>CM042569.1:3175157-3611832 GCA_023630585.1 Cranoglanis bouderius
TCCTGCGATACATGAAGTGTTTTCTGATAGCAAACTTACCAGAAAGGGCGATTGTTTGTTTTTTTTTGTTTGTTTGAGTTTTTTTTTTGTTTGTTTTTTTTACAGAGAGGCAGGCTTATGTAATACACCTGCTATGTTAAGTGTTACACGCTGCCACGTTTATATTTCCTGAAGTGACCTGTCTCTGCTCGTACAGTCTCTGTCTGCACCTCCTCCTGTATAGGGGGTATAAACGTATATCTGACACTAAGAATCTTTTTTTTTTTGTCTTTATGGTACTCATTTTTCTCAAACATCTGCACATGAGCAGAAGAGGAAATCTTGACTAAATTTTAAAGAATGATAGATATATAGAGGACTGTTTAGGATGTACATGCGTGTACTGTGTGTGTGTGTGTGTGTGTGTGTGTGTGTGTGTGTGTGTGTGTGCTCTTATTAAAATGACTAGAATTGGGTTATCTCCTAAAGTTAAATGGAATTAGGTCGGCCCTCATAGGAGTGAATTGAACTCTGTGGGAGTTAATCTAACACTGGTGTGTTCGCTCTGTTGATGTGTGTGTGTGTGTGTGTGTGTGTGTGTGTGTGAGAAAGAGAGAGAGAGAGATTGGAATGGTTCGTCTCTCTTATCAAAGCGAGCAGGCGGTGAGGTGTAGAGATCGTTGTCAGCAAGACGTTCAGTCAGGAGAGGAGCTCTCTCAGGACCACACACACACACACACACACACACACACACACACACACACACACACACACGCACTCCATTTCCCACTTTCCCTCAAGCTTTACCCACTTGTCTCATAGCTCATTGTCACATCTCGCTTTCTGTCAGTCGACCTTAGCCTCACGATAACGCGAGTCATCTGATATACTTATATGCCAGTGTTCATATTTAATATTGTGTCCTTATCATATTCCCGGACGCTGAAGGCGGGAAAATTGCACAAACGCTATGTGTGTGTGTGTGTGTGTGTGTGTGTGTGTGTGTGTGTGTGTGTGTGTATGTGTTGGCCCACAAAGTGGCTTTGGACCAAACCAGAGTCACAACATACTGTGTGGGCTGTAGAGTCACTGATAATGGACTGTAAAGGATTTCAGCCTAGGCAGAGAGGACACTCTGTTCTACCTACCTGGCCACACACACACACACACACACACACACACACACACACACACACACAGTGTATACACACAGTGCACACAGTGTAGTCCTGGAAATTAGGGGCTAAGGGTCTAGTCTCAGGGTCATTGTGAGTCCTCAGACTGTCACTTCAACACACACACACACACACACACACACACACACACACACACACACACTGTAGATCTGCATTTAAACATTGCATCATTATCAGCTTTACACGGACTAATGAGTGGCAAAGTGGAAGTTGGTTGTTTATTTCCTGACACTGAAATTGAGATTTTCTCTCTTTTATGCAAATTATTTACTACACATCAGAATAATTAGCTCCATTAATTAATAAAGCATAATTATTCATTGGTTTGTTTTTATGTGGCACTGATTTGTTGAGACTTTATTAGCAAACCTGACTATATCACGCACCATTAAAATGTCTTATAATATCATGATTAGTGTATTAGAGTGTAAGTTTAGAGTTAGACTAGTGTGTAAACTGTAAATATTAAGCTTTATGTTTCGAGATTTACATTTCACAATTATTCAGGATGTTTGTTACCGCATATTCGTATTCAGAAAATATTTACTACGTCTTTTTTTTGTATTATATTGGCAATACTTCAGGGATACTCATCAACACACTCGTGTGGGACGTCTTTGATCAATAATTATTATTGATAGTGTAAAGTACATGATTTACGTCACATGATCGTCCACCAGGAAGTTATCTGCATGTGGGTGACGTCCTTATGACTCCTTATGACTCTTATGACAATTTTGTCACAAAATTGTGAAAAATTGTCTTGATTATTTAACCTTTTAACCCTAGGTTTAGGGTTAGATTTAGGGTTATGGTTAGGGTTAGGGTTAGAGTTAGGTTTAGGGTTAGGGCTAGGGTTAGGGCTAGAGTTTGGAATATAACCAATAAGGATAAGGTCCTTCACCCCTTATCCTTTAGATAAATTATCATTTATTTAAATGAATTAGACAGGAATGCTATTAAAATATATTTCAAAGAAACGTAACATGGACTTTTATGTTTATAAATCACACAGTACTAGACATCTTACAGCTTCAATAAAAAAAGGTTACATTTTATTTTTCTCACTTTTTTTCATTGTTTGAATAGAGAGAAAGCATCTGAAGCCAAGTGACTCACTATTGTTTGCATCAAGGTTATTAAAGGTCAACTCTCAACAATTTATATGTACAGATAATAATTGTCGACTCTTGGATTATTAGACATGTTTTTACAGCACAAGTGTTGCTGAATTTATAGTAAAGATGATGTGGAGGGTCACATGGATTCATAGAGATGTAGCGAGACTAATTTACCTGCGTGATCGTTCGGCTGACCCAAGCAGCTTCCTGTTTCAACACACAGTTATCAAAGTCACAATTTTGCACAATTTTGCACTTTGTTTCAAAGCTGCGTGATATATTACAGATCCAGTGACCTGCTTTAGCACCGTGTTCTGTAGTTAAGCATCTTTCAGCCTAGAATATTCGACTGTGAAGAAGTTTGTGCCCCCATTCGATTTCCTATTACGGAGAATGCAACCAGATATTTGTGATGTTGGATTGAAGGAACTCTGGATGAAGAAACAAATTTCAAATAATAAGGGTTTTTTAATATAAAAAATTATATAAAACAGTAAATGACACTGGTCAACACACAAATGATATATTATTACTAAGCTGAAGTCTTGTATCAAGCAAGAATGGGCATAGATTCCACTTGCAAAACTGCAACAATTAGTCCTCAGTTCCCAAACCATTAAAAAGTGTAATTATAAGGAAGGGTGATGTAACACAGCGGTAAACATGCCTCTGTCCCAACTTTTTTTTTTTTTGAGTGTGTTGAAGGCATCAAACTCTAAATTTGTTTATATTTACAAAATACAATTAAGCTGGTCAGTGAAAACATTGAATGACTTTTCTTTGTACTTTTGTCAGTTAATTAAAGTTTCTAGAGAGATGACAAATCAGAGATTTTAGTTTTTATTGCATTTTAGAAAAAATCCCAACTTTTATGGAAATGGGGATAGTAAATTTATTCATTAAATAAAGTTGGTCATATTTTATTCACTACAAAAAAAAATGTCCACTCCACTTGATTCCACGTTTGAGTGATAGAAGCTCGGTTTCTAAGCGCTCTTCTTGCCCAGGTTTATGCCTTAGCAGAGACGCCCACATCATATTACAGATATTTAAGCACCTTACAAACGACCCAGCTGTTTTGTCTATGTCCTTTTTTAACGCGTCGTAAATTTCAGCCTGACAGAGAGAGAAGTTTTATAGCAGCAGCGAGTGAAGGTCATCAAAGCTTTGAATGCTACTTTAGAGTGATGCATGGAGTGTTTGAAAGATGGACGGCTCGGTAGCTGAGGACTGATCGCTATCTGTTTATCAGCACTTTGACTTCTAAGCCGGGACTGAAGCAGTGGATTTGAGCTAACTGCCGACGAAAATGCTGGAGAATCGTTTGGGTAAAACTGAGTAGAACTCTAGGAAATGGATTTTTTTTATAGAGTGTAAGTGCTTGTTTGAAAGAGAAACAAAGACTTTAACATGAGCACTGATTACTAGCCAATACTAGATATTGATAAGTTACCAACATTTGACAGTTTGTTCTCTGCTCCTTGCTGTTGTTCCCAGTCTTCATGTCCGTTTGTTTATGTTTTGGCTTTGCCTTCATTTTGGTTTCGTTCCTCTCTCCGCTCCTGTCCTGTTATTGGTTAGTTACCCCTGTGTTCACCTGTTCTATCTCATTGCGAAGTCTTGCCAATTGTTCCATGCAGTTTGGGGCATTATTCCTCTCTTTCTCAATTCTGATGAGTTTTCTTTCAGACCCTTGCCTCTGTTATTGTTTCTGAATATGGTTTATTCATCTGTGTATTGACCCCCACTATGTAGTTTGATAATAATCTTATGATTTTTAGATTTCCCAAAATGAATACCATGCCGAGTTTATGACCTTGCGTTCTGCTTTCCACCGATTCAGTCCTCTCGTCCTTGCAAATATAGTAAGTGCTTTTCAATAAGTACATTAAAACTACTCATACAAATTGTAATTTTACCCTTGCTCAATTAAATTCTACATCTAGACTCTGTAAATCAGCTTTATGGCTATGTCAGTGAATAAATAAATACGTAAACAAACAAATAAAATGGAATAGAAAAAGAAAAGCTAATACTATACTCCTCATTGGACCAGTGCATCTTTACTTTCAATCATGTAAAAATAAAAAATAGCATTATTAGGTCTTAATCACATGCAGCCACACAAATGTGTTTAACTATCCTTAATGAAGTCTCAGAAATTTTGATTGTAAGGAATAAAAAGCGATAATGAGATCATTTCCTTTCTCCATCAGGCACAATGGCAGGCAGCGTACTCAGGCCGGAGAACATTTCCTCCAGAGAACTTGTCCTTCTCGTCTCTCTGCCATGGAAACCGTGTCTCCTGGAGGACGTGTCTGGACTGTCACCACAGCTCAGGTATTTTCACTGCTCTGAAACTCGGGCTGTCAAACTGAGAGGAAACTCTGGGTGCATTGTTAACTGAGAACCTGCTTAAACATGGTTCTGATATATTCCTAGGTTAAAATGTGGACTGGGGATGAATCAGAGTTCCGATGATTAGTTTCCACCTTCACACTATATACAAAAAGTAATTAATTAGCCGAGCAACTCCATTTTCCAGACAAATTAATATCAGGTAAAGAGAAGACCATGAATTATTAAAATTGCCTAAAAAAAATTTTTTTAACCTCCTCTCTTCACCCAGTGTTGAAAATCTGTAGTTTTGTCCTCAAGGCCATGTCTCTGTGTTGTCCTCCGTCCCGCATGTTTCGCTGCTCATATAAAAATATCTCAGCTCGCAGTGTGGGCGTCTGAGAGCCGATTGAGCATCAGCTAGCAGGAACCGAAGTGATAATACCAGATTGTGAATTAGCTCAGGCCTCGGACGAGACTGTGATGGAGAGCTGGAGTATAAATTAGAGCGTTCTGGAGGAAGGTCATGAGTATTATTTATGCAGTGTTGGAG
Source organism: Cranoglanis bouderius (assembly GCA_023630585.1). Taxonomy (NCBI): domain Eukaryota; kingdom Metazoa; phylum Chordata; class Actinopteri; order Siluriformes; family Cranoglanididae; genus Cranoglanis; species Cranoglanis bouderius. The sequence goes on from CM042569.1 coordinate 3,180,344, forward strand.
AGAGGAGAAAGAGTGCAGGAGATAATACAGGTTCTAATGTGGTGCAGTCTACATGACTGTGTGTGTATACATATATATAAACCAAGCCATATAAAAATGCCACTTTTTCAGAAGTACCAGAGTAGAATTACTTTGTACTTTACTGTACTTATCTCTAGGTTCACACTAAAAAGCTAAATATTTCTGCATAAATATGACCTAAAACATCATCAGATTTTCCTTAAAGTAGACAAAGAGAACTCAGTTAAACCAATGAGACAAAAATATTATACTTGGTCATTTATTTATTATGGAAAATGATCCAATTTTACAATATTACTGTGAGTGGAAAAAGTATGTGAACCTCTAGGCTTAACAGTTAATTTGAATGTGAAATTAGAGTCAGGTGTTTTCAATCGATTGGATGACAATCAGGTGTGAGTGAGCACCCTGTTTTATTTAAAGAACAGGGATCTATCAAAGTCTGATCTTCACAACACATGTTTGTGGAAGTGTATCATGGCAAAAACAAAGGAGATTTCTGAAAACCTCAGAAAAGAGTTGTTGATGCTCATCAGGCTGGAAAAGGTTACAAAACCATCTCTAAAGTGTTTGGACTCCACCAATCCACAGTCAGACAGATTGTGTACAAATGGAGGAAATTCAAGACCATTGTTACCCTCCCCAGGAGTGGAGACCAACAAAGATCACTCCGAGAGCAAGACCCGTAATAGTCCACGAGGTCACAAAGGAACCCACAGTAACTTCTAAGCAACTAAAGGCCTCTCTCTCATTGGCTAATGTTAATGTTCATGAGTCCACCATCATGAGAACACTGAACATCAATGGTGTGCATGGCAGGGTTGGAAAGAAAGCCACTGCTCTCCATAAAGAACATTGCTGCCCCTCTTCAGTTTGCTAAAGATCACGTGGACAAGCCAGAAGGCTATTGGAAAAACGTTGTGGATGAATGAGAGCAAAATAGAACTTTTTGGTTTAAGTGAGAAGAGTTATGTTTGGAGAAAGGAAAACACTGCGTTCCAGCATAAGAACCTTCTGTTCCTGTCTGTGAAACATGGTTGTGGTAGTATCATGGTTTAGGCCTGTTTTGCTGCATCTGGGCCCGGATGGTCTGCCATCATTGATGGAACAATGAATTCTGAATTAAACCAGCGAATTCTAAATGAAAATGTCAGGACATCTGTCCGTGAACTTTGTTACATTTATTTCAATTTGTGAGTTCAACCAACTTGAAACGCTTCACATAAACAGATTAAAAAACATGCGTAATCATTGATATTGTGAAGTCTTGTGTAAGGAAATGTTTTTTAATTTATCATTTATGGAAGGAGTCTCCAGTGTCAGAGATAAAGTTGTTAAAACTTTCAAACATCTTCAGGACAGATCTAGAGTTTTTACGCTTTGTGGTTTCTTAGTAACATGACAAGTTGACTTTTTTTCCGTCTTATTAACTTCAAGAGAGAGACCAAATGAGAGTCTGGTGATGGAATGATTGTTGTAGCTATACATACATTTTTTTTAAATGTTAATATTTCATTTAAAAAAAACTGCAATTGTTCAAAAATTACTGTGGTATAAGAGCACTGAAACACTTTGGGTCTGTCACTGATTCTTTTCCATGTTTTATTTCTTACTTATGCTTTAAAACGTGATTATTTCTGATACTAAAAATAATTGTTTTTAGTATCAGAATATGCTGTGTATGTTTTTTCTTGGCTAAAACTGTTGGTGCAGTTGCATCACACATCTTACACATCTACCAGCATCTGGTCCTGCCTCATATTTACAGTGTCAGGATTGTTCTCTCGTTCTCTCACTCTCACTCTCTCTCACTCTCTCTTATAAATCCTGTCTCGGGTCAGCAGTTGCTTCTACAGCACACTAGCAGAGAATATCCCTGATCTTCCTGAAAACACTGAGAGCATCAGAGTCATCACTCACCCTGTTCTCCATCGCCCCCCTCCCCTCCATCTCTCTTTCTCCTCCTGAGCAGGCTTCAGGCTACAGCTCTGCTGTCAGGGCATTGTTGCCTCAAGGTCGTCCAGTTAGTGACACTGGCTGAGGTACAGGCAGAAACTGAAGCCTGAGCCATGGCAATATGAAATACTAGCAACATGCTGATAAGGGAGGAAAAGAAAAAACTTTTCTTTTTTCTTTATGACTATCAGAAAAGTCTTGCTGGCCCACAGACGGACAGTGGAGATATTTATTTTAAATGCTGCTTCTCTGCAAAGTGCCAGAAAGCAAGAAAACACGGTAAGTAATTGTGTGGACAATAAAAATTTTCAGATTAAATTTTTTATCGGTGTACACTAACACTAGGGTGTGTTTTACTGCTTGTAGATATGTGAAATGGTCACATGGATGGCACATGGTGGCAGCTACACTCTTAAAAATAAAGGTTCCAATTAGAACCAATAAAGGTTTTTCAGCCTGATGCCATAGGAGAACCCTTTTAAGTAGTAGAACCATCTATTTATTGGTGCTTTAAAGAACCCAGAAATGGTTCTTCACAGCAGTGCCACAAGGAACCATTTTATCATAAGTTCTCTAAACAACCCCTAGTTAGTGCTTTAAGGAACCAAAGTAAGGTTCTTAAGAGTGATGCCAGGAGAATCTTTTCCAGTCTCACGGAGAACCTTATAGAGTTCACTTTAACCTGTTAAGTGATGATACATTGAAGAATACACCAATACACTGCTCTGTAGAACCTGTAATGAACCATAAAGTACTTCTTTAATCTCCAAAGAACCATATAGTTCAACTCAAGAACCCTATACAATGAAAAATGGTTCTTGACAAGAAGACGGAACCTATGGTGCTGTAAAGATCCATTAAAGAACCTATATTTTTAAGAGTGTACCACCCTTGAAATACCCTGATTACCACTCCAACTCCAAAAGGTTATTACTCCCATGCAGTTTTCACAGAACAAATGAAATGTTGATACCCATTAGGATGCTTTTGCCCCACTTTGGCCACTCCATGTCCAAACAGGACACAATCTGGTTAAAGATTGATTATGTACTCTTATTCATGCAGTGACAATAAGTACTTACTTTCCAATACCGCAGACAGGGCAAGTAAATGTAAATAAAGATTTTTTTTAGATCATCCAGTATGAAATTACCACACAAAATGTTATTTTAAATTCTAATTAGTAAACAGATTTTTCCAATAAGTGTAGTGCAGCAGCCCCAAGAACTTCATAGGAATGCTGCATTGTTGTTTTGTTTTGTTTTTTGTTTTTTTTCTTATTAATTTCAAGAAAGGGAAAAAAAGAAGAGAGGCTTGTGACAGAACAGCTGTTTATAGCTGCTAAAATGTAAGTGAGAAGAACAGGAACTAACCTGTGTTGTGGATGTTACACAATATTAACTATAATTATAAAGGGTTGTTCATTAATAAATAAGATTGTTGGCAAATTGCTGTAGTATAAGAGGAATAAAACACTTGGGGATGTGCTGTTATTAGAAAAGAATCAACTTCAGGGTGCTAACAGAGACTCCGCTTCATCACACCACTTATTTATGTTATTTTACTATAACAACTTATAACTTATTACTTATTAGGGAAAAATTTGGTTCTTCAAGGGTTCTTTGGCTTCCTTAAGAGGTTCTACTTGATAGAGAATCCCTCTGGTGTAGGGTCATACATCACAACTTTAAGGTCTTACCACAAGGACATAAACAAGAACTCTATTGGGCTCGTGATTTAACCTTTCATTTCTAAGAGTGTATAGCGTAATGGGGTGAAAAAGATGTGATAAAAGGTAACCGAAACAGATTTTATAAATAAATGGTGTTGCAGCAAAACCTCAGTTGGATTTCTCCAGCGGGACATTACTGGATGAATAAAATCCAAAAGTTAACTTTTCCTGCAGAAATTACTTCAAAACATGTCCAGATGCTTTATTATTACTTAAACCTGCATGTCATTTAGATTTTTTTTTTTCTTCTAAATATCACTTATATTAAAAACTAAAAGGATTGTCCATGTGTAGGAATACCATAAATGAAATTAAAATTTAAAAAATAGACTCTTTTTCTAAATGTGATCAGAAATAATAATTTAAAAAAATAAGTTAACGTTCAAGTCTAAAGTGTTGATGAAAACAATATAGCAATATTTTTGATATGTAGAAGATTCACATGGTTTATTTACACTGTTGCATGATACTGTTTTTGGAGGTAAAAAAAAATGCAACTTCAATTAAAAAATAAATAAAAGAAAATTATTTATACACTTATTTGAATAAAGAGCCTTTTACTGGAGTCTGGCACAGACATTTATGAATATATGTTTTAATTCATTTAGAAGTTTATGTAGAAATTTTGCAAAGATATACCACAGTCTAAAGAAGAAAAGAAATCAGGATAATAGTTGTTTTTTTTTATTTTTTTATTTTCAATATCGGTCAAGATTTACATCTTATATTTTCCTTAAAAAAACAAACAAACAAAAAAAAAAACAGGCTTATATTGACACTCCATAAGTGTTGACATTACACACGTCTATATAAGAGTTTCTATAAAAGATACCTACTGTACATCCAGTCAATCCCTCACTATCTACCAGGTTTATAGCATTAGCTCTGATATACGAGCGCCCGTTGTTCTCTCTCGAAGTCTTTTGTCTCTGGCTGTCTTCTGGGTTTTCTCTCTCATAGCTGACAGTAATGAAAGTGGGTCACCTTCCATTCTGTGTGGTTATTTCAGCGAGATGCTTTACAGCTTCTCCAGCGACTGACAGCAGAACTAATGCGGCCCTTCCTCCCGCACAAACCACAAACGACTGTTTTTCCTTTTAAACGACCACATATCGTACCACAGAGAGCCTAAATGCAGTGCTTTTAAAAGCCAATAACTGCTTCAGATGTTTGACGTGTGCTGAGGTCGGGGGAAAGCAGACAGCAGTGTTTCAGTAATGGAGAGGGAGAGAAGGGAGACGGCCGTCTCACTGTTTCCTCGTCCTTATCCTTATCCTGACGCTATTTTTAGGATGCGCCCTAAAGCCCGACTCGCTCGATTTACCCGCGGATAAGTGGAGTTTGGTGCAGATTTGCAGAGAATGTTGAGATGTGATCAGCAGCCCCGCCTACTTTTACTCATTAGCGACTTTTACGCAGGTAGTAATAAATATGTTTAGTTTTGTCATTGTACATCTCGCTTTCTGTTTTCCCGCTTTCTTTATTGTCTTAATTTTATCTTTCATTCTAGACTATTCTGACGTGCTAGCATGTTGTTATTTCAATTAAATAAATCATTATTTCAAGATATCTCATTATTTTGACGTAATAACGTGTTTCAAGACGTTATCTCATAATTACGACGTAACTCGTTATTTCAAGATACTATCTCACAATTCTGACTTAATTGAATTCCTTAATTCAAGTAGTAATTTTGCTTTAATCACTTGTTATTTTAACATATTGCATTATTTTGACTGATTAACTCATTATTTCAAGATATTATGTAATGTTGATCCGAATCACTATTTTAAGATATCTCATTATTTCAGCTTAACAGCTCGTTGTTTCAAGATATTCTGTTATTATTTTGACTAAATAACTTATTTTAAGACATTATCTCAAATATTATTTATTTCCAACTTGCAGTTCAGTTCTTCTGAATTATTTCTTTTCATTTAGATTTTCATTTAAATTTATTAAGTATATTCTTTTTCATTAGAGCACATCTTTCATTCCTCCACAAGATGTTGTTGCCTAAAAGTTCAGTTCCTTTGCCAATCTTATTTGATAGTCTGTAACTGCTTTGTTAGCAAAAAAAAAAAAAAAACCTTAAAAAGTGTAATGGTGCAATGGTGTTCCTCAAGGTTCTGTATTAGGCCTGCTATTATTCTTTCTTTATATCCCTTTGGACTTAAAATCCACAAATATAATGTCCTATATTTCTATGCAGAAGACAGACATGCGTATTTTTAGCATTTTGGCTCGCAATAAAGTTGTCGATTTCACCCTGAAGTTTGACTTGTATCTTGTTGAACCGAACGGCTGTTAAGAACCTCGATCTAATGGTTTATCATCCGATTCCCATGTAAGTGGTATTTATAAAACTGCTTATTATTATCCGAGAAACAGTAAAAAAAAAAATAAAAATCCCAGTCTGAATCTAGACACCGAGACTGCAATTACAAAGTCACAGAGACATCTCTAAAAATAATTAGTGGCTGTTGTAGCTTATAGGGTGCAGACGGATAATCTCTGTAACAAGCTCTGTAATGAAAGCACAGTTTTTATTCGTCAGTTTTTATTAAACAAAAAAAAAAAAGTGTTGTAATTGTGCCGTGTAGAGTGCTCGTTACACGAGAAAACATGGGCTGCCTCATAATGCAATGTCCTTCTTATTTAAAAGTTGCAGAATAATTTGGAGGACTTTTCCTTGTTCTGCCCAGTTAGTGGAGAAATATAAGCGCATGTTGCTGATCATTAGTGTGGGGACACGACATAGCAGTCTGCTGTGGTACCTTTTCTCCAGGGAACATCGGTAAGTGAAACACAGCAAATTATGTGCTAAACTGTTAGCAGTGCTGTAGCTAACATTATTGTTTAATAAGAGAATCTGTTCTTAATGATCAGGGGATGAGTATAGTTCTCTTTTGTACTTCTAACTGGTTTAGTATTGCTTAGATAAATTAGTAAATGTCAAGTGTGGTAAAAAAATATATATATTTATTATTATATTGTAAGAATGGTAGGAATGTTGTAGCTTGGTGATTCTTCCCTTCTCTGACAAAATATCTGAACAAATTTACTACACAGTGTTGATAAATGATGTCCTAATGTCTCAATTGAGTGATAAATGAAATTTTTATTGTCCTAGTATGTGCTAATTTGCTCCTCTTAGCCTATTATTTACAGAGCATTTAAGATTTAAGATTGAATAAAAAGTCATCCAAATGTAATAGTTTAAATCATGGGGTAAATATAAAGTCTTTAAAAGTGTAAGTGACCAGAAATCACATCTGTGCTCGTAGTTCTCAATGCAACATTACCTATTTTTAGAAGAGAAGGACCTGATTTACACATTTCAGTCAAAAGGAAATCTTGCTGTCTCATCTTTTGGCTTGGCAACCCTTTTTTTTTAATATCCTCCCTCACTTTTACTGTTTGAATGCTGAGCTCTAGCACCTCTCCTGACCTTTGGATTTGTGTTCTGTGTTCCCCTGGGTTCTCACAAAGTCTCAAAGGTGGTAGGGTCAGCAATAACATGGCATGGAGAACAGGGAGTCATAGAAAGGTCGGTGTATTCATGAGGACAGTATTTCGACTCCAAGAAATATAGAAACTTTTAAGGCAGTTTCTAGCAGTGGCAACTTTTTTTCATGGAGGACACTTGTCATGTGTCCAGGCTGTATGAGTCAGCTGGACTGAAAGACGGCGGCCTCAAAGGGAATTCACAATGAGCCTGGCTCAAGCGCTTACATCACCGCCTGCTATCAGTGAGCCATCTGGGACTTTGGCTCCGATGGTGAAATCTTAACGTTCAAGTTTCAGATGACCCCTCCTTGCTGCTAAATACACAATTTTATACCTGCTATGTCTTTCTCGCCATCCTTTTAGCAGCCAGCTTGTGTCATTTGTGTCCTTTGGCCCTTTCTTCTTTCCAGAGCTTGGTCTTCGTTTGCCTCCGGGCTTCGTTCGCCTCCCCTGAGTCCCTCTTGGTCTCTGAGGCCGTCTGCTGATTGAGCGCCCTGGCTCGTCCCACACTTGGCCTGTGGAATTAGCTTGGTTTCATTGAATAATGAAGTGGAATGTGTACCCAGCGCTCTAATTAAAACCCATGGTCATTCATCTATCTAATTGCTCCAGCGCCTAGCAGGATCATTTCCTTCCCACTGTACCATTCCTATGCAGGGACTTGGCCTTGTGCCCAGTACATAGCAAAGACAAACCTGTGCAATTTCACCTGCGAGTGAATGGATCGAATATGATGTATGCAGAAATGTGGCTTTTAGAAAAAGCAAAAAAGATGGTTATTTGAGTTTATTCACCATTGATTCTGAAATAAATTGACTTCAGAAGGTTTTCTTTCAGAGTTCATTGGAAGGGAAATAAAAAGAAAGCAGTTCTGAATTCATTTTTATTAGATGTACATTGAGTCTAGATATACTAAAATACTGTGTAACGTGATAATATTTGGAATTCAAGTCTCTACACAAAAGAAGACCAGGTTTCAAGGATCAAGGATAACACAGAACAGGTGAACACAATCTGGAAACAAGGAGTAACAAAGAACAGGTGAACACACTCAGGAAACAAGGAGTAACATAGCAGTGGCAGCTAATGTATGTGTTTATATTAATGCGCTTGTTCTATCACAACTTTATACTTATAGTTTATTTACAAAATGTACAAATTACCCCTACAGCAGGCCCCAAGCGATTCCAACTGGTGCGGATATGTTTACGTTCGAGATGTCAGTCATATTCATTACCATTTCAGTGATTCGCAGTTTATTACAAGGTTCCGACCCTTTCAAAAGGTCTACCAATCCTCATAAGGAGAAGCCATACATCCAAAAGCGCACTGTCCAATAAACATAAAGATATTTTTTTCCTGTGCAAAACCCACTCGCCTCACAATCCAGTCATTCCAAGTGAAGGATCCAAAATGATGTGTTAAAAGTCTGTTGTCCAATGAGTTTAAATCTTTCGTCCCATTAAAACGCAGTGTACACAAACCTGTAATAAACATTAAGTGACATACCAATTGATTCATCAATCTTCCACCAAGATTGATCAATAATATAGACACTTTAGTAAACATTTCAGTGCTGCATTTTAAGGAAATTTTATGGGAAGCCAGGCTTCCCATGTAGCCTTAAAACACCTGTGTAACCCAAAACAGGTGAACAGAACCAGGAAACAATGAGTAACACAGAACAGGTGACCACAATAAGGTAACAAGGAGTAGGTTTAATTAAGTTGGCCTTTTTTAGTTAATTTTTTTTAGGCTTTTTAGGAGCAAACAGTGAAAACTGGTCAACATCACTTATGTTTAAGCTCATTAAAATGTTTTTTTTTTTCTCCAGTTAGATGCCATTGTAAGTGGGCTAGCGATAACCCACTAAGAGCAGCAGAGAACCACTAACTTATCATGGGAATAGTGCAAACATAGCACCAACCAACAAATTAGCGCACAAACATATTTCAGGGTGGATTTTTTCCTTTAAATACACCATGAATCCGCTGCAGTTTAAGTGTCAGCACTTCAGCACCATGGACAGCAACCACAACACCACACCATGACAGAAGCGGACACAGCTGGAGGTCTCTCATCTCCCCACTCATTCCCAGAGGGGAACCCAAGCAGGGGAGGATAAAAACGCCACTTGCTTGAGAAGAAGACAGAAACAACAGACACACCAACGCATGTTTATTTCCACTTCTAACACTGACTACACAATCCCCTGAGGAAGAAAAGCCTCCAGCTGGGTGGAAAGCCTCGACCCTCCAGTACACGGAACCAGCACACTCTCCTCCACTCAGTCACCTCTGCACTCCTCAGCAGTTTCCACTTTCACTTTCTCACTCTGCTCTAAATCTTCTCTGGGGTTTAACTGAGTTTCTGAGTGTCTTCAATCATTATCTATAAAACACTTTATTATATTCATTTCTACACCTACACTCTTTTATATAAAAGATTACATCTAGAACCATAATGGATTCTATTGTATATCTGTTGATTTTGGGGGAAACAACATTCTTACCATATCAGACAGGGTTCCAAGAAGAACCTTTTCAGGAAGTTCAGTTAACTATGTAGACACCTTGAAGATTTTTTTTTTCTAATAGTGCAGGGGTGCAGTTTGTCCCTTTGGTGGAACCCATAAAGGGTCTGTGTACATTGTTTCCCAATCATACAGAATTCCATTTAGAACCGTATTAGGAAGGCAAACTTTACTACAATATCTATAGAACCCTTGAAGATCCTTGAAAAACCTTTCTAGAAGTTGTGGAAACCTTTGGTGGAACCTCAAGGTTCTGTGTAGAACCCTGTAACAAGGTATTTTCCTATCAAACAGGATTAAAATAGATATCTAGAAAAATAGATATCTATCTAGATAACCTTTGAAGAACCTTGAAAACATTTTTTTCTAAGATTGTAGGTGTGAGGTTTGTCCATTTGTTGGAACCCTTAAATGTTCTGTACAATCTTACAACAGATGGTTTTGTTTTCAAAAAAAGATTCCAAGAAGCACCCCTTTAGAAAACTAAAACCATTAACCATCTAAAGAAACAGAGATTTTCTTTAAATGGTTGTGTAGAGCTGTGGGCCCCAAAGCAGGGTTAGCTGGGTTTCCTCAAGAGGCCATAGACCACCATGGATTACTGATTTAAGTAATGTACTGTATACATGATGTAAAAATGGTTCCTCAGTGGTTCTTTGGATAGATACATGTTCTAGCTTTTTAAAGAAGTTCTCAAAGTGGGGTTCATCGACCATCAAGGACCTATGATGAGTACACTCTTAGAAAAAAAAGTGTTCATCAGGAGTTCTTTGGCAAATTAAGGGTTCTGGATTACTAAAAGGTTCTCAGAGTGGGATCCTTGGACCACCAAGGATCAGTGATGTATACATATTTAGGGGAAAAAGGGTTCCTCGTTGGTTCTTTGGAGAGTTAAAGGTTCTAGCTTTTTAAAGTGGGGTCCACTGACAATCAAGTACACTTTTACACAAGTACACTCTTTCATGAGTACCATGATAAGAACACTTTTAGATTGTTTTTATTCTTTGAGAATCCAACCCAAACCCTCCAAGAGTGACTGAAACTTTCACAATCACAGTGTTTTCATTATTGGAAACTTTCACATGGCAGATTTTCCACCTGATACCTTTGACATCTTCCGAAGGCTTCATCCATTTTATTTCAGTTTCCATTAAAGTGAGAAGCCATACATTAAGTGCTGATTGATTACCCTATCCTGAGCCTGTGCCTCGGCTCCTTCCCTGCAAACCAAGTACTTTCAATGTTCTTCGTTTAATCAGACATTTATGACAAGTTGAATATAGTAATAACAGGAGAATAAAAAGCTTCTGGAATTCATTATGTAATTATGTGTCACTGGCTTTTGTGGCTTGTTCAGTGGCCATAATGTCAGAGATACTGGGCATGGGACAGGAGAGTGTGTGAAAATGGGCTATGAGGGAACTTAAGAAGGGTTCTCGATGTACTTCCTAGCAGACCGTTTTCAGAGCTCTAAAGAGGAAAAAGGTGTAATACATGGAAGATCTTTGGTAGGAAGTTGGAAAGGGCAGAAAAACAGTATACAAAAATCAAATGAACAACTAATGAGTCTATAATAAACAAATTAAATTATTATTAAATTGTAACAAATACAGAATAAACAAAAGAGTGGACAACAACTGATAAATATTTCTCTGGGGTTGTAACCCTTAAAGGGTCTGTAGAATCCTACAACAAAGTGTTTCTGTATCAGACATGTTTCCAAGAAGAACCTTTGAGGAAGGAAACTTCACCAAATTTAAAGAACCTTTGAAGACCCTTTTGATAAGAGTGTATCAGTATGATTACAGCAATGATTCATTCCCACACTCTTAAATGTAGAATTTTTATAGGGTTCTTCAGTTTGTCCCACTCCTGAAATAGTAGTACCCTACAACTGAGGGAGTGGATTACCAAGTTTGCACCTGTGTGAAAACTTTATACCAGAAAAAAAAGAACGCCAATTTACTATGAGTATCTATATAGCATTGCGTCTTTCAAATAAGCAAGATACTACTGTACCAAAAAATAGGGTTCCTCAAGGGTTCTTTGGTAAGTTAAGACGGCTTTAGCTTTCTAAAGTTGTTCTCAATTTGGAGTTCATGAATAACCAAGGATCTGTGAACCAAGGAATGTTTTATTGGCTTGGAAAAAATGGTTCTTCAAGGATTCTAATTCTTATATTAAAAAGTGGCAATGTTGGGACATGTTGAGGAGACGCGATTGGTGGAACGATTTACTCCCCTCCAAATTTCCTGTAAAACAATTATGATGTATTATCACTTCACCACCTCGTGCTTTGATTTGTTTCTGAGATCATTTTCAGAAGGCATTTTCAGCACATACGAATATGCATTCAACAAATAAATCATTCATCTCAGGAGAATAATATAGCTTTTTAGCTAATTAAATTATCATATTTTGACACTTCTCCTGAGTCCTGTCATAAATTCCAGCCCATAACTGAAGGTGCCGCGGTATCTACGTGGTTTTTTTTTTTTATTATTATTTTTTTTAGCTCTTCTTAAAAGTAGCCTCTAAAAACAACTTGAATACAAAAGCCTTTTTACCCTTTCTCATTTGTTACCTCGCCATCCCGTGCGAAAAGCAAGTCATCTAATAAATCACACAATGCTGCAGGAGAGTGTAAAGCCCACACATGCTGCTAGATCATAAATTTCCAAGCACAAAAAAGTCCTTGGAACACCGTTGGGCACGTGTTTACCCAGAAACCCACCGAGGCCCGGAACAATTACCCACCACCACACAGGCCTTCAGGGTCCAGGCTGCTACATTTGTGCACTGCACACATCTCATTATTCATCCTGAGCCTCAACAGACCAGACCTCGACCAGGACAGAGGCCATGACAGGATGAAACATACGGCTGCAGGTCCCACCTTTAATTTCAGGCCACTTCTTGACTGAAATTTTTTATGCTCCCAGTTTGCTAGATAGTGTTCTATAATTAATAAACCGTGCCCTCTTCTATGGGCTTTTTCATGTCTGCAGCATTAAGTCCGTCTGAATAGAACCCGAGGATGTTCTCCCCCTTGGTGCGGTTCTTTACAATCACACTCGGGTACAGATGAAAGCAATCAGTCTGAGAGAGTCCGAGGACACGTTCACACCTATTAGTTCGAATCAGAATTCAATTGGTATGGTTTGCTTTGTTTGGTACTTGGTTTAAAAGAAAGGGGTGTGCAGGGCTGAAAACGTTCTCGTGATCTCTTTCCCTTTCAGTCACTGTTCAGAAATACAGCACTTATTCACAACCAACTAAGGATCTTGTAGCCTAGCCGATCAGCTAACCTTACCAAAACTAGCAAGTTGACTCTACATTTACAAAACTTTTTTTTTTTACAAACTGTTAACAAACACATTCATAAACGTACATATTTATATCATAGATTTCAGATGTCAGATGTTATATGTGCCTTGAATATGTCTCAACAAGAAGTTAAAGTCTGGTAGCATGCTGTGTGAGCTAATCATAATGGGTTTATGACTTTGGGCTAACAAAGGGTTCTCCTTAGCTGCAATTAGTTCCCATTTATTGTTTGAATGCACAAAACTGAACAGTTGTTTCATCTTATTCTGTCATATATGACCTCTTATTACATGCATATAGAGATATTATGAAGAAAAATCAAACTGTGTGTACGGTACAAAATGAGTGTATGGTTATATATATATATAATAAATATAATATATATAATAATAATTATATATATATAATAAAATAATATATATATATATTATTTTTATTTTGGTTGTATATATACACATTTTGTTGCTTTTCAGCCTGAAATGAAGAGGGACACAGTTTTTGTTTTATCCAGCTGTATTTACTCAGTGCAGCTTATAACATCCAAATGAAAGATATAACACCAACATGTCAGAAAAAAAAAATTAAAAATTAAAAAACAGAATCACTGAGTTGGAAAAAGGATCACCCCCTTGCTTTAATTTGCCTTATTTTTTTAATTACAGCCTTTAGTCTGTTGGGATATGTCTCTACTAACTTTGCACATCTAGACTTTGCAATATTTGCCCACTCTTCTTTGCAGAACTGCTCAAGTTCAGTTAAATTTGATGGTGACCGTTTGTGGACTGCAGTCTTCAAGTCATTCCACAGATGTTCAATGGGGTTTAAGTCTGGGCTCTGACGAGGCCATGCAAGGACATTCACCTTTTTCTCCTTCAACCACTGTGTGGTCAGTTTTGCTGTGTGCTTTGGGTCATTGCCATGTTGGAAGATAAACCTTCTTCCCATTGACAACTTTCTGGCAGAGGGCAGCAGATTTTCCTCAAGAATTTGACGGTATTTTGCCCCATCCATTTTCCTTCTATCTTGACAAGTGCTCCAGTCCCTGCTGCAGAGAAACACCCCCATAACAGGATATTACCCTCTCCATGCTTTAGTTTAGGAATGGTGTTATTTGGATGGTGAGCTGTATTGGATTTCCACCAGACATATTGTTTGGTGTTGAGGCCAAATAATTCACCATAACACTTTTTTCTATGTGGCCTCAGAATCTTCAAGGTGCGTTTTGGCAAAGCTCAGTCGTGGGTGACTTTTTTCTTGCAACCCTCCCTCCACATTTGTGGAGAATTTGTGATATTATTGTCACATGCACACAATGACCACTCTTTGTCATAAATTCCTGCAACTGCTTCAGAGTTGCTGTAGGCCTCTTGGTAGCCTCTCTGACCAGTTTCCTCCTGACTCTTTCATCCAGTTTGGAGCGACGTCCTGATCCAGGGAGGGTCTGTGTTGTACCAAATACCTTCCACTTCTTAATAATAGACTTCACTGTGCTTCTAGGCATTGATAAAGCCTTTGAATTTTTTTTGTATCCATCTCCTGACTTGTGCCGGTCCACAACTTTATCCCGGAGCTCTTTTGACAGTGTCTTGCCACCCATAGTGGATTGTTTGCTTCAGTTGCACTACAAAATGCTCGAGGAAAGCTCTTTTCATGCTGAGCTAATCAAAATGACCACAGCTGATCACAGTTGAAAGTCAAATGGCTTTATGTGCCATTGAGAAGGTGATTAGCTACACCTTATTGAGTTTACAAGTCATTTTAGGTGGGGGGTGATCCTTTTTCCAACTCAGTGATTCTGGTTTTTTTTTTGTTTGTTTTTTTTTACTGTATATAGCTAGTACCATCACTAAATCATAAACAGTACAACAATTTGTCCTTGAGCTTCAGTGTTAAACTAAACAAATAAACTTTATGCAGCAAATATATCTTGGCTGATCAACTAGATTTGGCCTGAAGGGAAAATGTATGTAAATGTATAAAAAAAATTCTACTCTGACACAGAATTGTCTGAACATTGCAATATTTATATGAATATTAGGCTGCACTGACAGTGATTGCGTAACAGCTCACTGATTCTATTACTTTCCTTGGCTTGTATTTCCAGAGTTGCTATCCTGTAATCGAGAAAGTGCAGCCTGCGCACAATAAACAGTGACCTAAGCAGAAATAGGGATGCTCAGCGACACCAGCCAAGTTTAGGGTTTTGAACTGCAGACTTTTTTTATTATTATTATTGTGGATTGTTTTTTATTGGGTTGTTGGGTGCTGTGGATATTACAGGAAACCTCTTGAAAAGCTGAGACTATAGCCGTGTATGGGTCTCTGAAGGATGAGCTACTTGTCTCCATGCTTCGTACAACAATAAGCCGAGGTTAAACCCGGAGTGGTTGTTACGGCGAGCTAAAATGAACACTAAAACCGGCATTAAAAACACAGCAGTGTTGTAACGTTTATAGTCAGCGTGTGAGGTGTTCATTTTGGCTGTAAGTGTGCTATAAAGGAGCCGGAGGTTTGAGTCATCATCCGTTCAGAAACGACAGCTTACGAGACGCTGGTAAAGAATTGCAGAGTAAATATTTTTGATTGGGTCAATACAGGTTTAATGATTCATTCGGAAATGTGCTACGTAAGGAAGGAAACATGACAGGGCGTGGAGTTATAGGAAAATAATCCGCGACAAGTGGAAGTTGATTATTTTTCTATAACAGCACCTGCTGGAGTGTTTTATTCGTCTTGTACCCCACAGCATTTTACCAATGATTACAGTTTTTAATTTTTAAATGAAAAACACATTGTTCATTTGTTGTTGTGGAACTTTCTTGAAGCTAGTAAGATTTTTTATTTTTTTTTAATAATTAATTAATTAATTAATAAACACAGCATGTCATGCCACAAGACAAAGGAAAGCAAAAACTCCATGTTGGAAAACTTTCCGACTGTTACAAAGCGCTGACACTGGAGACTCCTTCCATAAAAGGTCAATTATCTGCTCTTAATTTTGACTCGAGAAAACAACTTATGCTTCACGGTTTCCATATGTTACAATCGTGGCATTCACTAACAGCTACTATCAAAGTAATTACAGATATTATATAAGGAATAACACACTTGGGGGTGCTGTTATAGGAAAATAATCAACTTCAGCTTCACACCACGCCACTGTTGATTATTTTCTCATAACAGCACCCCTAAGTATCCTGAAGTATAATTTGTTTTCTCAAGTCAAATTGCCACTTTATTCCTTTCTTGTTTTCAGTTGTGTAACAAACAAAAACATACTGTATGTTTCCAGCTACAGTTTTACTTTTACCAATTTTTTCCCCCCTCACATTGAGGAGCATCAAGGAGCTAACCATTAGAAGGTAGCATATTGTACCAAGCTTCACCGAAAGATGAAGCAGATTTTTTTTTCTTTTGCTTTGTGGGACTGGATGAAAAAAATAAAATAAAATAACACAACTAACAAATATGGCTGAGATAACTGCTAGCATGTCATACCATATTCAACCACAAGGGGCAGGTGATCCATGAGCATAGCTTACTAATAGCTAGTAGATTTCTCCTTTTCCTTCCACTTAATCAGCCACACCCCCTTTCACTGAAACCATGGCTGCGTACGAATATCCCTACTACCCTACTATACAGCAGGCGAAAAGCAGTACGCCAAAGAAGTAGTATGTCCGAATTCTCAGTATTCATAAGACAGTAGGCGAGAAATACCCGGATGACCTAAGAGCTTTCAGAATCAAAAATGGCGGAAGGCTGCGTTCATGCCATTTCGGAGCTGTTCACGTCCTCAGACTCGGAATTAAATGAATCCGTGTGAGATGATGTTGCTGACAACTGCAAAATTACATTAAACTGTATTGTACAGTATGTCTTTTGTTTATTTTCAGATTAATCTTGCATTATTAAGACATTGATAATAGTCAATTATACGAATTGTGACAGAAATATTACGAGATTAACTACTTAACTACATTTTACTGCTGAAGCCGCCACCGTTTTGAGAGTTTCCACATGATGTTGAAGCAGTCAGGTGGTACAGTTCGTAGCTCTCCAAAAATTCCTAGTTTACAAGTTGTAATCACGAGTTCTACGAGGACGTGAACGCTTTTTACAAGTCAGAATCCCGTTATTACGGTAATTACGACACGGCTTGAACGCAGCTTTTTTAAATTGTCACATGACAATGCCAACATGGCGGATGTAGTACGTCCGGACTGTATTCATATTACACACTTGTACTGATCAGTACGTACCGTATCGTCGGCCAAGCGGTAGGTCCTGAATCGAATGGCGTAGGTACTCTCACAGTAAGCGATTTCGGAAGCGGCCGAAGTGCACCTTGTGAATTGCCTTTTAAGGAAAGGGATGAAACTGAGAAGATGGAGCTCATTTCTGGGCCAGAAGAGTATAAAAATCCTGTAATGAAGAAACTAATAAGCGCCATTACGTGAAAATATCGTGAATAACATATTTCTGAAAGATTTGTACAGGCGTAGAAACACACTGAAATATTACAGAAATGCATCTTAAATGACATATTTTTTAGATTACATTTATATAATAGAAACACAGAGTTATATGTGGACATTATGTCCGTTATAAGAAGTCAGGCTGCTTTATTGGGAGATTCAGCTATCCGTCAAGAACAGCTGCAGAGAAGCAGGGTAGGTTGCCGAAAGCTTTATGTACAGTAGCTCTGTCATAAAAAAAAACAAAAACACTTGTTCAGATGTGAAAACAAAAGAGAAAAGGCAATTCTTCATTTTTACTGTTCTCTACAGCATAACTTTTTCGCTCTCATCGCGTTCGGGTTGTGTGTTTAGCATCGCCTTTGGTTGCAAATCATTTCCAAATGGCAGGCCTATCATAAATATCAGCTTCAGGAAGCTAATGTTGTGTTAATAACCTTTAACACAGAGCTGCTGTTCCTATCTCCTGAGGCTTTTTTTTTTTTTTTCTTTTTTAGTTCTGAATTATAACTCGCTGAGATTATTTGCTGCCTTGCTGACTGGCACGTCTGAAAGTTAGACAGCCGAGTAATCATCGTTGTTTATGACTCGTTAGAGGTTGTATTATAAGGCGTGAACTAGGGGGACGTTACAGCAACCGGCATGATGGTGTTGCTGTTATTAATATGGAGCTTGGGAGCTGAGAAATGTATTTGAATATGCGTTTTGCTTATTTGAATTATATACACATTACATTAAATAAAATGTCATTTTTTTGCGATAGAATAAGATTTACCTTTAAAAACATATCATTTGAAATAACACTTTTCAAATCTCAAATGTAAATTAGGCCAAACATGAAGCATTTGGATTCCTAGGAGAAAGTAGAGGCTAAATAAGCACTCTTTACAACTGTGCTGAGCAGAAAAGCATGTTGGCACATGATTGGCTGATTGGATAATTGCATGAATGAGCAGGCGTATACTCTAAGTGTTCCCAGTAAACTGCTCAGTGCGTTTGGAACCGTTTTAGGCCAATATGTCGTCTCTTGTGGCTAATTTGCACCAGAATGAAAAACAAAGGACAATTTGCTGACTGTACCAAACTTTACACTTTCTCCCCCCAATTACTGCATATAAATTGATCAGCATAAAGCAGGTGTGCACACGGCGACCATTGAGGTGACTTGATTCCATGATGGTCTTTCCCTTAACACAGGGTTTTTGTCTGACTAAACAATTCAAATACAAGTCCAGAGCGTTAACTCACTGCTCAGATTGAACATTACAAAACCCAGAAGACTTTCTCGCTCTTTTTGAGGCTAGGTCAAAATGTCTGGTGTGGGACTACGTGGCCTCCTGTCTCTAAATATATTACCGCGCACTGCCGGTGGCGTGTTAACCTCTATTAAATCCAAAGTGCTGACGCTGGGGAAGAACCTTGTTCACTGACAGCCGTGATTTTTTTTTCCCCCTTCTTTTCCTCAGGAAGTAGGATAAAACGTTGATTTCTTTCCCCTCGTTGTCAACATTTAACTTTTTAATTGACACCCAGTAACAGGCTCTTTCAGCACATGATACTTAAGGAAGAAAACACTCCAAGTTGTGCTGTTTTCGGAAAATAATCAGTGACGTTGTGGTGTAATGAAGTGGAGTCACTGTTACCGCCCTGAAGTTGATTAGTTTCCTATAACAGCATGCCATGAAGTGTTTTATTCCTGTAATTTGCCAATGATTACATTTTGTTTTGGTCAGAAACAAACAATGGTGTGCTGTTTCACTACATAACCTTATGTCAACTAACCTATGTCATCTTGACCTCATAATTGGCAAAGAAGTCTTTATGACAGCTGATGCCTGTTTGGAATAAACCTTTCAACGATGTATTATTACAGTATATATTAGGCAACCTTACTATTTTACATTCTCAGGAGTTACGTCAGATGCCACGAAGGGCTTATGTAGCCCTATTAATGGCACTCTTTAAAAGGGTGCTATGAATAACACTTTTTTGGAAAAAAAAAAAAACGTCATCAATGGCTTATATAGTGTAAACTGTGATAAATGTTATTACACATCCTTATGTCAGTCAATGCAGGTGTTATGTCAAGTATTGGCAAAGAAGTCTTTATGACAGAGGATGCCTATTTGAGTAAACCTATACAACCATTTATATCGATTTACTGTTTATCAGATGTCAGAACAGTCTTATCCAGAGTAAACTGTGATAAAAGTGTCATTACATATTATACAACCATATGTCAACTAATGCAGTCAACTTGACATCTG
Source organism: Cranoglanis bouderius (assembly GCA_023630585.1). Taxonomy (NCBI): domain Eukaryota; kingdom Metazoa; phylum Chordata; class Actinopteri; order Siluriformes; family Cranoglanididae; genus Cranoglanis; species Cranoglanis bouderius. The sequence continues at coordinate 3,200,168 of CM042569.1, forward strand.
AAATTGTAACGAGGTCTTAACGAGAGCTAGTGCCTGTGACTTAAAAAATGTTCATATAGTAGGTGTCTGTCAGATGTCATAAAGGGCTTAAGGAAAGTAAACTGTGATGAAAGTGCCATTATGCAACCTTATGTCAACTATGCCTACTGTCCCAGGAGTTACGGTACATCATGTATCATGAAGAACTTATGTAGCCCTATGAACGCCACTCTTGCTAACACAGTAATGCTGAATGGTAATATAGTAAACAGGGTCACCTTATGTCAGCAAAAATGTATGTAAACTCTCTTAGATGTTATGTCAGATGTCATGAAGGGCTTGTAGAGGTGCTTATCCTTTATGGACATTGCTCTTATGTAAAATAAAGTGCTACCAATAAAAACAGTGATAATATCGTGCACTTCAGTTATCGCAAGAGGTAAATTGACAGCCATAACCCAAGTTCACAAGGCATTTATAGGAGATAAATTACCTAGTATTTCACCTGGACTAAAAGAGAGAAGGCTATCATAAGCCTTAACCTTGGATCGGCATTAACGTCTGAATGTCACTGACTGAGAAATTTCTTTATATGAGTGTAAGGTGTATAGATTCAACACCGAACTGCCAATTTTCAGTCATGACCTCGCGCAGATTCATTTTCAGCGTCATTCATTCCCCTTTAAACCGTACTGGAGCTCTATTCATCACTTTGAACTTCATAGCGTGGTGGCATGTTGAGCATATTTTTTTCCATGTTGTGTTCTCGTCACCTATGAAGCTCCTTATTTTCCATTCTCGAGCAAAAATGCTGAAATCCCACTCTGAAATCCTCTTATCTAGCTACAGCATGTGCAACAGCAACAGAAACTCATACATCAGAGGCTAGATGGAGACGATAAGGACAAAGCACTCTTTTTCTCTTGGCCGCTCCAGATTGGCTCTTTTTCTGCTGTTTATTTGACCCGAGTGTTGGATTTCTCTCCATTGTGCCCGGGATTTAAAATATTCATGACTCATAAACAAGCTTCTCTGGCTGAGTGAGCGAGAAAAGACAGACAGCGACAGAACCATGACAAAAGATTTGCAGAGCTTCCATAAAATGAGGAAACGGGGCCTTTGTCGGAAGTTGCTTCGCTTCGTATATAACCTTTTCCTAGGGATGAATAGAGAAAAAGCCCCCTTATTTATTTTGGATTATTAGGTCGAGGTATTTTGGCAGCAAGTGCAGAATCTTTATGATAAATAGACTTTTTGGGAATGTAAGCACAACATGAAAAACGCAGCCTGGGCCTCGGACATTGAGTTTTACTGTCGGATTTTATTCTGTCATTTTTCTACCTTTTCTGGTGATGCAGTCGTCAGGAACTCAAGGCTACTTGAAAACTCTCTGGGTTACTTGTGGGATGTTAGAACTTTCTAAATTTCCTTCCAGTTGGTACATTTTAATTTTTCTATCATCTGTACAGCTTTCCGGTAATTTATTGGTCATTTTGAAATGTGTTGTATATGAAATAAAATTTTATTCACATACAATTTTCATTTGTGTAGCGCTTTTAACAATGGGCATTGTCACAAATCAGCTTTACAGAAATATATCGATTCCAGATATAAATTTTAAATGTATGAATTTATCCCTAACGAGCAGCCAGAGGTGATGGTGGCGAGGAAAAACTCCCTGAGACGACATGAGGAAGAAACCTTGAGAGGAACCAGACTCAAAACGGAACCCATCCTCATCTGGGAGACACCGGATAGCACGATTATAAATAATTCCCTTCTATAACTGTGTGCAATTGTGTAAGCAGGAAATTCATTATCGTTTTAACATGAAGTATAGTTTGTTAAAGTTATCAACTGTTCACTGATGGAGACTGGAGTGTAACTGTTTATATGAATTGCAGTCAAAGGTATGATTTAGGTATGATGCTGAAAAGAGGTGTCCTCTTGCAAAATGGTTTAATTTCTAGCTTAATTTCAAAGTTAAGATAAAAATGCACATGTAGTAAATTGACATGTGCAATGAAACAAAATCCAAACTCAAAGTGAAACTTCAGATATTGTAAAACTTACTTTTTCTAAGGTTTTTTTTAAAGCCTATGATGACTATTTTCTTGGAAACCCATTAAGCAGGTGCAGGCCATGCCACCTCCTGCAGAGCGTCTGATGATGCCTCCTATACCCAATGGCTATTTGTAAAGGCTGGCCCTTGGCAGGCTGCTTTTCCTGTAATTGGCAAACCAAACAAGCCAGCCACGAAGAGCTTCAGGTTCCAGTATGAGGGATTAAACCATGCAGACTCCATCGGAGTCTCCAGAAAGCTCCTCAATGGATCTCAGTAATCGGTAATTGAATTCCTTACGCCGGTGCGAGTTGAGAGTGAGTAACAAACAGAGCCGGCGGTCTAAAAGTCATCAATTTCAGACTGAGCCAGAGATTGAGACGGTAAGTGAATCGATACTGCATTTCTATGGCGTGATGAACCCATAACCTGTCCGAGGGGTTTGCGGAAAGGGAAATTTGATTGGCGAAGAGGGAGTTAGGAGGGCATTGTGCAGAGGTACTCTCCGTCCAAGCAGGGCTTGATGAGGTGTTTATCCTTGGCCTAGCTGAGAATACCCATTGTACAGAGCATGACAGTCACCTCTGAGGGAAAAAAAAAAGTGGATTTTGATAAGACATCCATCTTACAGTGCCGATGGTGATGTTGAACGCTCAGCAGGGAATCTCTTACTCTGAAGTTAAATTCAGTCCAACGTGTGTCAGATATCATTTCGGTGACGCCTGGTGACATGAACAATGTCAGAGAAGGTTTCTTTCATGAAATAGAGTCAAAACTGCATGACTGTTGATGATAAAGTAAAACAAAACAAAAAAAGATTTGGGATGGTAAACACAGTTTTAAATGGAGTATGATTTATGAATTGCAAACACAAGCCTCAGGTTATCAGCTTTGGATTTGAAAAGAAGGCATGAAGCATACAGAGGTTTGGGTGGTGTAACATACCGAGGAACTGTTCTTAATTAAGGATACATTAATGCCTTTTTTTATTTAGATCGAGTATGAGTAAGAGTTTGTAACGATTTATTTATTCTGTTTATGTTTCCCCAGATTATATACAGTAGTGTTCACGCACTCGTAGATCAGGGGTAAGCAAACTTTTTGAGCAAATGACCCCAAATGGACATTATGAATTTTCAGCAACCCCAAACCTCAGGAATCTTGTTTTCTTTTCATAATTTACCGCCACACTTATTCGATAAATCCATATTCAATAAATATCTCTGCATAAGTCAGAGTTGCTTGATGTCGTTGAAGAACTAGCGGAGATGGAAGGATGGGTAAAGTGTGTCTATTTCTATTGCTGAAACCCTCCAACACTAGTGCATCGTTTCAGGATAGCGAAAAAGACTAAATCGAGCATATACGAGCTTTGTTTAAATGTGTTTAGATGTTATCTGTAGAGGTTTTTTTTCTTGTCTAGCCAGTGTTCACTGCTAGCAATGAACCCCTCGTGCTGAGTTTTATGTTTAAGATGCTGTAGTGGCTCCTGCTTTGCTTTGATTAAGTCATAAAACCCCCACAGATCGCTGTCATTTCATGTCGTCTGTTCATTAACGTCAGAATGTACGCGCGGTCTACGTCACATCTATTTGCCTGGTATCGGATGTTGGTATTGGAGCATTTTTACAAACACAGCTAAGCGTATTTAAAAAGCAGTTACGGAAACTGGAGAATCATATAGCCATTAAAAACGGTGTCATGTATCTGTAAATCTATTTGGTATTCATTCTCCAGGCCGAGATGTTTAAATCGTATTTCCTCGCCCCTTCAAAACCTTTTTTTTTTTTTTTTTTGCTCATTAATGCAATCGTCCTCTCTACTTTCTCTCCCTCTCAGCCTTTCCTCTCAATGCCAGGTGATCTAATATCTGAAAATGGACATTAATGAATCTTTTTCTTGCTGTGTGCTGTGGGTATAAAAGAGGGGGACAGACCCGCATCCATAATTATATTATATATTATAGAGAAACGCATCCAAGCATGGAGGATGGGCAGGAAGCTATTCATCTGAAATGCATCGCTGGAGACGGATACAAGCGCAAGAGATGCAAGGAGAGCGCAGACACCTTAAAATAGGCTGATGAAGGCTTGATGATAGGGCTGTAATGATGTTAGTGCAAACAGCTAATGTGTTAAAACTCTTGAGTCTTGACTAGCATGAAACTGACGATTTTGTGCTAGTTTTTTAGACTCCTGATAGTTAGGCATCTTCTGTTAATTTGTCTTTTGATATAAATGAATAATTACTTTAGACTTTTTGATTTAGACATAGGCTGTGTTGAAACTGCATTACTTTTACCACCTCCTCCCATCGAAAAAACTTTAGCTTTGCCTCTGACTGTTACAAAGAGCTGGCACTGGAGACTCCTTCCATAAATGTTAAATAAACATTTCCTTACAGAAAACCTAGCTATACTGTATCAACAAAGTTGTTATGATAACGTATTAGAACGTAATATAAACCTGTGATTTGCAGCTGCACTATTGTCAGAGCTGCTGTTATAGAAAATGAATCAACACCTTCCGACCAATCGGAATCCAGGATTCAATGTTGAGTAAAAGTTAACGTATAGCTACTGCGTAACTCTATAATTGCTATATTGAGCTTGAATCCTGATTCTATGCCTTTGTCTTTAGTTGTAGGCGGAGTCTCAGACTGCCAATCAAGTGTGCTAATTAGCATACTAGGCCACACCCACTGAGCACATCTTAGATGGTGTTTTTTTCATGTAAGCAGTGCTTTATTATATTACATTATATCTCTTTTTTTTTTCATTTATACTGTACTGGATGTCTAGATACTGTATATTTAAGAATTTGCACAATGTTCCCAAAAACTTTGATTTGGAATTAATTAATCTGTGCTCTGTTGCCTCGTTTAATCTCACACACTGATTTTGCCCTTCTAAATACTCCAAAGATAAAGATCTTTGAGGTACGACTTTCATCAAACCTTTATTAGGTTTCTAGATAAGCATCTGTGTACTATGTGTCAGTGTTATTATCAGCCAAGCTAGAGCTAGCTTTGAATATAATTACCGGGGGGGGGTGGAGGCAGCGTAATATGAGCCTGCGAGAGAGAAAATTAATTCAACAGATTGTGCAGATTTGTTGAGGAAGGGCTTCGGGCTGTCGTGAGTGTGAGAAGGAACTCAGTCATGGTGAAGTTTTAGAAACAAGTGTTTGAATAAGGCTTTATGATCGTTTCGAGGCCTAAGAGCTAATCAAATTAATAATTGGATAAAATTCAATTATCTTGTGGGAACAGTGGCAGACTGTACAGTGGTTGGGAAAGATTTCATGTAAAGATACACACTCACTCAATATGTGTGGAAAACCCTTCACATCTGCAAATTTTGACATTTTCTCTCCTAAAACTGAAAACTGAACCTCTGAACTGAAATATGTATCATCCAGGGTGTATTGCTGCCTCGCTCCCAGTGTTCACGGGATAGGCTCAATTCTGTCCAGGATACTGCAAATGAATATTAGTCATATTTTTTCTAAAAGGTCACAGTTATTCTTTTCTTTTAAGTACCCTTGGTAGTACCTCCAAGTACCCCTGGGTGTCTGCGTACCCTCGTTTGAGAAACAGTGGCCTAGAAACCTGTTACTGGTGTGTAGTGTGTCTCTGGGTAACAATAACAGACATTCTTCCAATATAGGGGGGCACATTGGCTTAGTGGTTAGCACGTTTGCCTCACACCTCTGGGGTTGGGGGTTTGAATCCCGCCTCCACCCTGTGTGCATGGAGTTTGCATGTTCTCCTCATGCTTTGGGGGTACTCTAGTTTCCTCCCCCAAAGACATGCATTGTAGGATTGGCATTTCCAAATTGTCCATATTGTATGAATGTGTGTGATTGTGCCCTGCGATATATTGGCACCCCATCCAGGGTGTCCCCCACCCCATGCCCCGATTTACCTGGGATAGGCTCCAGGCTCCCTCCAAACCTGTGTCAGATAAACAGTATGGAAAATGGATGCATGGATTCTTCCCATACTTGGTATTGTAAGAAATTTGAAATTACTACTTGACTAGACATCTTCTGTCCCTATTCAAGCATTAACATGCATCCTGGGTGATCCAATTGTAAGTGGACAGAGCTAAGTACAGTTGTGAATGGGGTCCAATATGTCTTGAAGACGCATTGTGACCCGATCACATAAACTATATTCGGAGGTGGTCTAGGACAGCAATGAAGGGCTGCCTGATTGACTGTGTCATTGCCCTAGCTTATATTATTACATTTTTACATCTTTTACATCTTTACACTCACTCACATCATATTTTGCACTCCCTACAATTTGCACACCCTATTTGCACATATACAGTTTTTCTTCTATTCTATTTTTTTCTATTCGTATATTCTAGTTTTATTCTCTATTATATTATATTCTCTTTTTTTATTCTCTTTTTATTATATTTTTATCTATTACATTTTATTTCATTTTTTATTCTCTTTATAAATCGGTGCGGTCGTAAAAAGCATTTCACTGCATGTCATACTATGTATGGTTATGTATGTGACAAATAAAATTTGATTTGATTTGATCTGATTTGCTGTGCCCTAGCTACGTAAACCATGTCATCACTGTGAGACTGTCTGGTAATTGCACTAAACTAATAATAACTATCCGCCATCCACTGATATGAGCTCATATTTCTCATAACGTTCTGCAGGATCTTGTGACTAAAACGGCAGAAACGAAAGCAGCCGCTTTTTGTTGATTCTTTTGTCGTCTCATCTGCCGGTCATTTACAAGCGAAGCATTTAAAACAGCCCGTAATTGTACATAAAATAGGAATCGCAGGACATTTCTGCCTGAAAACAAATGCAATGGAAGGTTGACGTAATAAATGTGAGCAACGGAATTTCCTCTAGAGGAAATGATGTATGAAATCCGAACACAAGTGGTCAACAGGAGACTCATGAATAACACCAAGCGTAAACAGCTATGCGTCTCTGCTGTCCGCAGGTACCAGGTGTGAACAGGGCCTGTTTTAGGCTGTTTTATTTGTGCAGCAAAGAACGCATCAAACTGCATTTCAATTAACAGCCACACACAAGCTACAAATTATATTTCTAGCTTCACCACTGTTTTAGGCTACACTGTTAACAAGGAAAGTAAATAAACAGGTGTAATAAATGTGCAAAATAATGTGTACCTGTGCATTATATTACACTATTTAAAGACGTATTAATTCTTAAAATGTTCTCGTGCGGATGAGGGTTTGTTTCTGAACCTGAGAGCGGGCAGTGCAGTGTGGAAACTCCTTACAGCTTAGTGACGGATGGAGGATGTGATGTCTGCAGTGAGTCTGGGAGGGTTTTTTTCACCATGTTCAACACGAGTCTCGGTATCATCCGAAAATGACCCTGGATCATCCTCTTTGAGTCAGCATACGCCTCTGATCTGACTTTAAAGTAGCTGAGTGGGAGTGGATAGTGATGTGCAACCCGTGGCTCAGAAAGCAGTTTTTGGTGACAACAGAATTAACTCTGAAACAGTTCATTTGCAAGCATGTGGGAAGAATGTTTTGGGAGTGGAAAGACAGTAAACAGTAAGAAAAATAAATAAATAAATGTTCCAGTGTACTCTTGTGCAGTTAAATGAGTTTCATACTGTATAGTCTGAAATATTTTCCAACTTTTCCAATATTTTCCAACTTTTCCAAAATACGTTTAGCTGCTTTGTTTACTTTGTTTTCCTTTGTTTTTTCCACCACTTTGACTAGTCGACATCCCCGCAATGGTAACTAGTGAATCCCTCTTACATGCACAGACTTATTTACGCACCGTCAGTGTGTTATTTTTCCCAACATGGAGTACATTTGAGATGATGGACACCAAATCCATCATCTGATGAATCATCAACTGATGGAAACCTATTGGTCATTAAATGTATTGCCAAGCAATAAGTAATTTTCTCCCAAGATAATTAATATTGTCATCATCGTTGGCTTACCTTACGTAATGCCATGCCACTACATTTTATCGTTTTCTTGGCTTTTTTTTTGCCATGAACCACAGAAATGTCATTAACTGCACACAGATTTGTCAGTAGACACCTCCGGTCCTGCCAAGGGTTGCGCCACTAGGCTGTGCATCACGTTCGTCATTAACAAAGCGCTCACACGTCCCTCTGCTTGACAGACATCGAACACGGCATTCTAGCCACCTACAGCGCATCATTATCCTCCATCAACATCTCTCTATCTTTCCAAATATAAGCTTGAAACCCTCTTCCTGTTTCATATTTTCACTTTCTCTCTCGCTGCTTGATGGGCATTACTCAATAAGAAGATGATGATTCTTCAGCTCCACTAATCATTTTTTTCACTTTCTGCTTTACTGCTCAAGTGATTTCTTGGCTAAAAATCATTAGCATCAGGAGAAAATGAAGGACTCCTGCAGAGTTTTTGACTGAAGGCACCTAAACACACACTTTTCTATCAGCGATACTATTGGCTCAGCTACAAATGCTCATATTGGGTGTTTTTTTTTTCCTTCACATTGTTATTATTTGAGCCTCGTTCGGGTTGCATTCCTGCAAGATTCTCATCAATAAAGCTCACACCATGACAGCTGAGACATCCATGGATGTCAATATATCAACATTCAACATTGGCTAAGGAATGACTTAGATGAAGAGTGCGGTCAGTTACTGAGAGAAAGCTGAAGCTGTTAGCTGGTGGTCCTTCGTGAAAGCAAATACAAGAGGAAATGTTATTTTACCCCAGAAAAATAATCATATGATCATCCTCTTCACTCCAGGTGGATTCACATGCTGGTAATATTTTGATTAGTTTCTTTGGTAATGCTTTATATTAACGTTCCCTTAACACCAGTGTGAAGTTTTTGATTCTTATTCGTCAAAGGCGTTTCTATAGTAACAGCTCATTCACGTGGACTTGTATGACAGATGATTGATATAAATGGCTTTTTGAAAACATGTTATCATTGATCTGGTGAAGTTTTCTCTGAGAAGACATTTATTTAATATTTATGGAATGAGTCTCCAGTGTCAGTGCACTGTAACACTCAGAGGTAAAGCCGAAACTTTTTGAGTTTGTGGTTCCTCATTCGCAAAGAAATACAGAGATGAGACACAAAAGTTCTGGAAACAAGATTAACCTCTACCAAAGTGATGGAAAGGACAAAGTGTGGAGAAAGAAAGGATCTGCTCATGATCCAAAACATACAAGCTCATCTGTGAAACATGGTGGAGGTAGTGTCATGGCTTGGGCTTGTATGGCTGCTTCTGGAACAGAGGTTTACAGGAACATTTTGTCTGCCAATTTACAGAGAAATGCATCCAAATTAATTGGGAGGAACTTCATCATGCAGTAAGACAATGATCCAAAACACACTGCCAACTCAATAAAGGATTTTATCAGGGGGGGAAAGTGGAAGGTTTTAGACTGGCCAAGTCAATCACCAGACCTTAACCCAGTTGAGTAGCATTTCACCTCCTGAAGAGGAGACTGAAGGGAGAAACCCCCTGAAACAAACAACAACTGAAAGAGGCTGCAGTGAAAGCCTGGAAAAGCAACACAAAAGAAGAAACCAACAGTGTGGTGATGTCTAGTGAGTCACAGGCTTGATGCAGTTATTGCAAACAAGGGATATGCAACCAAATATTAAGTGTTATTTACATTAATTTACTTCAAGACTTATCTGTATACTTTTGCTCGCCTAAAAATTTGTTTGGTCTGATACAAAAGGTTCTATGTTTTATGTTGTCTAACACGTCTAGATGTAAATACCAGGAAATAAAAGCTGAAATCCTAAACTCTCGTCTCATATCCATCTTTTGATCTCAGACCCAAATGACGTTGGTGTACAGCACAAACAAACGAACTGGCGTTGCCGTTCCAATAGTTTCAGAGGGGACTGTATGTAATTGGCTTAATAATTTCATAATGAGAAATACTAGATAACGTTTCCTTTATGCAAGATAACTTCCTTTGCTTAGATGCATGCATAATTTATGTAACATGAACACACAAGAGTTACTTTGCAGATGTTAGATTGTGTAATGGTGTAATATTTGGTGATGAAAGAATTCTCATTGATATCTCAGCACTTGAGGACTGGAGACATGATGTAGGACTTGACCTGGGAGTTGAGTGTTAATATTTACTTCTTAAGGCTTATTTGTTACTTGCAGAACTATGACTCCTGGCCATCTCAAATCTTATACCGATGACATTTTCTATAACAACACCGACTTAATACCTTAGTCTTGTTTACGTCTCTGGCCGTCTTGGTGCTCACTAAATAAACTCTCGTTACACTGCTGTTGACTTTACTGGTGAAACTTTAGTGTTCAGCTGCAGTGAAGCGATTAATCCAGCTTTAATCCCAGAGCACTACAAGAACCCTGATAGGACATATTAACAAATCCAGGAAAAGAAGGCAAGAAAAGGGCTGAAATCTCTCTCTAGAGAGAGAGAGAGAGACAGACAGAGAGAGAGAGATGTGGCTCAGTGTCTTAGGGATCTCTTGCCTTTTATTGCATCCAGTCTTTTCATTGTTCTTTATCAGAATAGGCACAATAGGAACATCAGCATGCTCTCGCCTTCCCTAAAGACAGAGTGGGAAAAAAGCAAGATGATGGGAGTGAAAGTGATGCTTATCATCAAGCGAACGCAAAGGTTTTGTCCACGGGCAGTGGTGTTTCATGTCCAATTCCCATGTGGTGCTTCTTTATTGCAATCTCGCTTGCTTTGTATAGTTGAGTTGTTGTTTTGTTTTTTTTCTTCAGGAACAACGAATTTAGTCAATATTAAAGCTATCTTATTCAGATAGAGTGACATAATTCGGATCACATTTAAAGCTATCTATGGTTTGTTCATCAGCTTGTAATGATCCGATATAAATGTTAAAAAGTTTTTAAGAAGAAATCAACAATCTTGGGGCAATTCCATAATTATTGGCATGAAATGAATACATCCAATGAATTGCACGTTGACCTTAAACATATGTGGAAGCTGTCTATTTTCATTTTAAAACATTTCAATACATCTTCCAAACATCAATTTGTTTTTGAAGGAGCCCCCCCTCCCCAAACCCCCAACCCCCCTTTGAAATAAAACTATTGGCACCCCTTACTATTGACACTTGGAGAATCTTCTCTAGAGAGAATCACAAAACTAAGCATAAACAGTTTAATTTAAGATATTTTGGTGGGTATCAATCATTTTTGCTTTTTTTTTTGATTGTTTGTTTGTTTAAATTTACATTTATAGCTGTACAGTTTTTAATACAGTGGTTTTCAAAACCTGGTTGCCTCTGCCAGGAGGTCAAGATTTGGCTGTAGCTCAGCTTTCATCAAGATGTTGTTATGGTTCAAATCTAATTTTAAACTCAATATAGCATTTATTTCCAAAAAAATATCATTAATTTTAAGTAGTTTTATTCCTCCAAATACAGTTCTTAAAAGTATTGGCACCCACTACAATTAATATTTAGTGAAGCTTCTCTGGAGAGAAAACCAGCACTGAGCATGATATTCAAATATTTTTTTGGAACCATCAATAATTTGTACTTTAAAACATCCAAACACAGTACTTCTGGAGCTAACTGTATAAGGTGCTTCAATGTTAAAAAAGAATCACAAAATCCTACAATTTACCTACGATTTACCTCATTTAGACACAGTTAGATTCTTTATTAACAATGAAGCATAGCCACCTAACCAGGAAGTGATTGCGACGCTGCCGTTGATGTATATTGGGTTAGTCAGAAAACTCCATCTCCAAGCTAAAACAGTTCGGTTTAAACATATCGGGGTCGACTCACAATCTCCAAAAATGCAATTTCCTGAGCTAAAATAGGAAAATTGCATTTGCAGAAATTGTTTGCATGCACAGCCTGTGATATGTCACCGAGAGACAGGATTCTGGGGTGGAAATTTGGAATATGACCCATTTTATATTTTACAGCTCACTGAACTCTTCGCGTTCATGACAACACGCACCCGAGCTGCCATCGACTCTACGAGTTTGTATAGAAGACATGTGGGTTCTTCGGGTGAACCTGTAAAGTTTCTGTAGAACCTTACAACAGAGTGTGTCCCTGTCAAAAAGAATAACAAACTAAGAACTTTTAATTACCCAGTGGACCTCTTGAAAAAAAAATAAAAAATTTGTTTGCTTCAGATGGCTAAAAAAGCAACCTAATGTTGTGCCATTTATAGAATCATAACCAAAGGCACATTGTATATTTCATAAATCCCCTTTACGCAAACTCTGTACATGGGAAATCAAATATACACAAACACTTCTAGGAATAAATACTAATAGGAATACAATTCTTATTTCCTAACAGTAGCCATCAAACACCAATTCCAAACACAATTCAGTGGATATTTTCCAAAACGACTGGGCAGCGCGAGCGTCCCGTCTGCGAGGACATTAAGCTCGGGTTGAAGAAGAGGAACTCAGCATCATTAAGTGCAGTAGCAATACCCCCTCGAGGGGAGGCTAGGAACTCGTGGTTCTTTAATGATGGTGCCGAACCATGAGAATACTGTGGCCAGCCTACGCTCAACACAATGAGTCAATTTAGGCAGAAAAAAAAAGCAAGAGCATAAAGTGTACATCAGAGACCTCAATCTTTCCCTCCAGCACTCGTGTCTTCTGTTCTATCCAATTTCAGATAGTGACTCAAATCGGGCCGAAAGGAGCATGGATGTGAAGAAGTCACTTCGGGGCAATGGACGATACGGCTAATGCGTAATAGGAACTGCAAGATTTTATTGTCCGTATTTTATACCATGGTGCTCTCAAAATCTCAATTCTGATTGGTCAGAAGGTTTGTATTAATGCGCTCGTTCTAATACCTTATCGTTTCTATAGTAACAGTTTACACGGGGGTTTGTATGGTTGAAGCTCCATGTAAAAATTACAAGTTTTCTGTAAGGAGATGTTTACAGTATGTAACAGTTATGGAAGGAGTCTCCAGTGTCAGCGCTTTGCAACAGTCAGAGGTAAAGCTGTAACTTTAAGTTTTCCGACATCTTCAGGACAGAGGAGTTTCTCGGTAACATGACAAGCTACGTTTTGTTGTTTTGTCTTATTAACTTCAGGAGAAAGGAGAACACAGATGACGATGAGGGAACGGCTGTTTACAGCTGCTACAATGTAAGGGAGAACTTTTTCGTGGACGTTTCACAACATTAAGCGTAACTGTAAATGGATAAAAAAAAAAGTATGACGTGTCGTTCTTTAATAAATAATATGCAGTGGTTTGCAAATTTCTGTGATATAAGAGAAATGAAACACATCAGGACTTGCTGTTACAGGAAAAGAATCAACTTTGTGGTGGTAACTGTAACTTCATCACACCATCCCGTTGTTGATTGTTTTCCTGTCACAGCACAACACAGGGCGTTTCAGCGTATTTATTGCAGAGCTACTTTTATTCAAAGCAACTTAAAGGGTAGGATTTTGGACTCTTGTGGTTAACAAGTGAACTACAAACAGATTGGATTCATTTGTTTATTGTGAAGCCCCGCCTCCCAGCATTCCTTCAGACTTCATTCATGTTAGTTATTATCCAGCTAGCTAACTTTCTAAACTAAACCGATTATGTCAAAGTTTACTATAAACACGCAAAACACTTTTGCACAGTCCAAAAAATGGCGTCTATGCAATGAATACTTGAATACATATGGTGTAATGGTATAATGTAATGGCGTGTTGATTACACGTCTCCGTCACTTCCGGTGAGAGAACGCTGAGCGCATTTGCCTGCCGCTTCTCACTGGTATTTTTGTTGTTTTGTGCTATTTTTGCATTTCTTCTTTTTCACTTGTCTACTGTGGGCCTTTTGGTTGGATGTGTTCTCATAATGGCATATAGCTATTCATCCCTGCAACTGCAGGGTTTGAACACAAGTCCCCGGGTGGTCACAGCTACGTATGGCCTCTGCAAAGCGCTCTGGATTTCTCGCCGTCCGTGATACATCCATCGTTCGCCCAGACAACATCTTTCTTATCATTATTCATCATTTAATGCCATTCCCTCCATCTGGTCATCTCGTATGGACATCCGCTACTCGTCGCTGTCATCTGCTCAACGTGGGAGGAATTACAATTCCCTATTCACTATGCCACGCGAACTAGTACATGAACGGCGATCTACACCACCTAACTGTTTTCATCCTGCTATCGCGCTGTATAATTGCCAGTCCCTGAAAGCTAAGGCCTCAATGTTCTGCACCACAATAACTGAGAAAAACCTGGATATATTGCTGTTCACTGAAACATGGCAAATTCCTAATGATAATTTACACATGAACCTGTCCAACTGACATCATCGCTGATTATAACGAATCTATTACTAACGCCCTTGAGTTGCATGCCCCTCTTTAAGTCTAGATATGTCTCCTCCACTCACTCCTCCCCCTGGTACACACAGGAACTGCGTACTCTTAAAGCTGCGGGACGACGCCTTTACAAGAAAACTGGTCTTACTGTTCACTTGGATGCGTATAATGATCATATACAAGCGTACAAATCTGTACTAAATGTTGCACGCTCATCCTACTTTTCTGCTCTGATTAATAATGCCTCTTCTAATCCCAAAACACTCTTCTCTACTGTTAATAAACTCATTCATTCATTCTCCTGCCCCCCCTCATTTCTACCTCTTCTGAACTCTGTCAGTCATTCCTTACCTCCTTTCAAAATAAGCTTGATTCTATTTACAAGCTCTTTCCTTCAACTGTCCCTACAGACTCGCTAGAGGATTTTCTCATTCGTAGCCAGATAGGTACCTTTACTGTTTTCGTTCCCACTACTCCGTCTGCTGTTTCTGAGTTAATTAGTAAATCTAATTCTACTTCCTGTCAGCTTGATCCTGCCCCCACTGTCTTGCTTAAGCTTTCCTTGCCTGTTATCTCAGTGCCTATTTAGTACTGTCTTTGTCCCTTCAGAACTCAAAACTGCTGCTGTCATTCCAGTTTTAAAAAAGCCTAGCTCGGACCGCTCAGATCTTAAAAACCGCCGCCCTATTTCTACTCTACCTTTCTTGGCTAAAGTAATGGAGAAAGTGGTTGCTTCTCAGCTTCTCTCCTACTTAAGATCTTACAATCTCTTTGAATGCTTTCAGTCTGGCTTCCGTCCACTTCACAGCACTGAGACTGCACTAGTCAGAGTTTTCAAGTGCATCTATTATGCTTTTTCAGATATTACCTTTCATGTAGTGTGTTATATAGCTGTTTGTGAATGTAAGAAGTCTGCAAAGTTTCAAAAATCAAAGTGCACGACAAATGGTGTTATCGACTCCCAAAAGAAAGAACCGATTCTGAACAGCTGAAACGAGTCGTTAGTAATTCCAGACTTACTTCCTGTACAAACCTACGTAGGTTTGTAACAAAAAACTCACCTCTGGTTTTCATTGGCTGCTCGTGAACAGCGCGTACTTTGACCCGCCCTCAAACACTACAGTAGTAGTTGCCCTGAAAGGGTTAGGTTCTTGTTGTCGCCATGTCTAGAAGATGTTGTTTTTGGCGCTGCATGGACTCCCAAAGGATGAGGATGTAACGCGTCAGTGGTTAAAGTTCATTTTTAAAATGATACCAAACCAGTTAAACTCCGACCTTTGTTTGTGTTCCTGTCATTTCGCTGACGACTGCTTCTCCAATCTAGCTGAAGTCAAGGCGGGATTTGCAAAACGATTATTTATTATGGGTCCGTACCACTTTATTTGGACCATCTTGCGCCTCTGGATCGCAACCTGCAAGTATGATTAATTATTTATATACATATTTTCTACCGAGTGTTCCAAATGCATAGTTTTATGTTGTATACGCGTACAGTCAGTGCACAGCTGTTAGCCTGTTAGCTGTTAGCCTCTGCTGACCGGCTAACTCACATTATTGTCTTGAAATACCTCTGCTAATCGGCCGGTTTATACAATTATACCTCTGCTAATGGTTCGGGTTGATCTTCCGATGAATAATTATCGGACTCGGGGCTCAAATTGATAAGTAAAAACCGACATTACGGAGCTGAAACTCGGATATGACAGTGGGCGTTTCCTTTCCGACACGCGCTGTAAGCGGTAGACCAATCACAACAGTCTGGGACATCTGACCAATCAGAGCGGAGTAGGCTCTCTGAAAGGAGGAGTTTAGAGTGAACGGATCCTTGAACGAGTCGTTTGTGACACTGGGGGGAAAAAAGGTAATGCTGCAATGTAAATTATGAGAAAATTAAAATGTTTTTTGCTCTTGGATGTATGTAAACCTGCTGTATGAGACCTTTAAAACAAAATTAGGCATGTTTAAAAACCATAATAGGTGCACTTTAAATGATATTTTGATGGCTTCCGACATCAGTTCTGCTTTCGATACTATCTCACATAAAAAACTTATTTCTCGGCTTTCTGCTATTGGAGTTTCTGGCATTGCTTTATCTTGGTTCATTTTTTACCTCTCTGGTCATCAGCACTTCATTTCCTTTCATCAATTTAAATCTACCACTGTTTCTATTTCTCAAGGTGTTCCTCTGGGTTCTGTACTTGGTCCACTGCTTTTTATCACCTACATGCTTCCCTTAGGTCGCATTATTCACCACCATGGACTTAATTTCCCCTGCAACGCTGATGACACTCAACTCTATATTAGCTCACATCATTCTGCTCCTTTCCCCACAAACTCCTTATCTGAATGTATCAAGGACCTTAATTCCTGGATGACCAGTAATTTTCTCAAACTCAATCCTGAAAAAAACGATGTGTTAGTAGTAGCATCTCCACATGTTCTATCTTCCTGATCAGTCAATTGATATTAATGGTGTCCTGGTCAGACCCTCCCTTACCGTCCGAAACCTTGGCATTATCTTTGACTTCACACTCTCTTTTCACACTCTCTTTTCGCACATCTCCTCTCTCACAAAAACAGCTTTTTATCACCTTTGCAATATGGCTAGTGTTCGGCCAATTCTTAAGACACACAGACACCGAAACCCTTGCCCATGCTTTCATCAGTTCTCGGCTTGATTATTGTAACGCTCTCTTTTCTGACCTTCCCCCCTAAAACAAGCAATAAATTGCAGTACATCCAGAATTCAGCAGCCAGGTGTTCTCTCTCGTTCTAAGAAATCATCACACATCACTCCTGTCCTGCGCAGGTTACACTGGTTACCTGTTTCATATCGCATCCAATACAAAGTTCTCCTTATCACTTTCAAAGACTTACATGGTCCAGCCACCTCATGCGTTGCTGCTCTTGTCCGTCCCTACACCCCATCACGCTCTCTCAGGTCAAGTGAATCTGGCTTATTATTCATACCACATTACAAGCTGTTCTCACTCGGTGGTAGGGCTTTCTGCACAGTAGCCCATTCACTTTGGAACTCTATCCCAAAATCCCTCCATAATCTTACCTCTGTACAAGATTTCAAAAACCAACTCATAACCTCTTTTCTCTCTTTGCCCAATGTTTCTGTGACTCTTAACTTCGCTGTCATGTTTTTTTTGTTTTGTTTGTTTTTTGTTTTTTTTTGGGGGGGAGGGGGGGCTGTCTGCTTTCTAATTGTAAAGTGACCTTGAGTATGTAGAAAGGCGCTATAAAAATAAACTTATTATTATTATTATTATTATTATTATTATTATTATTATTATGTACTGAAATAATAATAGTCTGACTCCATTTTGCCACACTGACACATCCATTGTAAATTCTACACTCTGGTGTTATTAGGGAACCTCATAAAATTTGGTGCATCATGGTGTATTTCATACACCACAATGGCACTACAGTGTTCCTTTATTACGACGCTGAGTGTGTGTTGCGCTTGGATGGCGAGCAATAAATCATCCTTTGTGGATGAATGAACTTTTAATCAAATCATATGTCGAAAAATTAACCAGCTATCTCGGCCAGCAAATTACACAGATTCAGCAGAATATTAACAATCATGAAGTCCATTAACAACAGCTTTCATTTCACTCAAGGGTCGCGACCTTACCTATGTAATCTCAATGAGGCAGAAATATGAGGAGCGTATAACGAAGACTGACACCATAGGGTCCTATCAGGAGTTGGAGGAAATAAAGCTAGGATAGTTGGAGCTGATGCTTTCTGACTTGTTTAAACGATGCCACATTAAAGGAAAAGGTAGAAATGGTAGTTATACCACAGCGCTGTTAAATTCTCAAATCTGATTGGTCAGAAGGTGCTAGTTAGTTTTTTGCTGTTCAACTCATAAAAAATTGGAATCGTTGGCAAATTGCTGTGGTATACGAGGAATAAAACACATGCTGTTATTGGAAAATAATCAACTTTGAGTTGGTTACAGTGACTCTGCTTCATCACACCACCCTGTCCTTGATTAGTTTCCAAAAAACATCACGACACAGAGTGTTTTATTCCTCGATTAACATTAGTGCTAACGGTTTAGTGCTAGTTGGTTATCCATCTGGATCGGCGTTTGATAAACTAGCTAGCTGATTGATAGATGACGTCCTATGCAACAAATAGATTTTAAAACCAGCAAAAACTGTCGTGAAATAAATGAAAGATTCAAAAGACAAATGTGAATATTTAAAAGAAAAATGTCCTGCTTCAATCTTTTATATAAACCATCAATAGTGAGCTGTGGATATTGCTTTTAAGATTACTTTTAGACTTTTTTTTATTTTATTTTTTTATCACAGATCTAAGAAACCCGGTCCTTTTTTTTTTTTTTTTAATATTAAAAAAATAATAATGTGCACTTGAAAGTCTTTGAAAGCGTGTTTGATGGGCTCACCAAAGCAAAGCAGCCTGTTAAATTGTAATAGGAAAGTGTGTCACCTAATCTAATGAGAGCTCCATCGTCCCATTTGCGTTGTAGTTATGTAGGAGCACAATACAGATGGGCCCGATTTATGAAACAGAGAAGCAGCTCGTCACACACCCCGAGCCATTTATACCATCAATAATGGGCTGTTAGGAGCAACCTGATTGTGTGTGTGTGTGTGTGTGTGTGTATGTGTGTGTCCAGGAAACGAGGAAGTGGACAACAGCGGACCACGTTTTCGTAGAAAATCATTGCTTTGCTCATTACAGCTAACACATAGACGACAGGGTGACAGATTTAGACATAGATTCCACCTGTGGGTTTTTTTAATTTTTCCTCCCCCAACATGACCAGCATAAGGAATGAATTTCTAAAGGAAATGCCATCTGCTGAAGGGATATCATGCTCTTCCATCATCATTAATTCATACAAAAGCTGTATTTATTTAGGATTACGCAATACTGAAGTGTTTCATGAAATCCTGGTTACTGCCATAAAGCAAAAAATTGGGACAGTAACTTATTCTCCATTTCTGACATTCTTTTTATATTAATGTCAAATTAATATTAACAACTTACCTGACTTTTGCTTTTGCTTTTGTTTTGTTTTTTGTTTTGTTTTGTTCTGTTTTGAAGGACCACTGAAGAGGTGTTAGTGTTATCAGATGCTTCACAAAGTAATGAGGTGCCATGAAGTGCAAGAATACAAACATGAAAAACACTAAGAGAAACAAACATTAAGATGTGCAACAGATGAAAATATTTCTGTTTAGAAAACCAACTGTACAATCATCTCAAACACATTCCTATAAATTCTACAATTATGAAATTATTTCAAATATTGACGTAGTCAGAGCAGACAATTTGAGGTTCTGAGGTAATTATTGATATTGATCACCTTTATTTTCCCCAATATTCAATTTCTGATTTTAGATCCCACTGGCTTCCCACACTCTGGCCCTTTCAGTTTTCCAATTTCCTTATTTGCTCATAGATTCCTGCCCATTTTCCCCTGATGATCGGTCCAAGCTCGACTCTCAGTTGCCTTTTCAGTTGACAGTTTGTTTCTGACCCTTTTGGTTCTCCACTTTCCTTATTTGGTTGTGGCTTCCTGTGCTTGATAAGCTGCCAGTCTGTGATTGGTTTCAGCTGTTTCTTGTTTCCCACCAGCTCATATAAGTTCTCTGTTTCTCGTAAACCAAGGAAAGGTGCAGAAATTCCAAGCTGTGCAGCGTTAGCTTTAGCTTCTTGGTCTTTGGCTCAGTTTATTATATTTTTGTTTGATTTTGAACCTTTTTTGTTTTGGACCGTGGTGATGGTTTTTTGGTAAATGCTCCATTAGAATTGAACTTGGATCATCACTGCTCTCCCAAGTGCAAGATGATGTCCTTAATTTGACCCATGATGTCTTAAAATATGTATATATAATGTTTTATACTTTAAAAAAAAAAAAAAACCATTGTATAATTGCAAACTAGATTTCTTGAGAACTGTTTCTGGGATTTACAAGACTTTTACAAGTATTTACACACTTTTATGTATCTATTCCCTGGTATGTGTTGTACCTTTTTAATTATCTTTTAGAGTAAAACTTTTAAGAGACATTAAGAGCCACTAAGGTATATTTCTGCATTTGAATAAAGGCAGTAACTTTCATATTTGACCTCCATTTTTGAGTTCAGCAATTGACGTCAAGTCAACATGGCAGAATCCATAATAAACAAAGCAGCACTTCTGACCCTTAAATTAATTATATTGTGTATATACACTGTATATAAACCAAAAAGCGTTTTTTCAGCCAGATGCCATAGGAGAATGCTTTTAAGTTGCACAAAGAGCTTTTTACTCTCAAGAGAAGCATCTATTTACTGGTGGTTTAAAGAACCCAGAAATGGTTCTTCACAGCAGTGCCGCAAGGAACCATGTTATCATAAGTTCTCTAAAAGAAAACCTTAGTTATTGCTTTAAGGAACCAAGTAAGGTTCTTAAAAGTGATGCCAGGAGAACCTTTTCCAGTCCCACAAAGAGCCTTAAAGGGTTTACTTTAACGTGTCTAAGGGATGATACCTTGAAGAACCAATACACTGGTCTGTAGAACCTATAACGAACCATAAAGAACTTATTTAAATCCTCAAAGAACTATTTAGCGCAACTCAAGAACCCTATACAATGAAAAATGGTTCTTGACAAGAAGGAGGTTCTTTGCAGAACCTATGGTGCTGTAAAGAACCATTATAGAATCTATATTTAAAGGAGTACAAGAATTTGACTTCGATCAATCGACATACAGACATATTCACTTCATAGAACGAATTCACAGATGTTGGAATTCCCAGTTCCGACTTCGCACTTCTGAGGTAAGTGAAACGCAGCATGAATATATCTACTAAAGTTACAAAACCTGTCCCCATGATGGTTCCAGGAAAAGTACAGTTTGGTACCGTTCGGACTGAACGTTCCGGCATGTGTAAGAAACAGAGAGTGGGTTGTTCTGTGGGCGAACATCTTCCTCGTGGCCATGTTTCT
The DNA here is from genome assembly GCA_023630585.1 of Cranoglanis bouderius. Lineage (NCBI taxonomy): Eukaryota > Metazoa > Chordata > Actinopteri > Siluriformes > Cranoglanididae > Cranoglanis > Cranoglanis bouderius. The sequence continues at coordinate 3,221,534 of CM042569.1, forward strand.
ACACCTCTTCTTTTCCACTTCATCTTTATCAGCGGCGTCCACATGCATGAATGCTGATGCGTGTTTGTGTGCATTGTTGATGAACACTCTTCACTAGCCTTTAGGTCCTTTCTTTCGAATCATATCTCCTTCCAAAGTCTTATCTCTAACATCCACAGTGGATCAGTGCTCTATTGTCAGAGCTGCACAACATCGACTGAAATAATAATCAAGTGTTTGGATCTGTCACTGAATTCACACGATTGAAAAATCAATAGCTCCCCTACACACCTCCCTCTTTTCCCTGAGGAACAGTACGGTCCAGTGCAGCCGGCCGGGTCATGTGGGAAAGAGCAACAAAATAATAATAAAACACGAATCTACACCAACGAAGACCATGTTGATCGAGAGAGAGAGAAAGAAAGAAATAAAGAAAGAATTAATGAAGAAAAATAACAGAGAGAAAAAGGGAGAAGGAAAGAAGGAAAGGATCCAAGAACAAAAGCGGGAAAGGAAGCGCGAAAGAAAGGAAGGAAGAAACGGTGAGAACGATAGAAATAAATTCATGGATGACAGAAACAGAAAGAAAGAAAGATTAGAGAAAGTAAGAGAAAGAAAGAAAATGAATAATTGAATGAAATAATGAATAAAAACAAACTAAGAAAGAAATAGAAAGAAAGCAAAAAAGAAAATGAGTGAATGAAATCAGAAAGAAAGAAAAAAGACAAAAATGAAAAAGAAAGAGAGAGACAGAAAAAGAGTGATCAAAAGAGAAAGAACAAAGAATTGAGAAAATGATTTAGATTATTTTGTGTAAATCATACTTTATTAATCTCACAATTTGCAGCAGATCTCTCTCTCTCTCTCTCTGTCTCTCTCCCACTCTTCTTCAAGCGCTCTGTGTTTGTGGAACTGATCCGCGACTCATCACTGCCCGATCGATCCGAATCCTCCGACCTTTAAACCCTCCGCGGCTCCTGATTCAGGACTCTGAACCTTTCAGCTGTAGCTGATGATAAAGCTGCAGAGTTCCCTCACCACTTCTCCTGCACTCGCACATCACTTCCTTCTACACGCAGAAACTCCATCTCCATCCTTTCTGTAATAAAATGGATTAAAGTCAAGCTGAGCTGAGGCTCTTCACGCCGTGGTACGCCTCACTTTAAAGGACACCAGTTCTGCGTTTTGTTTCCTAACTGGGAAAGAGCTTGGACCCCGACAGTTTTAATGCTCTCATTAGACTTTGATACTCAAGAAAAGAATACATACATAAATGTTGAGCTGTCAGTAATTATTTTCTGTAAATTATACTGATCAATCCAACACTGTGTCATAAAAAGCTTTTTAAACACAGTGATTGAATCCAGTATGCAGTATGCAAATTTCTTTTTAATTCTGAAATACAGAGGAGTAGAAGAAAACAATGATTTCTAAAAATATCAAATAAAAAAAAATAATGGATTTTATACCGACCATTCTAACAAGAAAATAAACCAGGAATAATTGTGTAGTGTGTAAAGAGACCAAGGATAAAATGCATCAATCAGCCATAATATTAAAACCACCTGCCTAATATCGTGTAGGTACCTCTTGTGCAACCAAAACAGCTCTGACCCGTCAAGGCCTGGACTCCAGAAGACCTCTGAAGGTGTGCTGTGGTATCTGGCACCAAGACGTTAGCAGCAGATCCTTTAAGTCCTGTAAGTTGTGAGGTGGGGCCTCCATGGATCTGACTTGTTTGTCCAGCACATCCTACAGATGCTCGATCGGATTGAGATGTGGGGAATTTGAAGGCCAAATCAACACCGTGAAAACTTTGCCATATTCCTCAAACTGTTCCTGAACAATTTTTGCAGTGTAGCAGGGCGCATTATCCTGCCGAAAGAGGCCACTGCTATTAGGGAATACCATTGTCATTAAGGCGTGTACTTGGTCTGCAACAATGTTTAGGTAGGTGGTTCGTGTCAAAGCAATATCCACATGAATGCCAGGACCCAAGGTTTGCCCATTGTCCAGAGCATCACACACTTCTTCCCACAATTTGGCCCTTGTCAAAGTCACTCAGATCCTTATTCTTGCCCATTTTTCCTGCTTCCAACACATCAACTTTGAGAACTGACTGTTCACTTGCTGCCTAATATATCCCACCCCTTGACAGGTGCCATTGTAATGAGATAACCAATGTTATTCACTTCACCTGTCATTGGTTTTAATGTTATGGCTGATCGGTGTATATATTACAATACAATACAATGAAATGAAGAAAGAGGAAAGAAGGAAATATGTATAAATTATACAAAATATATAAAATAAAAGAAATAAGCTGAACAGACCAATATAGAATTGGACAATGAAAAATAAAATCAATAAAGAAATTAAACAAAAAATATCAGTAAGAGAAAGAATGAAACAAAACAAACTAAGAAACAAACAAAACAAAGAAACAGAACAAAGAAAGTTAAAAAAAAAAAAACAAGCTAACCAAATATCAAACACACAAAAACTAAAAGAACGAACAAAATAATAGTAACAAAAAGCAAACGAAGAAAGAAACACACTAAGGAATAAACAAATAAAACAAACTAAAAAAGAAACAACAGACAAAACAAAGAAATAAAAATGAAAACCAAGCAAAACAAAAAAGCAAATGAAAACCAAACAACAAAAAACAAAGAAAAACAAGCTAACTTAGAAGCAAACGAACAAAAGATGCAAACAAAACAAACTAAGAAAGGAACAACAAAAAATTTAACTAAGAAAACCAGAAAAAAAAACACCAAAAACAACTAAATATGAAAGAAAGAAAGAAACACATAACTAAAACAAAACAAACTGTAAAGAAACAAACTAAGATTGAATGAAAGCAAAAAAGGCAAACAAATAAACTAAAGAAAGAAAGAACATCTGTAAGAAGAACATATTATATGAACGTATATTAGTTAGAAATACGCATTTAGAAAAATTAGCACATATGGGTTCTTTGTTTATCCCTCTGCAGGAACCATTGAAGGTTCGCTGTAGAACCTCATAACAGTGTTTCTTCATCAGAACGTTGTTCTAAGATCCTCTGAGGAAGCAGGAACCATCCAATGAGTGTCTCAGAGAAGAGGTGAAAAACTTTATTTTCTATAGAAAGTTGTAAAAGAGGCAGAAGAAGCAGAAAGTTGAGATGGAGTGGCAGAGTGTAAAGCCAGAGGGGGAAAGGAAGGACACACGAGTTAGCCTCCATCGCTACAGAAGCTTCAGGGGAATCGTTTCTTCTGCATACTTAACACGCTGATTGATTTTTATATTCCTGAAATATTCTTGAACTCTGCGACTGCTGCATAATTAAAACGCTTTTTTCCTAGATCACTGATTAAAACTGAACTTATTCTGAGAAAGTTGAACATCTCGCACAGTGATATGCTGCATGTATGAAAGTCAGGCACAAAATCAGCGCACTGCAGCCGAGGAAAGGGAAAAGAGAAATAAAAATAGCAGCTGAGTTTTTCTGTAGTTCTTCTGTCACTCACTGCTGTGTGCAGTTCGGTGTTCACTCCGAACAACAACCAGCGACTCCACACTCGACCACTCCACCACTGAGCTCTGAGACACCAGGAAAAATAACACGACTGCAAGGACATGGTGGGGAGGTGGGGAGGTGGGGAGGGGGGGAGGGAGGGAGGAAGGGCAAGGAAGGCAAAAGGAAAAGGAAGAAAGAAAGTACGGAAAAGTAGGAAGGAAAGAAAGGAGGAATAAAATGGTAGAAAGAAAGAAGAAATGGGTGGAAGGAGGGAAAATAAACAAAGAAAGGAATGAAAAGGAAGAATGAAAAGGAAGGAAAGAGGGAAGGAATGAAGAGCAAGGAAGGGAAAAGGAAGGAAGGAAATTGGAGAATGAAAGGAGGAATAAAATGGTAGAAAGGAAGAAGAAATGGGCAGGAAGGATGGAAAATAAAAAAGAATGGAATGAGAAGGAGGAATGAAAAGGAAGGAAAGAGGGAAGGAATGAAGGACAAGGAAGGAAAGGGGAAAAGGAAGAAATAAAGCAAGGAAGGAAATAGAAGAATGAAAGGAGGAATAAAACAGGAAGGAAGGAAAGAGGAAAATGAGAAAAGGAAGGAACGAAAAGAAAGGAAGGAAGGAAGCAAAGACAGTGAAGAAAGAAAGGAAGGACAATAAAGAAACAAAGGAAAGAAGGAAGGTAGAAGTAAGGTCAACAAAAAGAAGGAAAGAAATAGAATGGAAAAAAAACTAGGACAATGAAGAAAGGAAGGAAGTAAAAGGAATAAAAAAGGAAGGAAGGAAAATGAAGGAAGAAAGAATGAGAGAGAGAGAGAGAGAGAGAGAGATGGGTCGTCCCTGCCGAGTCAGTGGGAAACAGTGTCATCAGCTTTTACATGAAATTTCTCTGCATTTTCTGACTGCATCAAGAGGAAAAATCATAAAAACAGAAAGTAATAACTCTGTTCCATTATGAGTGTGTTTCAGAAATCACAGCATGTTCAGTTCAGCTCAACAAATTTCTTATTTCTACACTAAAGGGACAAAAATAAAATCTTAGCAATGTTAGCAGTGTTAGCAATGTTAGAAACGTAACTCACTCAAACCCCATCTCTCATCCACTCAGTGTTATTTTACTGCTTTACTGGCAAACCTCTGAGCAGAGAAAATCAAACGGATAAATATCTGATTAGAGTTTAGCACTTAATCTGGTTTGTGAAGACGTGGAGGAAAATGGTCAGAGTGCAGCCACACTTTCTTCTAAAGAAAAAATGAAAGAAATCTTGGCTTATCAGTCATGCAGCCTATACTTCTGCTAGACAGTACAATTAAAAAGGAACAGAAAGGAAGGGAAGGAAATAAACAAAGGGAATAAGCATATGAAGGAATGAGGGAAGAAGGAAGAAAGAAAGAAAGAAAGAAAGAAAGAAAGAAGAATAAAAATGTCAGCATAACCACACACGTATCCCACGTGACGTTACGTGAATAATATGGGATCACGTGTGAAAATTGATGAATCGTGTGAGAAATCAAAGCTGTATGTGAAACATTAACAGGTGAAAACCTCAGGAAACAGATTGGAAAGGGGACATGGAGAAAATGAATTTTACTGCAGATGATTTCCCGGAAAGTTTGTGTATTTGACTAATTGTTGGTTTATCTAATGATATTAGTGGATTTCTGTCGCCGATGGACTTGAGATGAAGCCGTTCCAGCAGTACGAGTGCGTGCAGGAGGACAGAGACACCTCTCCGGGTGACAGCACGCCTCAATCTGTGATTAAACAGAAACACATCGGGCGTCATAAAATATTTAAACAGGAGGCTTCGTTTCAGCGACTGCAACACCACCCCTGCTACCAATGCAGGTCTCGATTGCAGGTCAACTCTTCTTTTCTGGTTCCGAGTCCTGTTAGATATTGATTCTTTAAAAATCTGGGCTCTGTGACAGAGACATGAAATAATGACACTCCGTTTCTCATGAAGCAAAAACAACACGATACAGGTGACGTTAATCAGGTAATCAGTGGAACTCAGTGTGTGTAATTTAACTCTCTGGACTATCACTTCTCGTCACTGCGTTGTTGTTTTTTTGTTTGTTTGTTTGATTTGTTAGTTCTCATAAAACTTACTCATGAGTTTTTTGGTGGGTTTTTTGGTGATTTTTTTTTGCACTTCCTGTACTGTTTATCGTTTTGTAGTTACATTTAAAGTTACAGTTTAAGGAACATGCGTAAAACAATTTGATGCGGAAAGTGATTAATTTTCCACGTGTTTTTCATGTGATCACATGTGAAATGTATGTGGCTTTTTCCATAAGGGAAACAATGAGTCCTCGCTAGTCGATGCTAATCAGTCTGGGACAGCAGGGGACACGAGAGGACGACAGAAAGACTCGCTGATCGGATTTCATTTCCTCTAGCACTGGTTTTCAGGCTCAGTCGATAAGCCGTGTTCCGGTTTGGGTAAAAACATAGCTCGGCTCTGACATTACAAGTTATCTGAAAGACGGGGAGATTTTTTTCCGTTTCACGCTGGATGATTTGCCGCAGTCCGGGCCAGATTGGAGTGTATGACGTTGAGAGAGCGAGATGTAGAGGTCAGATGGCTCAGGAAAGTCAACGTCGGAGAGGTTCGCTCTCTGAACACCTGCTGCCTCTTGCTTTGGCGTGTATTCATCCACCGGAGCTAATGAAAAGTGACTGCAGTGAGATGACAGGTGTGTGACGGTGGTGAGAGAGAGCGCACAGAGGACGAGCGACGTGTGGGAAGGAGGTCGATCTTCTGGAAAAGAGCTTTCACACCTTTACCGCTCATGTGTCATCACATGTAGAAGAACAGGTTGGAGGAAGAAGAGCTTCAGGAACAATGTAGGGAAATTCAGGTGAGAGTGATAAGTAGACAGGTGATGCATCATTCAGCAGATCCATCCGCCGAGGCCGACGTATCACCAGCGCAGAGACAGGTGTGACTGCAGTAATCGCACGTCGGAGAATGAAGCTGAAGGGCTTTCCGGAGAAGAGGCTGATGAATATTACATGCTGTCCCTTGTTCTCGTTCACTGGCTGGGTCACACAGACCGCAGAGGGGGGAAATTTCATTTCATCCTTCATAAGACACTGTTTTAACCTGTTGAGCAGTGACACATGACCTCAACCTCTAACCCAAAACCGATCTCAAACTCAAACAAGGCCATATTTAATTTTCCGCCATCATCTCCCACGTTCTTTACTTCTTTTGCTTTCTCAATTTAACTAGCTGACAATGGTGTTGCTGAGAAACTGCCTGATGCACACACTGTTTCCTTTTTTGTGTTATAGGATATCAAGATGATCTCCTTTTTCCTAGTAAGTTATCGGCTTCCGTTCACACGTCACCTCTCCTGATTATTTCCCAGGATCAATTATCCTGGTCAGATGTCATGGTGGACCTGGTCCCTATCCCAGGAATACTAGACATAAAGCTGGAATACACCCTGCACACATATTCGCACACTCATTAATACAATTTATCAGAGGCCAGGAGTGTCCAATCTTATCCAGAAAGGGCTGGTGTGGGTGCAGGTTTTCATTCCACCTGTTCAATCAGTTGATCTTGAATTTCAATAGGTGTGGCTTCTGTTTGGTTTGGAATGAGAATCTGCACCAGCCCTTTCTAGATAAGATTGGACACCCCTGTAATAGGCAAACCTAAGTGGGAGTTTTGGGAAAAACTGGAGTAACCTGAGCTCAGGATCAAACCCTGGAGCTGTGAGAAGGCATCACTACCGTGACCTGGGGGACCTATTCATTTTTAGTAGCTGACCACTAATTCTGTAATGATGGAAATAGTGAGGATCCATCGTGCAGGAGTATTACCAGGCACAATCCAGGTTCAAAAAAGCTTAGTCAAAACAGTTCCAGGTCCTAAACATGTAAGTGTAAACTAGGCAAGGGTTATCCAAGAAGCAGGAGACAAAGGTCAAAGAACAAAAGACTCAGAACTTGCATGAATGTAAACTGTCTGCAAAGCTTCACATTATTTCTAGGTTTCCGTCCATCCATCCATTTTCTGTACCACTTACCCTACACAGGGTCATGGGGGAGCCTGGAGCCTATCCCAGGGAACTCTGGGCACAAGGCGAGGGACACCCTGGACAGGGTGCCAACCCATAGCAGGGCACAATTGCACACACATTCACAAACGACAGACAATTTGGAAATGCCAATCAGCCTACAACGCATGTCTTTGGACTGGTGGAGGAAACCGGAGTACTTGGGGGGAAAGCAAGGTGGAAGGCAAACATGCTAACCAAATCACCGTGCCCCCCTTCTAGGTGTCCATGTGCTTTATAATCTATGCAGATAGGAAATGAAAAGAACAACCGAGGAAGATTCTCTAGAACTCGGGGAAGATTGCCATCTGGTGGCATGGTGTTGATCTGTCTGTGACGGATGTGACAAATTCAAGAAAATAGTTGAGTAGTTGTCTACCATTCCAAATGAAAATTAAAAAAAAAAAAGTAAAAACATGTTTCCTAGCGTAGTCTTTATTGACTGGTCCTCTTCCTGCAAGCTGTTAATTTCCTTCTACTTTATGACTGGATATAACTGCCTGACAGTGTCGCCAAAATGGCCACCAGATGGACAAACTTTCCTAGAAGGTGTGTAGGCTTTGATTGCACCATACTGCATTGTTATTTTTGGCAAATCTGTGTATTCTGGCCTATACAATAACACTCAGGTGAAGTCCTTGTGTGGATGAGCATGGCTGAGGCTTGTGATTGAACTGTTCGGAATATCTGCAGTGCATGTAAAACCTCACTGGAGTTTACACCAGTATAAAGACCATTACAACCTGCTACAGCAGCCAAGGATGCAAACTCAAATTCTGACCTTCATGCATTTTTAAATACTTGTAATCAGGAATGCTAATGTGGTTTACGCATTACAGTAAAGGGAAGGGAAGAGGAAACAGTCTAAACAGTACAGTCTACCCTTGGAAGTCCTACGTCTGTAGCGAACATGCAGTGTGTATGGTATGTTTACATCTTTCAGTCTAACAGGATTATAGCTGTGAACACAAGCAGGCTTGTTTGAGAGCTGTGTGTACTTTGTGTCTGAGTGCGAGGAAAATGTATTCCTCCTTTTCATTGATCTCAGGGAAGTTGCGACCACGTCTTCTCTCTGCTGAACAAGGTGTCACTCACAGACACCAAACAACGCCACAATTACCTCTCCAGAAATCGATACGTGCAGAAGGAGTAAAAAAAAAAAAAAAAGCCCGGAGCCTTTTCACGTCGTCGCTGCTCCCATTCCCTCCTGGTAATTGAATTCCTGTCTAAATACTCCCACAGCACCTCAAATTCTAATCCCATACATTTGTCATCCCCTTTCTTTTTTTTCTATTGAGGATCACAAAAGAAAAACAGACTCTCAAAGCTGAGAAACACACAGATGAGCAAACCTCAGACGATGCTCCATTGAGACGTCTGCTAGGCCCCAGCTTGTCAAAACAGTTATGTTAGCTGACAAAACCACAAATAGCATCCGTATGAATAAAACAACCAAAGAGATCATGGGAAACGGCTTTGATATCAGAGAGGAAAAGAAAAGTTTTCATTTAATTGCAAGGACTGAAGACTTAAAAACTGCTTGATACGTAAGGAATAAAACCCGGCATGTTGATCTGTTATAGGAGAATCATCAACAACAGGGTGGTGTGATGAAGTGGAGGTGCTATCAACACCCCAAAGTGTTTTATTTGCCTTATACCACAGCAATTTCCCCAACTGTTATCCCATCCATCCATCAATTTTCCATACCACTTATCCTGCACAGGGTCGCGGGGGAGCCTGGAGGCTATCCCAGGGAGCCTGGAGCCAATCAGCCTAGAGCGCATGTCTTTGGACTTGGGAGAGGAAACCAGAGTGCCCGGAGGAAACCGCCAAAGCACGGGGAGAACATGCGAAATCCATGCACACAGGGCGGAGGCAGGATTCAAGCCCCCAACCCCGGAGGTGCGAGGCAACGGTGCTGACCACTAAGCCACCATACTCCCCTCCCCAACTGCTAACAAGTTAGTTCCTGTTCTCACTTACATTATAGCAGCTATAAACAGTCGTTCCCTCACCATCATTTTTTTTTTTTTTGCACAAAAAATCCTAACTTGTTATCTGCTTATCCTATACAGGATCGCGGGGAGCCTGGAGCCTATCCCAGGGAACTCGGGGCACAAGGAGGGGGACAGCCTGGACGGGGTGCCAACCCATCGCAGGGCACAATCAATACACATTCACACACCCATTCACACACTACGGACAATTTGGAAATGCCAATCAACCTACAACGCATGTCTTTGTACTGGAGAAGGAAACCAGAGTGCCTGGAGGAAACCCGCAAAGCATGGGGAGAACATGCAAACTGCACACACACAGGCCGGAGGCAGGATTCAAACCCTCAACCCCGGAGCCCCCTCAACATGCTGACCTCTAAGCCACCGTATCCACACACCCCCCCCCACCTGTCATTACCTGTAGCTATTGTACTGTCCATGGAAACTTTGTCTATTATGTTAACTTTAGACATTAACTTACTGTTATCTGACTGAATTGCATGGTGGAAGCATTGTTTATTGTCAATATCTTTTATTTCATTATGGGTAAGGGTGTTTTAGGCACCCGGCAAGGCGTCATGTCTAAGAACACGCTTATTCGTGTAACACACACCTTCAATTGGGTTATTGCTTTATTTAGTCATACTGTGTTTTCACTGTTCAGATCATATTATTTAATTATGCAACAACCCGAGTACATTATGAACCTGAACTCCTGTTTTTCTAAAATAAAAATGGCTATAAAATACTCAGGTGCAAAACCTCGAATAATTCCGTTATATTTAAATTTTCCATTCAGTTTAATCACATGATACGAATGTCATGTCAAAGAGAGCGTTTTACCTTTTTTTCTTTATCATGTTTAACGATACCGAATTCAAATATGCTACACCAAGTCAATTCATTAAATTACACGCATATAAATTAAACATAAACCTGACAAACAAATATATTCAATTATGTCAAGCTAAATATGGATAACTCGCGTATTATTGAATTCTTTCCCAAATTCATCTGTTATATTGTTTAAAGCCTTTGTCATCTCACTGTTAGTCATACAAGCAGCTGCTGAATGTGAAGTTAGTCACATGTGCGCACAAATATACAGCGAGAGAGAGAGCGAGAGAGATAGAGAGCCTGTAGTGAAAGTCTGGAAGTGTTTTCAGGGCTCGTTATGGATGTGTTTGCTTGTTATGGAGAACTTTTCCGCATAGTTTTTGGGGAGGCAAGCGACTGTGAAGGTGGCCTGAGGTTTCAGTCGCCATGGTAACAACAGGAAGTTGGAGGTGAACTCTTTGCCCTCCCATAAAGCAGCAGTGGAGGACAGATGAATAAACCGGATGCTGCATCCGCTTTCACCAGAAACGAGCAGTTTAGGTGAAGCTGAGGTTTTGGGACCACAGTCATGATGCTCACTTTCTGTCTCTCTCTCTCTGTCTCTCTGTCTGTCTGTCTGTCTGCTTGTGTATCTCTCATCTGTCGCTCTCATTATGTTTGTGTCTCTCTTTTTTTCTCCCACCTTTCACTCCTCTCTGTGTCGTTCTTTTATCTGTCTCTTTCTGCCTGTGTGTTTCTCTGTATGTCTCAGTGTCTGTCTCTCTCTTTTGCTCTATTACTCTCACTCTCTTTCTCTCTCTCTCTCTCTCTGTCTGTTTGTGTATCTCTATCCTTCGGCCTCACTTTCTGTCTCTCTTCCTCTGTTTCTCTCTTTGTCTTTCAGTGTGTGTGTGTGTGTGTGTGTGTGTGTGTGTGTGTGTGTGTGTGTGTGTGTGTGTGTGTGTGTGTGTGTCTCTCTCTCTCTCTATGCATCACTCTCTGTGTCTCTTTATATCTTCTGTTTCTGTTTGTCTCTCTCTCTTGCTCGCTCTCTCTCTCATTTCTTCCTGTTGCCTGGACACTGCCGTCTGGAGGCAATGGCTTCTTTTCTTTTTTATTTCATTTATCATTAACTTTACATCGAATACCTAAAGATCCATGAAATTAAAGTATCTTTAGGAAACAGCAAAATAGTTCCTCAATGGCAGCCCTCTCTAATTAAACCTGATATTGTATCATATTCTATATTTCTAAACCACCGTGCTGGAGTCCAAACTGTCAGTGTCCAATTACTTTCCAGACGGCGCAGTAAGTGTGATTGTTTCTGGCGGAGTGTATGATATTCTCGGAAGTGTTACCGATCCCTTTTCACTGCTTCTAATTTTTGCAGCGCCGCCTAAAGCGTGTCTGTCAGACGGGAGATGCCGGCGTTAAACATGATCTTCTCCTTCTCATATTCTACATAAATCGTTTAAAAAAAAAAAAAAAAAATAGTCTGATTTATCTGCTCGCCCAAATATTTACTTCTCAATGATGCACGCTGTCATTTCTCCAGAACCCTACGCAGCATATTTATTTTCAGTCCGCTATTCAGGGCGTGTGTTCGTGTGTTAGTTGTTTAGTCGGAGTTATTAGGCACAAGTCAGGTTTCATCTGGGAATCAGGAGACGAGCGTCACCCAGGTGTTGCCGTAATCTCTACACGAGTGCACGATAATGAGACAAGCTTTCCTCTGAAGTCGCTGCTCCGTTTAAACACCCGAGAGGATTATAATCCAGTTTGCACAAGAATGCGGTGTTTGCTGATGAAAGAATTCACAAGATGACTTCATTTCACTCGTTTGCTGTCATCTCGCAGGCTTAAGAACAAAAATACAGATGTCAATATGCAAAGACTGGAATTCATTTTTAATTCCAGTGTTATTTTGTAGATTAAATCTGAGAGGTGTGTAAATTGTGATGTTGGTTGATAATTAGTGGCAAAAAGAATCCTGGTATAATTCACTTTCACTGGCTCTAGTATGGAGTTGAGTGATTGGCTGAGCAGATGGTATAAACACAACATTATTTACATTATTTACATTATTTACATATAACACTTTCATTATTTACACAAGAAACTATATTTTCCTTCACTGGTAATCACATGGTAATCATTTATTTATATATATACACATAATTTTTGTTCACAAAGTCTGAGTCATTTTTAAAGTCTCAGTGCTGCAAATCCAAGTTGAGTCTCCAGTCTCTGAGTCTGCAAGTCAGAGTCATGTCCAGGTCTTTTCAGTAATTTTGTGACTCTGGTCTCTAAGCCATAACTCCCAATCAAGTTTGGAGTCTCTGAGCTGCAAGTCCAAGTCGAGTCTCTGAGCTGCAAGTCCAAGTCGAGTCTCGAGTCTCTGAGTCTAGTCTATAAGTTGAGTCATAATCGTCCAAGTTGTGTCTCTAGTCTCTGAGCTGCAAGTCAGAGTCAAGTTTAAAGGTCTCGGGGCTGCAAGTCAGAGTCGAGTTTAAAGGTCTCGGGGCTGCAAGTCGGAGTCGAGTCTCGAGACTCTGAGCTGCAAGTCCAAGTCGAGTCTCTGAGTCTAGTCTATAAGTCGAGTCATAATAAGTCATATCCAAGTTGTGTCTCTAGCCTCTGAGCTGCATGTCCAAGTTGAGTCTCGAGTCTCTGAGCTGCGAGTCAAGTCTGAGTCTCAAGTCTCAAAGTCTAGTTTATAAGTTGAGTAATAATAAGTCATATCGTCCAAGTTGTGTCTCTAGTCTCTGAGCTGCAAGTCCGAGTCAAGTTTAAAGTCTCGGGGCTGCAAGTCGGAGTCGAGTCTCTAGTCTCTGAGCTGCAAGTCCGAGTCAAGTCTAAAATCTCTGTGCTGTAAGTCCAAGTTGAGCCTCATGTCCCAAACCTGCAGGTCTGTGTCGAGTCTAAAGTCATTAAGCAGCAATTCCAGCTGGAAGCCTGAGTCTAATCTCATGCATCTGACCTACAAGACCCGAATAGAGTCTTAACTCTGCGCTGCAAATCAGAGTCAAGTCTCGAGTCTCAGAGCTGTAAGTCCTGTTGTTTCTTCACTAATTTTCATCATTCGTTTTTTCCTGTTTTTTATCCAGACAAAATTTTTATGGCTTGTCATCACTGATAATAATGTCCAAAACAGTGAAGGGCCTCTTCTAAGTTGCGCTTCTTGGGGAGTTGTGTTTTTTTTTTTTCATTCCCCCAACAGCCATGATTATATCTGATTAAATGTGAATGGTCCTTTGGGCAAAAATAACATATTAGATGTTAAAATCTACAGCCTTGAGCAACTCCCAATCCATATGTACTCTATTTCACGCGTCCCAGGACATCATGTGTGCCTTTCATTCATTTTATTTCTCTCAACAATTTTACAAAAAACAGAAAGAGCATCTCAGTTTCTGTGTGTTTCCATCCTGCTGTTCCCCTGTGATCCTGCGGTCTGCCGGTTTACTCCGAGATCCAGTTCATGTTCTGCTGAATATTGCAGGAGAGATTTGCCCACTTCCTCTCGGGTCCATCCTGCGGCATGGCATCTGAAATAACTTCAGAGTTTAATGTGATATGAAAGAGACTCTCAGGCTCAATGTCAGTATATAGGTTCATACAGTGTATTTTCTTTACAATGGAAGACAGGAGACAGGAATATATTATCACAGCTTTCTGCACAATTATTAAAAAGGGGGTTCTTGATGGGTTGATTGGATAATTAATGATTCTTTATTTACAAAATCATTTCAGACGCACTCTGTTGAAGTGTTCTGCATCAAACGTGTAAGGAACGTTTGTCTCAAACGTAAGAACATGCCCATTTTTGTAATTATTTATATTTATATAAAGTATCATATATATTTTTGGGAAATTCTTTACATTAAGGTTTCCCCTTAACGAAAATAATTTGCTTTCAGTTGTATTTACTTCAGCAGTCATGTAATAAATGTTTTTTAAATGTAAATAAAATGTCTTTTTTTTTTTATCTTATAAAAGTTAAAGGTCAATAATCTGTAATTCAGCTTGTAACAGAACTCACTATTGATTGTGACACAGCGGTGTAATTTCACATCTCCGAGCAATTACTGCCAAAAAAACTCTACAAGAGTCGTATTGGAAAAAACATCAACACATCGTGAAAAATGAGACGTACGGAATTAAACTTTAGTGGTTGGACTTTTTTTCCGTTGCGTTTGTTTACTGAGTTTGTTCACAGTGCCGTCTTCGACATGACAGTTTACATATAGAGTTTTTTGGTCATAAATTCAATATCGATCTGCTTTGCTGTGAATTTGCCACAGTATAAAGGCAGGAATCAAGGAATGGTGTGTTTTAATAGTGCACGAGTGTATGAGGTGAGATGATTAGACCTGCTGGTATTTGGCTGGAGATTGATCTGTGATCGATCCGTGTTTTTTTTTTTTTTTTTATGTTTGTGGGAGGGGGAAATGAAAGATTTTGCAATGGTATATGATACATGATATATTTAAAAAGACGAGCTCTTCAGCTTTATGTAGATATTAATAGCTTTCCTAGCTTAAGGCGCTAAAGCAGGAAAGCAGTAATACTGTGTACTAGAAACTAAATAAAAATGAGCGCTCTTATCATAGATGGAAAAAAACTCTTTCTTTTTTTTTTTTTTTTTTTACCTTTTAAATGAATATAAAGCAGGTTTGATCCACACGCTGTGTGAAATAGCAGCCCGATGGACAGATTTATGACTTCTCCTTCATACATGACTTGGTGGCGCTGAAATGAAACGATCCCTATTCTTGAGTCACCTGAGGGCAGCTGGGAAAATAATCCGTATGCAGATAATGGAAGTTCTGCGAAACGCTTGTAGGCACAAGGACGAAGCAGCCGCTGCCGTCACCTGCCACACTCCATCATTTCACTGCCTCGTGTGACAGGAAGCTCCAGAGACCGGCGCTGGCTGAGGATACGGGAACACAGCGTCTCGGCACGAGAAGAGCAGTGGACGTGCAGGATAGAGGACAGAGGACAGACAGAGATGTTCCGCACATTACCATGGAGAGTTCCCTGCTAGTTAGATATGGTGGTATTAAGAAAAGATGGATAATGAGAGAGGAAAAGAAGGAGGCTGAAGGTGGACAGTCAGATGTGATAATGCCTTTCTATATACAGGTACATCTCAATAAATTAGAATGTCGTGGAAAAGTTCGTTTATTTCAGTAATTCAACTCAAATTGTGAAACTCGTGTATTAAATAAATTCAATGCGACAGACTGAAGTAGTTTAAGTCTTTGGTTCTTTTAATTGTGATGATTTTGGTTCACATTTAACAAAAACCCACCAATTCATTATCTCAACTAATTAGAATATGGTGACATGCCAATCAGCTAATCAACTCAAAACACTTGCAAAGGTTTCCTGAGCCTTCAAAATGGTCTCTCAGTTTGGTTCACTAGGTAAGCCACAAACATTCATTGCCAAAGAAGCTGGCTGTTCACAGAGTGCTGTATCCAAGCATGTTAACAGAAAGTTGAGTGGAAGGAAAAAGTGTGGAAGAAAAAGATGCACAACCAACCGAGAGAACCGCAGCCTTATGAGGATTGTCAAGCAAAATCGATTCAAGAATTTGAGTGAACTTCACAAGGAATGGACTGAGGCTGGGGTCAAGGCATCAAGAGCCACCACACACAGACGTGCCAAGGAATTTGGCTACAGTTGTTGTATTCCTCTTGTTAAGCCACTCCTGAACCACAGACAACGACAGAGGCGTCTTACCTGGGCTAAGGAGAAGAAGAACTGGACTGTTGACCAGTGGTCCAAAGTCCTCTTTTCAGATGGGAGCAAGTTTTGTATTTCATTTGGAAACCAAGGTCTTAGAGTCTGGAGGAAGGGTGGAGAAGCTCATAGCCCAAGTTGCTTGAAGTCCAGTGTTCAGTTTCCACAGTCTGTGATGATTTGGGGTGCAATGTCATCTGCTGGTGTTGGTCCATTGTGTTTTTTGAAAACCAAAGTCACTGCACCCGTTTACCAAGAAATTTTGGAGCACTTCATGCTTCCTTCTGCTGACCAGCTTTTTGAAGATGCTGATTTCATTTTCCAGCAGGATTTGGCACCTGCCCACACTGCCAAAAGCACCAAAAGTTGGTTAAATGACCATGGTGTTGGTGTGCTTGACTGGCCAGCAAACTCACCACACCTGAACCCCATAGAGAATCTATGGGGTATTGTCAAGAGGAAAATGAGAAACAAGAGACCAAAAAATGCAGATGAGCTGAAGGCCACTGTCAAAGAAACCTGGGCTTCCATACCACCTCAGCAGTGCCACAAACTGATCACCTCCATGCCACGCCGAACTGAGGCAGCAATTAAAGCAAAAGGAGCCCCTACCAAGTATTGAGTACATGTACAGTAAATGAACATACTTTCCAGAAGGCCAACAATTCACTAAAAATGTTTTTTTTATTGGTCTTATGAAGTATTCTAATTTGTTGAGATAGTGAATTGGTGGGTTTTTGTTAAATGTGAGCCAAAATCATCACAATTAAAGAACCAAAGACTTAAACTACTTCAGTCTGTGTGCATTGAATTTATTTAATACATGAGTTTCACAATTTGAGTTGAATTACTGAAATAAATGAACTTTTCCACGACATTCTAATTTATTGAGATGCACTTGTATTTTCATACGGAAATGCGATTATAAATACAGCTGTAATTCCCTAGGGTCCAAAAGTCACTTATAAGTTTATACATTTAAAAAATAAATAAATAATTCTAAACTTTGGAAGTCTGCTCTGTATAGGTTAATTCATTATTCCCCCAAAATACTGATCTTAGATCATTTACCCAACTGAAATCTCCACTGATTGATTGGCAATCGCACACACCTGACCACACCTCTTGATAGCGTATTCATTTTAACCACGCCCCCTTTTTAGAATTACGCTGGGCTACAAAAATATCAGAAAATGTCCAGAATCTTTGTGTTATGATTAGTGAATTAGTATATTTGTAATAATTATGAATAACCAACTTAGTGAAAGAAAGAAAGAAAGAAAGAAAGAAAGAAAGAAAGAAAGAAAGAAAGAAAGATGAAGAGAAAGAAAGTTTCAATTAGAGACAATATAGAATTGTATTGAGAAAAAGACAGGAAACGAAGAAAGAATATACCAAAGAGATGGAGAGAAAGAAAAAAAGAGGGAAAAAAGAACAAATAGAGAGAAGTAGGAGAAAGTAATGAATAGTAAAGAGGGAGGACAAGAAGAATTGCCCTACAGTGTGCACCTGTACTGTGTGCGAGTTTAAATCGAAGCAGCTGATTGATCGGCTGTCAATCCCATTGTGACAGAATTCAAACTGACATTTATCATTAGAGAAATACAATTTGTTAAAACTGTAGTAGCATTTTAAACGGATTGAAAAAGTGACTCTGGGGTCATACTGTATAGAAAAACACTTTCCCGCTAAAGAAAATGGTAAACACTGGAGGTGGCACGGGGAGAGGTGGAGGTGGTGTGGCGCGTCTGGAGGAATCTGTGTTTATCATTCACAAATAAAATGAAATCTCCGCCTCTGTGTCTGGCAGCCATTAGAGTGAATCTCGGAGCAAATCAGCGGGTGAAAGCAGACACACACCACAATTTTCTACTTCCACATTTTTTTTTAAAAAAAATACAGAAAACCTACTGAAGCCAAAATCTGACGGCTGCAGAGTCAGACTGTGAACTGAAGGGGAAATATTGCAAAACATCTTAACACTCATTCACAATTGCAAAACAGTTATCCACTTTCAACTATCTATACACTAGTGCACTACTATACACACTACTGACCCCTGCAAATTCACTATTAACTACACTATATGGCCAAAGGTTTGTGGACTCCTGACCATCACACCCATATGTGCTGCTTCTCCAAAATGTTGCCACAAAGTTGGAAGCACACAGTTGTATAGAATGTCTTTGTATGCTGTAGCATTACAATTTCCCTTCACTGGAACTAAGAGGCCCAAATCTGTTCCAGCATGACAATACCCCTGTGTACAAAGCGAGCTAGTGCACTATTAACCATCTACACTATTGGTTCATGCTTGTACACTATTAACTATGTACACTACTGAATCATGCTAGTGCACTATTACCTGTCTACACTACTGACCTACACTAGTGCATTATGATCTATACTCTATCATATACTCCGCATTATCGAGCCTCTTGCACAACAACACTAGCCATTAAGTGACCAATTATTTCTAACGCCGCCATGCATGAATGATTTATAGACACAGCAGCACGGCCATAGCGGATAATCACTTCAGAAATCATTTATGAAGTGAGCAGCATTCATCTGCAGGTGGAGACGAGGCTGAAGCAATGACACATCACGGCTTAATGACTCCTCAGATGAGCAACGTTTCCCCTGAACTGTGTGGCATGTGAGTGGATGAGTTTAGGCAGCTACATATTACGGACACTCACTTCATTACAGCGTCCTGCTTCCACTGGACTTCAGTAATCAGTCATTATTAGTGTTTGCGACGGCTGCGTTTCACCGTTGGAGGGAGGAAAAAAAGCTTCATTAATGCATAATTTGCATCGTCTAATCTCAATGTAAGTGACAATTCCAGTGCCATGAATATTTATTAGACCGCCGGCCCTCAGTCGTAACCCTCATATTTGCTTTTTTTTTTTTTTTTTTACCAGCAAATTAGGGATCTGTTTACAAATGGACCGAGACGTAGCCGTCCATGTACCATTTGATTGCGAGCGTTTTATTCAGAGCCATTTCAAATCATTCTTTTGAGTCCAATAAAGACAATAAGGAATGTAGCTGAGGACAAAACGGCTTTTAAGGGCCCATTTTCGACACTTAATAGGGTGTGATAAGCTCTGAAGCCTGGTATTAGACTTGTTTAATGTGTGCTGTTTTCACATACCGTTCACCTAAAAAGCCAACAACTTCATTAGCCTCTGTGGGGAATGACGTCAAAGACAGACAGTGATACAGCTTTTTTTTTTCTTTTCTTTTTTTTACCTTAAAGTCATGCAGTACTCCTTAAACATGGTATTTCCAGATGGAAAATGTGCATTAGGTAAGGAGGAGATCACTCCGTGTTGTGCTGTTATAGGACAATAATCAACAGCAAGGTGCTGAGATGAAGCGTTGCTGTTGCCATCTTAAACAACACGTCCTAATGTGTTTTATTCCTCTTATAACATGGCAATTTCTATTTATCCAAGAATGATAAAAGAATTTATCCATTCATAGTTACTTCTTATTTATAGTTATAGTTTTTCATCTTTGAAACAAGTTATTTCCTATTATTGCTTATATTATAGCAGCTATAAACAGTCATTCCCTCACCCCCACAGGCTCTGTTTTTTCTCGTTAAGTTAATAAGCCAACCGCTGACTGTTACAAATCACTGCCACTGGAGACTCCTTCCATAAATGTTAAATAAACATCTCCTGATAGGAAACTTCTCACAACTTAACATATCAACTGTTACACACTTTTACGTGAAGCGTCCACCTGGGATTTGCAGTTGCACTATAGTTGGTTATAGAAAATTAATCAACACCTTCCGGCCAATCCGAATCGAGAACTGAACCACGCTGTCCTATAATATTATTCACTGCGTTACTTGACATGAGCAGCAACAAAGCGTTAATAATCTGTAAGTAACGTTACCAAAGTAGCTAAGTAAGTTAATACCCGTGTTCATCTGCATTAAGTGATGTTTATTTTAACCAAGAGTAAGAAGAAATTGCTGTATATATTGATTAGCAAAAATATATATATATTTCGCCATGTTTCAAAACGAGGACGTGACCAATTCTAACGTTTATTATATCCAATTATAAAAATTATATCCTAATTTTTTATTTCATTTGATATACACAGTAATAAATAGCCTAAATATTTCCTAACTACAGTCATTTTAACAAAGCGATCATGCTACAAAATGACCGAGTACATTATGAGACTAATACAAAGACGCAAATGCAGCTCTTTTTTTAAAAAATAATAATAATAATAATTCAGGCCAAACTCTTGGTGCAGTGATCACGTCCTGCCTTTGATATTGGAGCAGGGCCACTTCTCGCTGAGCAAACGATTGATCAAGAAATCACACTGACAGTTTGATGGGAGCTTGATGGACAGCCGTCTCTGACAGTATCCCACCTGTCAGGAGAGAATAAATTGTACACCCTGCCAATGATCACCTTTGAACGGAGAACGCATAAAAACCAAGGATGAAGGTGCAGAAAGCTGGAGAAAATGAAGGTCGTGAAATGAAACTCGGATCGTTCGACGCCTTATTTATGACAACGATCTGAGAGTCAGACTACTCCGTAGCGAGTTCCAGTTGAACAATTACTGTAGGACAGTAAAATAACTTAACCAAAGTGATTCATCAAGTGTCTATAATGGTGTCAGCAAGAGAATGTAAAAATAAAATAACACATGATTGGTTCTTTGGTTATTGTTTCGAAATCCAGGTAGGACAAACAAATCAAAGTAATCAAAATGTGAAAGTGTAAACAATCTAAAATGGAAAAAGGGGCTGTATCTCTGAAACTTGTCGTGGTTGTCGTAAATCGTTAGGACAAGGCTAGCCGGTAACGGCTGTGTGTCTTACTTTTAGCTAGCTTTAGGTCTTGATTAGAAAAGAAATTTTGTAAATAAATATAGACATCCTTAAAATATAGTCCTTCATAAAGTAACACAGATTACACCTCTGCAAATGTGCATCGCAGAGTTGATTCCAGCCATGTTCTACACAACATCTCCTAGCAGTCCTTGAGGAAAAGCATTTTGCTTCACCACAATCATGTGACATAATCCTTTGGTATATTTTTGAGTTATTGCCTCATGCCATAGGCTAGTATGTGATAGTGAATTTTTAGAGAAACCCTATAATCATAAGCCGCGCTTGTTTTTAGACGTACCTTTGTTCAAAAGGTGTGTTGGAGCTGTGTTTGCCAGATTTCAGCAACATGTCTAGCTCTCCATATTAAAAGACCTTAAAAAAAATGTGTGCATTTGAAAAGAGAGACGAGGAAAACAAGGTCACTGTGGTGCGCACGCATTTCTGACGTACGAACGTTATCCGTTCCATAATCCCCCTTTCCCCTCTCTCAAACATTGCAATATATTGTACCTCACAACAAAAATGGTTCTGTACGTCATAGACACAGAGTCCGCACTTACACTTCGCCTTTGTTTGTGGGCATTTATTAAACTTGATTCTGATTCATTTGCTACAAAACAAGATCGTGCATGATTACTTCCCTAATGAGCTTCTATTAGCACTTGTTGCAGTTCCCATGTTTGGCCACTAGGTGCAATAATAACTCTATGGCGCTAAACGATTGCACAACATCTAGAAAGGTGAGCAAATTAACGGGACATCGCCTTGTATCTGTCAAATAGCAACTTTTTTTTTTTAACCACAAAGAGGTAAAACGGAAGTCAAAATGTATGGAGTTGTAAATGAGGACTGTGTAAAGATTGACATTTTTGAACGGCTGATTTAAACTGTGGGGTTCTGCATCACTGCGCCTAAGAATAACTCCTCCTAGAATTACGTTTCATAACTTTTCCAAGTGTAAATTGAGTCGTGTGAATTGTAACACATTTTTAAGTGAGAGACATGATGTGAGGCAGAAGTCTTTTCCTCTCTCCTTCCCTCTTTCCTGAGTCATATTGATCAAGAATTACAATCGAGCGTTTCGAAGCGCCGTTCTCCTGCCGTGTTTGCGGTCGTCCGAGGTGCAAGGTACGGCGCCGTGTTTGCCGCCGGGATTAGCGTGCTCAAAATCCATCTTTAACGACTTCAGCTCCCAACATCCACGCTGTGGATTACACTCAGAACTCTATTTGCTTTGCTAGATTTACACACGAGCGTTTACATCCCGGCGTCTTCGTTCAGTTCCCTCGGGGTGATAAATGCTGGGTAGTTTTTTGTTTTTTTTGTGTGTGTGTAGCGGTTCGGATACACAGTCATCACCGCTGTTTCGTCGTTGCCGTTATTATCGGGATAACACGGCTTTGCATTTGTAATGGTATTAGTGATCAAAGGGAAGGATCTGTGTACATAATAAAAATTTAATTTAACGTGGCAAATGTCCAATACACGTTTCCATAAAACCCTCTGATAAGATATCTGTATGACCTCTAGTTTTTATGGCATGTTATAAAAATAAAATTTTTTTAAAAAGGATATAACATTTTTCATGTTTTTTCTTTTAATAAATATTAATAAGGACTACCTCTAGTGAGGAAAAGCTCGGTAACTCGCATTGCTACATCCTTTGGAAAATAAAACTCGACAAATGACAAACGGTAATGAGAAAGACAAACGGTTTTGGGGTTTTTTTGTTTTTTTCATCCGGTCATCTCCATCTCCATTAATCCTGTCTAATCGAGACGAGCTGATGGACTTGGATGCTTGATTGACCCACTGATTGCCCTTCAGCTCATCCTAACAGGAAGACGACACACCTCTATGTCTGCGGAATGCTTAAGGCGCTTTTATTAACATTAATGCAATTCGGGGAAGCTCATTCGACGAAATGACCACCTGCATTATTTAAAAGGCACGTCTGGTTTTAAAAATGTCCTCGTCTTCCCTTAAAACCCAAACCTGCTCCAGGAAATACGTTATTGTGAACGATTATTATAGTTAGAAGTTCAAAGTTAGACAGCTGAAGACAGCTCGACATGAACTGCGTATGAGAAATATGCAGTTCATATAATAATCTTTTTTTTTTTTTTTTTTTAGAAAAACAAGTGTGTTGAGGACTTTTATACAGCAATATAAATAAATATTACATAAGGAATAAAACTCTGGGGATTCATTAACCTTTTTTATATGCTCTTCAGTAGAAAATCTCAATTTCAAAACGTTTCATTCGTTCACTGAATGAAGATGACATTTCCTGAGACGTTTGCTCAAACATTTTCTTACGGGAAACTTTTTTTTTATGGAAATATCTCAAAAGATGTTGAAGCTTTTGTAAAGGATTTTTAAGTTGGCAATTGCTACTAGCTTTATAGAAACGCTAGGCCTTCTAAAATTCTAGCTAACAAACTAAATTAGTGAGCTAGTCCCACCTAGTGCTAGCATGTCAGCTAGAATTTTAGATGGCTTGCTAAGACCGTATCTATTACCTTAGCAATCTAATTTCCCCAAACTTGCTTTCTAAACTATACTTTCCTAATTGCCGATTGCTAAGGTCACTAGCTTAATAGAAATGCTAACAGACCTTCTAAAGTTGTACCTAACAAGCTGAATTAGTGAGTTAGTACCTGCTGGTGATAATGTGTTAGCTATAATTATTTTTTTTTAGAGATATATTCATGTGTTAGATGTATGTAATTATTTTATAATTCATTTTTCTAAAGTTGCTAGCGTTACTCATAGTCATTGCTGGATTATGTGGCCTTGAAAAATTGCCAGTTGCCAGTTCAGCCCACCTGAGTTAATGGCACAGTCAGAGAAATGAAGAGGCACTTGCACTTGTAAATGCATCATTGTCACTGTCGGCTTGTCACAGTCATTTCGTGACCTTCTTTTGTCGTGGGTTATTGTGTCATCGTTTGTCAACCGCAGTTAATTACGGATGAGTCGATGTATCATGCGTCTGAAGCTTTCCTCCCCCTCTCGCTCATCGCTAGTGCGTCATGGCCAGATCTGAGTTGGGTCCGCAAGGGGACTTTAGGAAGCGTGCGATGATTCAGTATTATCTTCTGCCAAGGAATTTGGTTGTCCTAGAATAGCAGGGCAATAACTTTTTGATTTTCTTTCTCCTCTATCAAATACATTATTCTGAACTCTGGTGCAGTTGATGTGTGTATATGTGTGTATAGGAAAGTTTAAAGTTTACACTGATGGGATTTCCATTTCCTTTTTCTTTCTTATTATATCTTATATCTATCTGACAAGCTAAAAAAAAAAAAAACTCTATAAGCAGCATAATGTAATAAAGTTTTAATGTAATCCTCCATCTTTCCTGCACCAGCATCCACCATACGGTGTCTTCCGGATCCCAGTCCAGTCCTTAAGGACTTCCAGACAGACTGGAACGGGATTTTACTCATCCAAGCTCCAAACACACCTGAACTACATGGCCAGAGTTTGCTGGTGTTATGAATTTAAATAGAAATAAAAGGAGAACTAGTAGAGATCACACAAATGTCACATGATTCACGTGTGAAATTCACACATTTTTTTTTTTTTTAGACCCTTCACGTTAAGTTTCACACATTTGCTCATGTAGGTATGTAGGGTATGTGTTTTTATTTTCGTATGATTCATTTATTTTCATACATAGTTTTTTTTTTTTTTTCAGTATTCTTCTCCACATGATTCATTTATTTTCTGTAGATTTTTTTCCCCATATGATTCATTCCACATGATTTTTTTTTTCACATGCTTCATTTTCACATGTGAATTTTTTTCCAAATGATTCGTTTATGTTTGCATGTAAAAATTTCTACATTATTTATTTATTTTTACTGCATTATTTGTTTGTTTGTTTATTCATGTATTTAATTCATTTATATATGTAGTGCATACGGTATAATTTTTCAGATGTGATTTTCTCCTTTGAATAATTATTTTCCATCCCACATTACTCACACGATGTGCAATTTCAGGGCAGAACACGGTGAAATGCACTTTCACGTGTTTTTCACCCGTGATCACCTATTATTGCATGTGAATTTTGAATAAGACTATTTCAAGTGTTTCCACACACATCACGTGATTTATACAGATCTAAACCCATGCATGCATGCTCGTCTTCCATCTCTGTAATATTTGTATGACGGCGGTATGATGGCTGTATGATGGCGGTATGATGGCTGTATGATGGCAGTATGATGGCTGTATGATGGCGGTATGATGGCGGTATGATGGCTGTATGATGGCGGTATGATGGCGGTATGATGGCGGTATGATGGCTGTATGATGGCAGTATGATGGCAGTATGATGGCTGTATGATGGCTGTATGATGGCTGTATGATGGCAGTATGATGGCTGTATGATGGCAGTATGATGGCTGTATGATGGCAGTATGATGGCTGTATGATGGCAGTATGATGGCTGTATGATGGCAGTATGATGGCTGTATGATGGCTGTATGACGGCTGTATGACGACTGTATGATGACTGTATGATGGAGGTACGCTGATGTGTGTTTGATGGTGGTTTTGTGGTCCGTGACAGTCTGGGTTTCCCAAACCTGCTATCAAAGAGAATCATTTCTGGACACTAAAGGGTCATTTTGTGGCAGGTTTCATGTCTTAAGGACGTTCCTATCACT
The DNA here is from genome assembly GCA_023630585.1 of Cranoglanis bouderius. Lineage (NCBI taxonomy): Eukaryota > Metazoa > Chordata > Actinopteri > Siluriformes > Cranoglanididae > Cranoglanis > Cranoglanis bouderius. The sequence continues at coordinate 3,247,215 of CM042569.1, forward strand.
GCGTTAGCTCCTACAGAGAGCGGACTGAGAGAAGAGTTGTCAAATGAAGGTGCAAAGATACAAGCAGCGAAGACATGTGGTGATTAAAATCATACTATGAACTATGCACATTTTTTGAAGGGCTTACATTTCTGTTACACACCCTGAAAACACAGTTTTCATCGCTATCACACTTTATCTGAAATAAAGAATAATAACAGGCTCTTTTCACACTTCCTGGTTTTTCTCCAAGACATACCTTTCACTGGGAAATAGATTTTTTTTCTGCTAGAAAACATAAATAAAATGTAAGCATAATAGCTCAACTAGTTTCCCATTGTGCTATTACTAAGGCTTTTCATAACGTCTCGTCGCTTTCCGACTACACTGAAGGTTGGCGCTATTGTCAGTGCTTTCAGGTCAGCACTTTTCATTTTCATCCTGAAAAAAAACTGATGATATCTGAGAGGGCGAGCGTTCCACGGAGAGCAGATGTTCATCCTGTGGAGTTGTTTGTTATAGCACTGCAGACTATGATTACGCTGCTAACTCCCAAAACGCCACGTGTGCGTGCTTACCTAATACAGTGACTTGTTGGAAAGCGAATGCAGGCATCACACCGAAGCCATTTTCTGACAATTATAATCGTTTTGTGGAAAACTAACATTAACATTACAGCTGACTTTACACCAATCAGCCATAACATTAAAACCAATGACAGGTGAAGTGAATATCATTGATTATCTTGTTACAATGGCACCTGTCAAAGGGTGGGATATGTTAAGCAGCAAGTGAACAGTCCGTTCTCAAAGTTGATGTGTTGGAAGCAGGAAAAATGGGCAAGCGTAAGGATCTGAGCGACTTTGACAAGGCCGTAATTGTGATGGCTAGACGACTGGGTCAGAGCATCTCCAAAATAGCAGGTCTTGTGGGGTGTTCCCGGTATGCAGTGGTTAGTACCTACCAAAAGTGATCCAAGGAAGGACAAGCGGTGAACCGGCAACAGGGTCATGGGCACTCAAGGCTCACTGATGCGTGTGGGGAGCGAAGGCGAGCCCGTCTGGTCCGATCCCACAGAAGAGCTACTGCAGCACAAACTGCTGATAAAGTTAATGCTGGCTGTGATAGAAAGGTGTCAGAACATACAGCGCATTGCAGCTTGCTGTGTATTGACCTGCGTAGCCACATGCTGACCCCTGTCCACCACGGAAAGCATAAGAACTGGATCATGGAGCAATGATGAATCGTGTTTTCTTTTACATCATGTGGACATCCGGGTGCATGTGCATCATGTGCCGGGGAAGAGATGGCACCAGGATGCACTATGGGAAGAAGGCAAGCCGGCGGAGGCAGTGTGATGCTCTGGGCAATGTTCTGCTGGGAAACTGTGGGTTCTGTCATTCATGTGGATGTTACTTTGACAAATACCACCTACCTAAACATTGTTACAGACCAAGTACACCCCTTCATGGCAACGGTATTCCCTAATGGCAGCGGCCTCTTTCAGCAGGATAATGCGCCCTGCCACTCATTGTTCAGGAATGATTTGAGGAACATGACAAAGAGTTCAAGGTGTTGACTCGGTCTCCAAATTCTCCAGATCTCAATCCGGTTGAGAATCTGTGGGATTTGCTGGACAAACAAGTCCGATCCATGGAGGTCCCACCTCGCAACTTACAGGACTTAAAGGATCTGCAGTTAATGTCTTGGTGACAGATGCCACAGCACACCTTCAGAGGTCTTCTGGAGTCCATGCCTTCAGCGGGTCACAACTGTTTTGGTGGCACAAGGGGGATCTACACAATATTAGGTTTTAATGTTATGGCTGATCGGTGTAGCTGTTCTACCGCAAGCTAATCAGGCAAACTTTGACCAGACCAACAACATAAACTAATCACTACGAGTGTTTGCTAGCTAACTAAACTAATGTTAGCAGAAGGATGCAATAGACAATAATTTAACAAACTACTTCATCTATCCACTATTTTATCATTCTGTAAAGACAGCAATGCTAATGACCCGAAATGGTAAAATGTGAAATATACAATAATATAAGAACAACATCATGTAACTACAAAGAAAGTATATGTTTATGTGCTGAGGATATACAGTATGTGCTGAGGATCCTAATGTATTCCTGAGGCTCGGTGTCAACACCAGTGACAAGGATAGAGCAAAAGCTCTTTTCGTGATGAGTGAGCTGTTAAATATGCCAGTGTTTTTGAGGCTGCTTGGCACAGCGGAAAATCGTTCACCCTACGTCTATGTACTTCCATTTTTTGGTCCGTTGTTTTGGTATTTTAAGAATGAGATTTACAGAGACACATAAAAAAGATGATGTGATCCATTTTTAAAGCCACATTTCCTGAGGGATTCATTTGGACTCTCTTCATGCCCAGAGTGAGAAGACTATTTATTTATTTACTAAAATCATTTGAGTGGGATCGAGCTGGGTGAGAAAATCTCATTTTCTGGCAGCATCCCAACACACAGAGGAGGGCCGTGCTTCCTGTTCTGCAGGGCCACGGGGAATCCACTTCTACTCGGAAAACAACAAATGCCTGAATACTCTGCCTCGGTTACAGTAGGAGCAGAGCCGGTGAAGGAATCTGGGAAGGAGTAATTGGATATACGGTGTAGCCATGGGAAAACCAAGATGCGTCTGATATACTTTATCTCTGGGTCTCTGCATTAAGCTGTGACGAAATCTGCAACCAATCCATGGACAGAATTACAGCAATGACCCATTTGACCGACGTCTCCAAGAGACATGTCCTGGTATTTGGTGGCTCATTATGGCAAACTCCCATGCTTTTTAATGAGGCTTCTCAAAATGCAATACTGTATCTGATCCCAGTGGAGTGAAAGCAGTAAAGTTGACACGGTTGATCTACAGCTAAAACTCAACTGTTCACACCAATGACAAGAAACTCAAGAAACCATGATGACTCTTATTGAATGGTCAGCTCATCTTTCGCACTATTCCTGCTTGTTAAAATGTCATGCCTGGGGAATTTTTTCTTGGATCCTTGTAGAAATTCCACCAAAGTACATGGATGTAATTTAGTTAGAGCGCTGTTGAAACATCTAAAAACTCAGATTTGTCAAAGTTAGGGTATTCATAGTTGAGCTAAGCATGCACAGTGAGGATTTCATACCAAAATCGTGCACATTGGTATTTAGACATTACTCTGGACTTGGGAGCTATTTAGAAGTTATGCGAGAGTTATGCACATGGGGTGAAGTCTGAGTGAAACAGAGGTGTGTCTCAGTTATTAAATTGTTTACTGTTTGTTGTAACCACAATATGTCATGCTGAAATGTATGTTTTGGCTGTAAACACAATTTTAAAAAAACGATGGAAGGGCAATATTAAATACATACATTCGACGCCAATATTAAATACATAATGATGACACTAGTATTTATGTAAAAGGCTTATTTTTCGCACAGATATCAGCATCTTAATTAGAGACATTGCTCATTGATCGTATTTTATAGGTAAAGTTATGAAATAACTTCATTAACTTTAAAGTGAGCTGTAAGTATAGCAGATGAGTGCTTGGTCAGCTTATCCTTCAAACCATGGGCATACTTTCTTTACCCGAGAGTGCACCAAATTCACAAAAACATTGACAAATCAACATAGCAAATTTTAAGTGTGATAAAATAGCTTTTAACTCACACACACATTACGATATATATAACCTCCAGTGAGTAGCTTGTGGCTTCATTATATAACTGCTTGTGCCAGCTCTGAATACAGCGCTTTCTTATCGACATGATTCATGCACATCCCTGGATTATTTTTGTGCCATCGTCAAAATGACATTTGATTTGATTGCTTTCTAATTCTCTTCCATCAAGGCATGATGATTCAGAAGAATTTTTTTGTGTATAATTTATGCAACAAGCCATTACTGCATATAGAAATATGTCTATCCAAGCACATGCATGCGGCATGTGGTAAATGGCTTTCAGGCTAAATTGTTTTTTATATATATATATATATATATATATATATATATATATATATATATATATATATATATATATATATATATATATATATATATATTCCAGTAGCCTATATCATTTTCCTAATGGCAGTACTTGTGCAAATTGCACGTGATCTTCAACATCATTGCTCCACTTTCTTGATTAGATTTACAGTGCTTGAGCAGTACAACTAAATATTTCTTGATCATGAATTGATGCCTTCTCTTTTTTTTTTTTTTTTTTTTTTTTTACAAAATACTCATCCATTTTCATAATTTCTCTTCAGCAAATCAGGGTTCTTGATCTCAGTAATGTATCCTGAGAGTTGTGAACAATCTGAATTTTTCTTGAGGAGGGTTTTTCCTCCGCAATATTCTTCCAAGGCTATTCATTCCCAGTTATAATGTACATTAGAGAAGCTTGTTGAGTGTACCTCTCTTCATTAACAGACTATTAGAATTTTCTGCTAAGCATACCAACCAATCACAGAAGTTCTTGATCAAAACACCAGAGCAGTAGTACTCGAGTTCTGACCTAGTGCTTAATTAGTGATTGTTATTCTGGATCTTAATAAATCAGGGTCTAAATATGCTTAATGAGCTCACTCACCTCAGATATTCTTCATAAGCCAATATCCAATGTTCATTTGAATCAACACACTAACCAGATGCTCCTAATGAACACACGTACCAATCGCAGATGTTCCTGACCAAATCAAAAATGTTCCTGACCAATCCCAGGTGTCCCTGATCATCACACCTACCAATCTCCAATGTCCCTGAACAATGGCAGATGTTCCTGGTCAGCACACTTACAAATCGCAGATGTTCCTAACCAACTGTGTCCTCATCAATCAGAAAACTTCCTGACCAATCTCAGTTGTCCCTGATCATCACACCTACCAATCTCCAATGTTCCTGAACAATCGCAGATGTTCCTGGTCAGCAAACTTACAAATCGCAGATGTTCCCGACCAGTTGTGAGATGTGTGTCCTCATCAATCAGAAAACTTCCTGACCAATCTCAGGTGTTCCTGACCATCACATGTACCAATCACAGATGTCCATAGCCAATCACAAATATTCCTCATGAACTGTAGATGTCCCTGACCAAATGCAGCTCCACCAATCAGAAAGGTTCCATACCAATAACAAAAAATTCCTGACCAATCAAAAATGTTCCTGAACCGCCACAGATGTTCTTGACCAGTCTGAGAGGTTCCTCATCAGCAGACATACCATCCTTAGGTGGTTCTGACCAATCAAAAATGTTCTTGGCCAGTGATCCTTATCTGCACACTAACCGACCTCAGATGTTCTTCACCAAACAGAAATGTTCCTGACTAATCACAGATATATGTGGCCAATTACAGATGTTCCTGACCAATCAAAAATATCATTGACCAATTTTAGATATTCCTTTCCATCAGCAGATGTTCTTCAGAACAGAACTGTTCCTGACAATCAATAATTCTTGACCAATCATGCATGTTTCTGACCAATCCAAACTGTTGCTAACCAATTGCAGATGTTCCTCATCATACACTTACCGATCTCCAAAGTTCCTGTTCAATCTCAGATGTTTCTGACCCACCTCAGATATTCCTGACCAAACTCAGGTGTTCCTGATTATTAAACATACCAAAATTGGAGGTTCCTGACCAATCACAGATGTTCCTGACTAATCAAAATGGTTCCTAACCAATTTCCAATGTTCTTTCACATTCTCAGATGCACCTGATTCTACAATTATTAATCTCAGATGTCCTTGACCAGTCTGAGATATGGAAATGCATAGACTGTTGAAAGCAGAATATATGGTCATCATTGTGAAAGGTTTTGGCAGAGTGAATGTGTGTGTGTGTGGGAGGAGAGAGTGAATGTAGTTTAAGCATGGCCTGAACAATTACGTAGGGTGTGTGTGTGTGGGAGACTGAACTATTATTTCTGATTCCTGCACATCGCCGCTGAACTGTGGAGAGAAATTCTTCTGTTTTGTCACATAAATGCACAGATAGATGCAAATCCGTGCCTCCAGCTGCCTCTGAAACTTTCCTTCTGCTTGGGTTGGGTGGGAACATCCACTCCATACTTTTGAAAATTCACTGCTTCTCTATTTACAGATATTGTGGAAGTTCTGATGGCTGTGATTGAGATGCACTTAGTGTGGATGATGAAGTGAGTGTTTGTTGTTCAGATTTAAAGCAGGTTTCCTGCGTGTCAGTCACAGGTGCTGGGTTTATGCCGGGAGAATAATGGATCTATCTTGCTGGGGCCAGTATGTGGTCTGGGCTGCGTTCATCACCCAGACATCTTTATGGCCGCTTCAGACGAGAGAGTCGCTGTGCGTCTTCATTTAAGGGCTGAGGGCGTTTCATTAGCCTCAGTCTCCTCTCATTATTTCCCAAGCTCCCCCTAGCAGTAAATCTGGCATCCTGGCCCGAGAACTCCGCCCGATGCAATAGAGACGCTTATGGGGGCGCTTCAATTAAAGTGACACAGAATCAATGCCATTATCGCCGGTCAATGCAGCCGCCACATTTTCAAACAACGCAGCAAAGGTTTTCACAATGCTACACCACAGATCATTTAACTTTTCTTGTGCGTTTTGGTGATCGAGCAGGTCGATTTTATTCTCACAATAGATTTTCTCATCATTTTAGTTAAGGTGACCTGCTCTATTGAGTCCACCAGTAATGACTAGCAATTACTCATTGGCTAGCTCAACAAGAGTACCGAGCTAAAGAACACAACTCCATGGGAAGCAAAAGGCATCATTTAGTCTGTATCTTGGAAAAAGTTCTGCTTTCATCAAAATGGTACTTCCATCTGTGTTTTTAACAGAACAATCTTCTGCCATCTGATGAGACAAAAGTATTACTAATTTAATCAAACTACACGTTTTAACCTTAATGGTTCTTTGGTTTGTCCGTCTGAGGAACCTTTATAGGCTTTATGTAGAACTCAACTGCCCAATAATGGAGTTCTCCATTAGATTGCTTCTAACCCTTTTAGAAACCTAAAACTTCTTAGCTATCCAAAGAACCCTTGAAGAACCCTGTTTTCTAAAGCCTTATTCAGACGGGATTTTTTTTTTTTTTTTTTTTTTGTCTTTGTGAAAAAAAAACTCGCATATGGATGGAAATTAAATGAACACAAAAGGGACAAGTTTCTGCAGGTTGTTTTGTCTATGAACCCAGATGTTTGCATCTCACATGATCATGTGATCATGCTACATTCAAACCCCAGGCACTGGACAAGAGAAAAGACTCTTTGTTTCAGTTTGAGGTGAACATTATAATAGCCTCTTTAATCAGCCTTCAGGATCATGCTCTTGTCATTGATTGTATTTTCTTTCTCCTGCTAATGAGCTCCCAGTGTAGACAGTATGGAGATAAAGTTATACAACCCATACCAAATAATAGTTTATTGAGAACCTCCCCGATGGATTCAGAAAGTAGATACACACACTAGACAACTAAACCCTGGGAGTAGCAGCGGTCCAAAAAACTTTTTTGTCTCTACTCTACTGAAATTTAAGAGCGGATGTACAGTAGGTACACCGATCAGCCATAGCATTAAGACCACCTGCCTAATATCGTGTAGGTCCCCCTCGTGCCACCAAAATAGCTCTGACCCGTCGATGCATGGACTCCACAAGACCTCTGAAGGTGTGCTGTGATATCTGGCACCAAGACATAAACAGCAGATCTTTTAAGTCCTGTAAGTTGCGAAGTGGGGCCTCCATGGATCGGACTTGTTTGTCCAGCACATCCCACAGATGGTCGATCGGATTGAGATCTAATGATCAGTGATGAAGAGTGAATTGCACAGCCGTGCCCCCTCCAACATGCAGTTATAATAAAGGTCAAAACTAGTTCAAATGATATGCATGTAGTATGCATGGAATTTTTTGTGGGATGAGTAGGCACACATCATGAAGACACGCCCATCTCTGTGATTTATAGAGAACGCTTACTTTGTGAATCGGTCACATCCTCCGACAACATTGCTTAACTAAGCAGTCTGAATGAGACTTTAAACAGAAGTCGCCCTTTTCTTTGCATTTTATCTCACTGTTTAAACACTGGAGACAATAATAAGATCTCCTTTGAAGATTATTTTAGCTATGAGAGCTTCAGTCATGATGATACACTTTCTGACACACTGATGATGATGATGATGATTAGTGCTCTAGCACAGCTGGGACTAGTTTTGAAAATTTCAAATATAAAGTATACCACCTTAGAAATATGACAAGCTGGCGTCTAAATAACAGAGCGGTTTAGCACGCTGTCGCAAATAAATACCTAAACAGATGCTGACTGCCAGAAGGGCAGCGTTTATTTATCTGTTCGTCCATCATGATAGTGGCGATGTTAACAGCACTTCCGAATTTCATATAAGCGAAGAAACCCTGGTTCATCTTCAGCTCCCGGCGAAGCGACACTTCAGCATGGCGGCGCATCACTTCACAATAACACAGCGGATCAGTGCATCATTTATATAACACCAAAAAATCAGTAGAGCAACGCTGTCATCCATCAAGGACACTTAGCAAACAGTGGTGCAGCGAGGATCTCGGTGTGATCAAAGTCTTCAGTCACACGCTGTTGCGAATTAGGACACACAAAAAAAAAAAAAAAAAAAAACACGACCACTTCTGAGATCTTTTTTTCTTTTTTCTTTTTTTCCCCTTTTTTGAGGAAGTATCAAACGACTCCACTTCAGCTTTCAACTCAGATATTTATCACTGTCATTGGTACAAGAAAAAAAACAACACACAAATTCAACTCATGCTGTGGGGATGAAAGACATTTCAAACCGTGTCCCATAAATGGCTTACAGAACCGAATGTTTGAGAAGTCCTCATCTGTAGTGTAGTCAAATGCACTTGATTCTCATTCAGAATTTCCTTTGTTTTTAATTTCCCAGAAAAAAGCAGACCATAAAACCACTGATCAACTGTAGAAGTTTGCGTCTGCTATTTGTCATTAAAGACCAGAGACCCGAATCATTGTTCCGTTTATGTACAATTATTTTTGACAGGAAAAAAAAGAACAGACACCAAAACCATGGCCTTGTTTTTTTTTTGTTGTTGTTTTGTTGTTGTTTTTTTATCAGGTATGGTAGAAACCAGTAAATTAAGTAAGGAATGCAAAAAAAATAAATAAATAAAATGTCACTATATCAACAATTATATTTTTCCTTGTTAAATAACAACCAAGTCGGTTTAATTACTATAGAAGTTACTATAGAAACAAGGCAACACTTTACAGTAACAGTACATGAATAATCATGCACTAATCCCTGAATTAATACTTACTTAAATATGAACTAATGATGAGTTAAGGCATGTACTAATCACGAAATAATGACGAGCTAACCTCGAATACGACCTGAATCTTATGAGTTCGTGCGTGAATAACGACCACCTTAAGTACATGTTGGTACAAGTTTGTTAGTTGATGTATTAATTAACACGTCAGGGTAAACTAGATCAAACGTGCGCCGTAAGAAAGAGCACGAGTTAAACGTGCATCATTTTGAAATTGTTTATTAATGTGCCGTGTGCAGCTGCGTACACAAGCATCACTGGATGGCGTTGGATTACTTTCTTAATTTACACTGATCCCCCTTATCAAATGTAGAAAGATGCATTAATAATAAACACCGATATTTTAATCTCAACCCGTTTTGCGTCATTCTCCATCCATCTCTCTTCAAATTCCACTGCAGTACTAGTACATGCTCTGGGAGGCTAGGGTCCGAGGCACTGCTCTTTTACCCATTAATACGGTGACATTTATTCATTTAGCAGACGATATTATCTATTAACATTTAACGCCAGTGTTCTATAAGATTATTTTCCTTTACCGTGTCTATGTCAGTCGGGTCTCCCGGCTTTAAATCGTTATGAACAGTCACCCATTTTTGCTCACGTTTTGGGCCACTGCCCCTCAAAATGTCTGTGCACGGGTTGAGATGAAATCACTGGTGTTTATTATTAGCGCATCTTTCTACGTTCGATGATAAACTATTTGGAATGATGCGCATTTCATTCATGTTCTTTCTTACGGCGCACGTTTGATTTTGTTTACCCTGACGTGTCAATTAATACATTAACTAACAAACATGTACTAACGTGTACTTAAGGTGGTCGTTATTCACGCACGAATTCATGAGACTCACGCCGTAGTTATCATAAGATTCAGGTCGTATTCGAGGTTAGCTCGTCATTATTCCGTGATTAGTACATGCCTTAACTCGTCATTAGTTCATATTTAAGTAAGTATTAATTAGCGCATGATTATTCACGGACTGTTACTGTGAAGTGTTCCCTAGAAACAATAACGTATTAGAACGAGTGCGTTAATATAAACCTGTGATTTGCCATACGGCCCAGAACTAATGTCAAAATGCTGTTAAAGAAGATTAATCAGCATCCTCTGACTGATCGGAATCCATCATTTAAAATGGCTCTGGGATGAAAATGTTTTATGTCTGACAGGAAAAACGTCTGACTGGCTCAAATGAAACAATTATACCACTAAGCAGGAAATGGGGGGAACAGGACACATTACACACTCGCTGTAAGCAAACTGCAGACGGAAAATCCGTTCTAATGTAATTCTTTTGTTTAACACGTAATTTATACTGAACTCTGCTTCGTTAGCAATGTGTATCTGTAACCAGTGGCACCCATGAATGCTCTTCTACAGCTTTTACAACGTAGCATGTTCCCTGTAATAGACCTTCTGCTGCGCTATATCAGAAATAAATTGGAGGAAACTGGGAAACGGGGCGGAAAATAATTTGTTTTTTTAAAAAGCACTGTTTCCTGCCATAGTACAAATCATATCGCTGTAAAACCAGGAATATAATACGACACAACAATTCTGCTCTGTCATATTGGAAATGATGTCCCAGTCACAATACGGGAAATAATGAGAGGAGACTGAGGCTAATGAAACGCCCTAAGCCCTTAAATGAAGACGCACATCGGCTCACTCGTCTGAAGCGGCCGTAAAGATGTCTGAGTGATGAACGCGGCCCAGACCACATACTGACCACAGCATGATGGATCCATTGCTCTCCCGGCATAAACGCAGCGCCTGTGACTGACACGATTTAAGGCAGCCTGCTTCCAATCTGAACAACAAGCACTCATCTCCTTCCTCGGGACTATGAACAGAGCAGTGCGAAGGAATCCGATTGGCTGTTAATCAAACGGAAATGTTTTAAAAATACACCAATATTTATCTGGGTGACATGTAACTATACTGTGTATTGACGTAAAAAATTCACAAAAATACTCTACTCTCATGGATATCAAACAATTGCAAACACAACACAGGTTTATAAAAATATATATATATATATCTTTGTTAAATATAGGTGTGCAACAATTATTGGCACCCTTTCAGTCAATACTTTGTGCTGCCTCCCTTTGCCAAGATAACAGCTCTGAGTCTTCTCCTATAATGCCTGATGAGGTTGGAGAACACATGGCAAGGGATCTGAGACCATTCCTCCATACAGAATCTCTCCAGATCCTTCACATTTCGAGGTCCACGCTGGTGGTCTCTCCTCTTCAGTTCACCCCACAGGTTTTCTATGGGTTTCTAGTCAGGGGACTGGGATGGCCATGGCAGGACCTTGATTTTGTGGTCAGTAAACCATTTCTGTGTTGATGTTGATGTATGTTTTGGATCATTGTCCTGCTGGAAGATCCGACCACGGCCCATTTGAAGCTTTCTGGCAGAGGCAGTCAGGTTTTCATTTAATATCTGTTGATATTTGATAGAGTCCATGATGCCATTTATCCTAACAAGATGTCCAGGTCCTCTGGCAGATAAACAGCCCCAAAACATTAAAGAGCCACCACCATATTTAACCGTGGGCATGAGGTACTTTTCCATATGGCTACCTCTCTGTGTGCACCAAAACCACCTCTGGTGTCTATTGCCAAAAAGCTCTATTTTGGTTTCATCTGACCATAGAACCCGATCCCATCTGAAGTTCCAGTAGTGTCTGGCAAACTCAAGACGCTTGAGTTTGTTTTTGGATGAGAGTAGAGGCTTTTTTCTTGAAACCCTTCCAAACAGCTTGTGGTGATGTAGATAAAATAAACCTGTGTTGTGTTTGCAATTGTTTGATATCATGAGAGCAGAGTATTTTTGTGAATTTGCTGAACAAAAGATCAAAAGGTTAAACGATAAAGACAATTTTTCACAGCCTTCTTTGCTCATATTTACCGAGGGGGCCGATATTAGTGGAGAGCACTGTATATTTACATTTATGGCATTTGGCAGACGTCCTTATCCAGAGCTACTTATATTTATCTCATTTATACAACTGAGCAGTTGAGGCTCAAGGGCCCAGCAGCGGCAGCTTGGCAGTGCTGGGATTTGGACTCACGACCTTCCGATCAGTAGGCCAACGCCTTAACCACTGAGCTACTCAAGTGCAGTGAGGTAACAATGTGTCATTGAGGTAGCAGAGATGACTTGAATAAGTAAATAAATGCAGTGTAATAGAGGAATGTGGAAATGTTTTGTTATTGTACAATATCCTAAAACTTATCCTAGTTAGCCATTTATATGAATTCACGCATAAACAATGGATTATTCTGGTCCAGTACAGTCTCAATGTGCCTAAAGTACAAAGTCTGCATCATATTTTAGCGGGTTTGTAGAAGTGGAGAGGTATTTATGGTGGCATGGGGAGTGTAGCGGTTGCTAAGCGCTGCCATCTTATACCCGTAGATCCTCCTCCTCGTACTTCCAGTGTATTAAACTCAAAATCAGTCATTTATAGTATATCCCTAGTAAGCAGAGGCAGATATAAACGGAGGAGAGAAATCCTGAAATGAAAAGTTCACAGCCCACCCACTCAAGCATGAAGGCATTTCTTGTGTCTGTGAGCCGAAGAAAGCCGAGGAACCCTTCGAGTGGAGAAGGCAAACTCTGACACATTCACCGTGGCTGAAAATATCTTTCAGAAGGCGTCTACGGTTTTACAGTCAAGCAGTCAGGCTGCTCTTTTGTAACTGATATGGTTTTAGTGAAGACTTCATCTGCACCCATGACAGTAACCCCGTGTTCACACTAGCAGGAGACGAGTCACTCGTCTTGCTTGTAGTCTGGTGTGTAGTGACTGCTACACTTTTTGTAAGTTGAGTTGGCTTCTTTTTTTTTTTTCTTTGTTATATAGCCTCTGAAGCTAACCGGTTAAACATGAATTAAATAGCACTCTAATCAGCATGAAATTTGGTTGTTTGATTTACGCTACATGCTCAGCTTTATTGTCAGATCAGATTAGCAAAATAAGCTAACTGTACAGGCTACGTACACACACCTAATGTCTCCACACACATTTGGAGAGAAGTCGAGGTCCTACCGTATATACAGTCCCCTCTGAAACTATTGGAACGGCAAGGCCAATTCATTTGTTTTTGCTGTAGACTGAAGATATTTGAGTTTGAGGTTAAAAGATGAACATGAGACGAGAGTTTAGAATTTCAGGCTTCTGGAAGAGACTCAGTCATCAATTTTATTGATGATGGAACTCAAGATGGTAGCAGCAGAAAGAATTGAGAGGTTTACAGGAACATTTTGTCTGCCAATTTACAGAGAAATGCATCCAAATGAATCGGGTGGAACTTCATCATGCAGCAAGACAATGATCCAAAACACACTGCCAACTCAACACGGGATTTTATCAGGGGGGGAAAAGTGGAAGGTTTTAGACTGGCCAAGTCAATCACCAGACCTTTAACCCAACTGAGCAGCATTTCACCTCCTGAAGAGGAGACTGAAGGGAGAATTATGAGAATAAAGTCGTAGCATTGTGAGATTAAAGTCATAATGTTTCAAGAATAACGTCAAAATAACGAGAATATAATAATAAACTCGTAGTGATACAAGAATAACGTCTTAATATTTCGAGAATAAAGTCGTAGTTTTGACGTGAACGTGTCTGAAGCGATGTAGTGTACAAGCAGGTCTGCGCCAGTGAATTTAGATCAGTTTAACGGCGGCCCACCGCGGTAAAGTTGGACATTCGGTGCACATTCGAGATTCGCTCTTCTATTTCTCAAGAAATAAACACACAAAAATGACAAAATGTGTATTTTCTTGCTCTGGAGTGGACAGAAAACAAAGTACAACCGAATGTATATTTTTTAATACGCATTTTGTCCTTTTTGTGTGTTTATTTATTGAGAAATTGAAGAGCGAATCTCGAACCTGCAAATGTCCAATATAAAACCAACTTTACCTCGGCGTGATTTTGACTTTATTCTCGAAATATTACGACTTTAATCTCACAACGCTATGACTTTATTCTCGTAATTTTGACTTTATTATCAAAATATTACGACTTTATTCTCGTAATCTCAGTTTACTTTATTGTTTTTTTTACTATGGAAATAGTAAATGGAAATTTTTCTTTCTTCGATCAGCAGAAAATCCTGAAATACATCTATCCATAATGACAACTCCTGTTTTAATCGTTAATTTTCTTTATGGGAGAAAAAAAAAAGTTGCTGGTTGCTGGATTTTTTATTTCTTCATTTATTTTCATCTTAGGTTTTAGCGACAACATTAACACTCGTCACTTACGGCTGTCAACTCGTCAGCGACTTTTTCTGGAAGTGTTAATGTTCAAAAGCGCAGAATATTTATTCCGCTTTATCATTTCCGGGAGCAAACAGACCTCAGAACTTTCAGAGTGAAATAAGGATTTTATATTATAAACAGCTTGCCTGTACGTTTGTCAGAAATGCTACATGTGGGTCACGTTCCTAGGCACGAGTGTGTAAGAGTAACAGCAGGACACGAGAACGAGCTCTGAAAGCGAGGTGTGTGTTTTCCTGGTGTGTGACCTTGACGGATATTACTGCCTGCTAATCATCTGAGCCATCGCACCGTTATCTATTTATTCCTTCAAGCTATTACCTCAGTCTCTGAAGCTGAAGCTCAACACACACACACTTTACAGACACACACACACACACACGCCTCAGGCTATTTCCCAATGCCAAACATTAGCACTCATCAGGCTCCATGACATGAATACTCAGGCAGCATTAAAGGAATTATTTAAAACTAAAAGTTCATCAAAGGCCAGCGTCATCCTCCTTTAGCACCAACGCCACACGAGTCACACACGAGTGTTACGCACGGACTAATATGTGACCACTATGTGATCACAAACATTTGTAAGTGCATTTCAATATCTTGTGCCCGAATAATAATAAATTGTGAAAATATAATGTTAAAATTTTGTTTTGAATTTTGTTTTTAAAAATCGCATGAAAGTGAATCATGTGTAAAATCCATATGTAAAAAATATCACGTGAACATAAATCATGATTTTTAAGAAATCATTTGAAATTGAAATCACAATGAAAATGTATCATGTTTTTAAAAGATCACAATGTGTGAAATCGCGTAAAACAAACAAAAAACAAAAACAAAAAAGTCGTGTAAAAAAAAAAACGAATCGTGACAATAAATGAATCGTGTTCATTTTTCTTTTTTGTAATGAATTTTGTTCAAAGATAAATGAATCATGTCTAAAACCCACATGTTTAAAAAAGATCACGTGTGAACATACAGTAAATCGTGTTTTTTTTTTGTTTTGTTTTGTTTTTTTTTAAATCGCATAATGCGTAAAAAATTATGCGAAAATAAAGGAATTGGGTGTTGAAAATCTTGTGGAAAAACAAATGGTGTGAAAAAAAATCATGCGGAGAATCATGCGTACGTAAAAATCACGAAAATAAATTAATCACGTGTAAAAAAATAAAATAAAATAAAATAAAATCACGTAAATAAATCGTGATTTAAAAAAAAAAAAAAAAAAACATGAGAAAATGAAAAAACAAGTGAAAATTAATCTTTTTTTTTTAAATCATGTGAAAAATGAGTAAAGCAAAACGTGTGAAGTGTCTAAAAACCTAATTTCACACCTGACGTTCACGTGTGTCCATCATCTCGACCTGAAGCTCCTCAAAACAGATGAAAAACACCCAAAAGAGGCAAACAGAAAGTGAGAAAACGTCCAAAAAGTGTCAGATCTGCGGTGGTGGGAACGGAGGTGTTGACGGTGCGCTCGGGTCTCTGGTGACTGATTAGACTCGGCGCTGAGACGTGGTGTCTGATTAAAGATATCCGAGACGGAATGTGGAAACATGTCAAAGGCCAAGCAGAGAAGAACTTCCTTAAATGAAAATAAATCCATTTTAGAAGATGCAGAGAGGTCGGACGTTGAACTCGGCACACACGCAGGGGGCTTTTATTTATATAAGCTCCTCAAATGGAGTTCCTTGAAACTTCTACTTAAAGTATTTGCCATGTTTAAACATTTATTTATTTATTTTCAAATGACCTAGGGGCATTTCTACACCTTTACCCTGGTTAAAAATACCAGGATTCGATCAGTGAGCAAACATAAATAAATATGGAAACTGCAAACACTCCCATGTCCTCCTGCCATCCCAAATAACTAGCCGGCAAGCTAACTGTTACTAAAGTGGGATTTCAGTATCAGAGTCTCATTTTCTCAGGGAATTATTTAACAGACGCCAAACCTGTGACAAAAGTACAAAGAAAATGTACTTAAGTAAAGGTTTAAAGTTAAGTATCTCTACTTAAACACACCGAAGTATTCAAGTGTGAATGTAATTGTATTTAACTGATCATAAAATAACGATCCAGACATGAATTTTTATTTACGTTATCAAATATTTCTGAAATATTCTCCTTGATTATGCTACAAACCTAGAATTGCCGGTTAGCTAATGTTGAGTTAGCTCGTCAGAATGAATGAGGTAGCGTTAGCAATGAAAAAAAAAACTAGCTATCAAATTTACCAAAACTAACTACGTTTTCCAATTTTCAAGGAAATCATTATTTGTTGGTCTATTAGAGTCATGTGTCAGCCATTTTCAGTCCTGCAGAGCAGAACTTCTCAAAATTACCGCAGATTTTCCACAGATTTGGGCCGAGACGCGTCATGTGGCGTCATCACGACATGCATTCAGCCAAAGTCCTCTTTGATTCACGTGCATCGAACATGAGTACAGCTAAAAGCTCTCATTAACCAACAGACATCACTGCGAAAGACCGTGCAGAACAATTTGTGCAATTGCACTTTCACCAATTTAATTAGTTTTCTTCAAAAAAAAAAAAAAAATCCTGTACGGACTGATGATGATGATGATTATTATTATTATTATTATTATTATTGTTGTTGTTGTTGTTGTTGTTGTAGATAGCTAGTTTATTAAGAGTAAGAGTGTTCGCAGGCACCATGTGAAATGGTTTTATTGGTTTTATTGGATGGTGCATTAATACAGAATTCAGTTGTTGTGATGCTGCAGCAGGTTCGCTTATACAGAGGCTTTGAACACCATTCTAGAACCAAAACTGTTCATTTTATAAACAATTTTTCGATAATCATTGAAGTGTTTACTGTAAGCAGATGTTTATTTAACACTAATGGAAGGAGTCTCCAGTGTCAGTGCTCTGTAACAGTTGGTAATTTTCCTATAACAGTACAACACGGAGTGTTTTATTCCCTCTTTAAAGTGTTGGTGGTGTCACTGCAGATTTGTTGTAAACGTCTAAAGACAGAATTTCTATTATTATACAGGGTGTCCCAAAAGTCTCCATACATAGGGGAAAGTAACCATTTTTAGCAAAATGTCTTCCAAAATTTTTCATACTTAGTTTACATTTTATATATATATATATATATATATATATATATATATATATATATATATATATATATATATATATATATATATAGTTTTCAGATAGCCTTTAAGATCGCCTTTGACAAAAGAAGAACGTATCGAAATCATTCTCATGGCTGGATCAGGAAGCTGTCGCAAGGTTGCGATGGACATGCATAACGCCAGATGTGTTCACACGAGTTCATCATGAGTGGGAGAGATGACTCTCCATGTGTGTTTACAAAGAAATGGCAATTATGAAGAGGATGTTTTGTAAATAATGTTACATTTTGCTAAAAAAAAAAAAAAAAAAAAGTGTTAATTTCCCCTATGCATGGAGACTTTTGGGACACCCTGTATAGTCCATAATGTATGTCATTATTATGCACTTCAGCACAAATATCCATTATCTGAAATTTCCACACTTTAAACTACAGACCCGGGCAAGTTAACATCATAGAGAGTGTTGTAAAGCTCGTCCATAACCCCGTGCGCTACTTTTCTCTTAATGCTGTCTTCAGAAAGGCGGTTCGTTTGTTTGTTGTTCCTAATTACACGTTTGCAGAGAAAGCACTTCGCTGATTCCGGCAAGATGCCGTGAGATTATTACAAATGAGACATCTCAGAGTTTCACAAGGTTGTACATGGAGATATGACGGGAAGGAAACGCAGTCGCGCAAGGACACGCTGATCCTTTATAAATAAAACACATTTTCTAAGATTACAGAGTCAAGTATGGAGACGTCCCCGGAGACCCCGAGGCGCTAAAGCCATAAGAAGAAATGCTGCAGCAGCGGAGTGGCTAATTCCCAAAGGACATATATATGAGGCCTGTTAATATTTTAGTACTTTAAAACCCATCTGTCCCTGTTTTTTTTCTCTCGAGATCATGACCAGGGGATATTTCAGGGGCATGCCGAGACTTCCTGGGGATAAAATCCACATGAATTTGATGAAATTTAATAAATATTTGATAAGTAATTAATAATATTTGTAAGTATATTTAAATATCCCTCAGAGTTAAATGGCTTTAAATCTCTGCATTTAAATCTCACGCTTCTTCTGATTTTGGAGGCGGGGCTACATACAAATCAGTAAAACCAATGGATTTAATAGAATTTATGTTTCAAATTCCCAGGAATTGTCCACGGTCTTATCCTCGTGTCAACATTCCCATGATTTTTGCTTGTTTTCACACTTAACCCCATTAAATTCCCATTAAATCTCAGAATAATCTCTGTCTTTTCCTGATTCAGTCCATTACTAGCTAATTGAGAAGCCCTGATAGCCTTCATTACATGATAATAGACACAATCCATCCAAATTCAGGAATTCTTTTAAATATTTGAAGTGTGTGTGTGTGTGTGTGTGTGTGTGTGTGTGTGTGTGTGTGTGTGTGTGTGTGTGTGTGGAATATTAGCTGAAGGTCTGAGAAAGCAGGTAGTGCTGTAATGTGTGTCTCTGATAACATCAGTGAGCAGAACCGGTACTGAAAGGACTCATTTGGTTCTAGCTAGAAGCGATCTGCCTCGTGATAGCGGCCCTTTATTCTCTTTTAATCAGTCCGATCAATGAGATGTTAAATGCGCTTTACCTCACACTGACACCAGGGAGAATCGCTGAGCGCTGATGAGTCACACCCACACCGTATACAGAAAGAATATAACTAACAGAAGGACAGGAAAAGTTTTCTTTGGCGATTATTAATTACTGAGTCAGAAATAAATAAATATAAATCCGATATAAATAGACGTTTTCTTTCTTTAGTTGTTTCGTTCTTTAGTTTTCCTCTAAACTCATTATAGAGAATCGTTTATCAGACTGTTCATTATTTCTGATCCACCTACAACAGCAAATTGATTGGCTTGCATGACCACTGAGGTGTGATTTCTGTCTCTTTCTTGTGATTCAGATTATTTGACTCAGTTTAGTCAACTTTTCTGATTCCCAAATGACTCCTTGCCAATGTTTGTGATATTTTTGAAAAGCGATTATTGTTTTTTATTTACCTTGTCTGAAATTGTTTCATGAGCTATTACTCTATCTTCTAATTAATAATTAATGAAATAACATTATTCTGTATTGCATTTTATGAAATCTATTTGAAAAACTGTCAAATTCACTTAATAATTGCAAAATCAATTGCAAAATAAACAATTCCTGAAAAGAACCACATGTGAAAGTAAATGAATCATGTAAGAAAATCACTTGTGAAAATAAACGATTCCCGAAAAGAATCACGTGAAAGTAAATGAATCGTGCAAGAAAATCACTTGTAAAAAATAAACGATTCCTGAAGAGAATCATATGTCAAAATAAATTAATCATGTGAGAAAATAATGCGGTGTCTGAAAAGCACACAGAAATTTCTCAAGTGAATCATCTGACTTTTCGGTAATGGGAGCAACTCAGGTGTTAAAAATGTGTCAGGTATTTCCCCTCACGCTGAGTGTCGGAGTGTTCAGCGTGGCCACGCAGCCCGGAGCACAACAGTGTGCTTCCAGGTTATCATGACTCTGTTAATGTTGACACGTGAGTTTTTGTTTTGGTTTCTGTTCTGTCTCCATCTCTGTATTGTTATTGGTCTTCCTCATGTGTCATCATCATTCACAGCTGTTCCCATTTCCCCCTTGATTATTTTGTCTATTTATACCCTCTTGTTTCTGTTTTATGTCGTGAAGTATTGTGTCAGTGTTTTTCCGCCTGAATAATACTGAGCCTTATTGTTCATTGTTCATGTTTCCTGGTTTTCGATCCTGTTCTCAGTCTGTGTTTTTTTGAGATTCTGGTTTTTGCCTAGTTTATTCTGTTTGCTGTTTGCTTGGCCTTGTGCTTGTTTTTTGACCATGTTTTTGATATTCATTATGGAGTTGTCTGCCTGCCCTTCAATAAAGCTTTTACTGCACTTGCGTCTGCCTCACTCTGCTTAACGTGAAAAAATGCCCCATATTTGCGAGTTGGCTCCCAAAAAATACATGATTCAATGATTCACCTGAGTATATCACATGAAAATTAATGAATCATAATACATGATGACGATTATGTGGGGAAAAAAAAAACAATTCAGGAAAAAAAACTGATATTCACTAGATAGCTCTCAATGTTCATCTAAAAGAATCGATTCAAAGAGTCGACTCGTTTTTGTGAGCAGTTACAGGAGTAATGATTCTACAATTCCTTTTAGCATTTCTTTGCATCTGTATGATAAAATCTCAGATTAATTAAGTGAAAAACATGTCAAAGTTCATTTAACCTTGGCAATCTTCCATGATGAAGCTCGACCCGACTCGTACAAATTTTAACAAACAAGCGACATGAATGGATTTCATTCATTTTCATACAAACAAAGTGGAAAGGAGCGATAAGGCCGAGACTTCCTCTTAACCCTAACCTTAATCTCTGCATATTTTCATACAAATAGAGTCGAGTAAATGGTTACGCATTTGCGTTGACTTAACACTAGATTACAGAAGGTTCTTGAGATTTAAAATATATACTGTGAATAAACACAACCTTCCTAGCCCACATGCAAAACAGCGTTGGTTAATCAACGTCTGTGCTTGTTTTTCGAATAAAAACAGATGACATGTGTAAGTGAATATGGCTGATTTAGCAAAAACAAAGCGAAATCAGTGAGTGTTTTAGTGTTAATCATCATGATGAGCGTATGCTCTCTCTTCATCATTGGTCATGCTGACGTGTGCAGCCATGGCCTGTCAATTTGATCAGCGCTCAAAACAAATCACCGCCTGGCATGCAGGCATCTCTGCTATGAAGCGCTAATCTCAATTACCCATTAAATCCTCGTTTTTGTAGACCTCACGCCTCATTTCATGCCCAGAGATGTCCGAATGCCAAAGGATTCATTTAGAGGCGTTGGTGTTTTTAGCGCCATGCTGTTTCAGCACAGTCCAGGAATTATCATGTGCCACTTCCAGTCTGGAGACTCTTTTTTTCCCACCGAGTCATTCCAGCTTTTCCCATAAAATCATCCATCACTCTACATTTTGGTAGAGTGCTGTGTTAGCTTTAGAATAAAACCTCAAAATTTGTAGGAGGAGTAGCGAAAAAAGAGTTTTTAACAAAATCCAAGAGGGTCAACAGGAAATACACTTGAATTTCAGATGTTGGTGTGTGTTCACTTCAGCACACTCCAGGGAATTATAGGAAAAATGAATTGTGAATTTAGCACAAATCCCTCAAATGATATAAGGGGGAAAAAATGAAAGTGAAACGTCTTGGGTACATTCAGGGCATGGTCCTGTTTCATGATGATACGGAGATGCATTGCTGAGATACACGCTCACATCCAAAATTCCTTTGATAACTTTTGGTCAGACAGGTCTCAAGATGATGTGAGCTAAATTTGGTGAAGAGTGGACAAAATTTGGAGGAGGAGTAGCGAAAATGGCAGTTAGATGTAAGCATTTTTAAGCGTTATTGTAACTTTTGACCAGTAGGTGTCAGGAAATGTGTTGCATAGCCTCAGCTCATGGTCCTGAAGATGCCTACCAAGTTTTGTGTCAGTTTTGATAACATTTGTGAGGCTTATTCTGAAGATGATGTGTCCCAAATTTGGTGATGATTGGGCAAAATTTCGCTAGGAGGAGTAGCGAAAAAAACAGTTTTAGACAAAATCCAAGATGGCGGAAATTTAATTTTGGACACATGGGTCAAAAGCTATGACCATAAACGTAGTTCCAAATTAGGCCCAAATTTGACCCAGTGGTAGCGCTAGAGCATTGGGAGCACTTGGCCCAAATTTGGTCAGAATGTTCCTTAGACTCTCCCAAATCAGTGTGTCAAATTTCACAACATTACATAAAACTAACTAAATAAATTAAGTGAAAATTAACTTAAATTAAACAGGTATTCTCCAAAATCTGTCATTTTCTTTTAAGCTTTAAGCTTTTTTGTGAATATGGGCACACTAGCATAGACCTTCCAAGAAAATGAAAAACATGAATAAGTTTAGCTATGAGTTCTGTGAGATGAGAGGTGAACAGTGGCAAAATGTGGTCCTTTAAGACCACTGCAAAATGGAGTGTGGGTGAAGTCCATCTTGTGGAGAAGTAGGTGCTGAAAAATGTGGCCGTCTCTCAGCGAGTCTCCTGACTCATGCAACCAGACAAAACAATAGGTGTGATTCGAAATCTTGCTTCGCTAAAAATACCCTGCAGCCACGTCGCATGCTCGGGGGAGGCTTTAACACACTGCTGAAGCGAACGGAACAGAAATGAAGCAGTATGTTGAATGAAGGAGGTTGGAGGGTCAGGACAAAAAAATAAATACAGAATTGATTGTCGCTGTGTTTAGCGCTGATTCACCAAAACTACAGGAGAGGTCCTGGTGCAGAGTTTACTCTGAAAACACGTAGTGGGAAAGGAAATGGGAAAAGAGAAAAAGAGAAGCTTTATCATCTATACTGCAGATCATTTCAGTTGGGACGGAAAGCTTTTGAGTAAATAGTCGTAAATAATCAGACCTGGTCCAGTGTTTTTCATTATGAGGCCATCAGCTATGTAATTTGCCGTGAAAACGATGCGGTCTCTTGGTATCATGCTTGTTTTACAGCTCCTCAAAATTGAGCACTGTGCAGAAAAATGCTCTGAAAGCATCATTACAGAACCAAAATCATCCGTATAACAGCACCGAAATCATCCATATCACAGCTTCCTATTCAACTCTAATTTTCATTCATTCGTCTATTCTGGGAATACTGGGTGTGAGGAAGGAGCATATCCTGGATGGGACACATCATGCAAGTTGCCTATCCTCCTATCAGTATGGTTTTGGGAGGTGGGAGAAAACAGGAAAATTTCATGTAAGCAATAAAACTCTCCATGTCATGCTGTTATAGGAAAATAATCAATGATTGGTAGGGTGGGGTGGTTGGGGAAAGTCTACAAAACAAATTGTGCTGATACATTTATTAAAACTCATTCACTCACTTTCCTTTAAGGTAATTAGACAGAAAAATGAAACTTTTTTTCTGGTTGTGCTTGTTCTTTGCACTTTTGTTTGTTTTTGCCACGTGCCATTGTTTTTGCTCTAGTCCAGTCTCTGTCCAGTCATTGTTTTGTTGTCCTAATGTGTGCACCTGTTCTGTGTTTGGCCCTTAATTAGTTTGTCTGTTTAAACCCTGCTGCTTCTGTGCTATGTGCAAACGTGTATCGTGCTTTTATACTGGCAAGTCCAAGCCTTGGTTTCTATGTTTTTCATGTTCCGTGTTTCCTGGTTTTGACCCTCGGCCGTTTCCGTCGTTATTCAACTACCGGCATTCCCTGTGACTCATGCTCTGACCTATATTATGGGCGATCCATAATATAGGTATCATAATTAATTATCACGCTGAGTTCACACAACTGTGTTCTGCCTCATCAACCCGAACATTACATTACAAAGAACCCCTCTGTCCTGAGGATTTCGGACTGGAGACTCCTTCCATAAATGTTACACAAACATCTACTTATAGAAATTTTCACAACTGTAGGTTTTTCTTTGTTAAGTAACACCACATTTTTAAAAAAAATCAGTTTCATATTAGATTATGTGACACGTCTGCCTCTGCACTACAGTTAGAGTTGCACCATCTGACCAATCAGAGATTCAAGGATTCAACAGTGCTGTGGTAATAGCAGATATAAAACAGCAGCAGAACCCTGATACTCCACAAGCACCCCAGGGTCTAATCGGATCCGACCCTCTATAACACCACCTGCTTCCACTAACGAGCTTTCATACTTACTGGGAAAAAAAAGCCAGAGTAATCAGGGAGATCCGGAGTGGAGCTAAAACCGTCCTTTAGCAGGAAATAGTACATGCCTCATTGCACTCATGCTTGCGTTCACGTCATATGGGACTAACCATAATTACCACCTTCTGATTGAGGAAAAAAAAAAACATTCACACCAATCTCTGAGCTTACCTACTGCGCCGATTTCTCTGAGCGAACTCAGAAGTGAGGCTACATGAATATGCCACGCATCCAAAGAAACAAAGCCTTACAATAGGAATGTTTACTTGAATTACTGCTGATAAACTGCACCGCCCACTAGCTAATGCTAGCTAATTCACCAAAAACACAGTGGCGAGATTGCACTGAAATCATGTAGAGGGGAAAGAAATGGAAAAAGAGAAAAGAAAAGCCACTTGGGTCTCTACTTCATCCTGCAGAATCAACTATAAAAGCACTTATAAATTAATCATGTGGGAAATTAAGTGGAAATAAATGAATAATGGGAGGAAAATCACGTGTTAAAATAAATCGATCGTAGAGTAGGTAAAAATCACAAGTGGAAAATGAATCATGTGGAAATAAATTATTCATGCGCAAAAATCACGTGTGAATAATTGAATCGTGTGATTATTCATATGTGATGTTCAATGACTTTTAAGCATGTACATATATACAGTACATATATACCCCGAACTGATTTGATCATTTGAAACAATACTATGTGTGTAGTTTTTTTTTTTTTTCTTTTGAGTTTGATTGAAAATGAGGCTTCAGTCTCAGCAGGATTCTCTCCATTAAATTAAATTCAATTTAATTAAATTTAAATAGATTAAATGAAGATGCGAGTCTTTGGGCCTGAAGCAGGTTCTGAGACTTACACAGCAAAATCTTCGCATTAGTCTAAAGCCGTAATCACTCTAGAAATTTGTAATGGTGTCTCAATGCTGAATCGGCATGACCGATATCCTCTGAGGGGGGAGGGGGGGAATCCTCCATAGTGGTGCAGTTAGCAGTTTAGCTGTAACTTAGTGATGTATGTTTTGGCCATCAAATTCATAATCTTTTTTAAATTGATTTGGAAATGCTAAATCAAGCCCTGCATGTGCACAAAGTTTTGTGCATTGTGAGTTTTTAGGAATTTAATTTGCTTGCTAATCTTTTCTGATTTGGTTGCTAGCTTACTCTCCTAGCTAACTAGCCAAAATGAAAGAAAGCACAAAAAAAATCTTCTAATTCCAGCAAAAAAAAAAAAAAAATTGCAATAAAAATATTGTCCTGACTCATTTAGGGGGATCATAAAGCTGTTTTCTATCCAATCTGTCTATAGGTTTTAATTGTGTCTTACTTTGTCCTTACAATTCTGCTGCTCATGGACAAAATGTCCGGTTGTTTTTTAAATTCAAACCCTGGCAGACAGCATTACATGAGGATCATCTTCAGAACAACATCACATTCAGAACAGCTACTGTAGAGAAAACACCGAACTAGAAAATAAGGCAAAGAGACAAACGACGGGATGTACACCTACAAGCTAATCAAGGACTAAACACAGAATAGGTGAGCACTGTAGGATAACGAAGCTGTGATCTGCACTAGAACCGAAATGTGAGCACATGGTGTTGTAAACAAAAACACACAACTAAATCGGAAAGATTTACAGAACAAAAACTGTTCGGTTCTGACTCCGCAGTCGGATATTTCAGTCCTGACAGAGGGATGAAAAACAAAATCGTAGATAACTCAGGAAACAATAAAGCAGGGAATCACAGCAGTGATACTGAATATGAAAAACTGAAGTATTATGTAAAATAAGAGTTCCTGGTATATTAATGTGACTTGTATAATGAAGCAACAGATTGCTTTTGTTTCCTCAGAGCTGACAATTTTGAGGAAATTTCCAACTTATTGTTGGACAAATACTGCAAATTTGTCAGGTACAATAATCTAAACATTCAATAAACAGCAGTATTTTATTCTGTACAGAAAAATCTCTGTTGCTTTTTTTTTTTTTTTTTTAAGTTTTTAGCATTCACTGCACCAGCTTTCAAACTTTTCTTTGGATTTCTTGCTTCTTCCTTCAACACGGTCTGCGACAGTGGCTAAATCTCCACACTGTACCTGACCCTGTGTGACCGAACGACTCGCCCGCTTAATCTGTTCCCCTTATTAATTTTTTTACTTTGGACTGTTCGATGTAGGAGGAGCTGATCCACACTGGGAAAGGTTTTGACCTGTTCTGACCTGTATGTAATAATCATGTGGTGGGGAAGCATTGTGTGCTGAAAAAATGCACCAGAAGGGGAAATAATTTGTTGTTTTTTGCTAAACAAAAATATATTTTTTAAAGCTGTCAGGGTTTATTGGGGTGAATCCAAAAATCCATTGCAGGGGTCAAAACACTGGCAGACAACATTCATTACATGAGGATAATCCATTACAACAATCAAAATAGCAAGCAGGGGTCGAAACCAGAAACACAAAAATAGAAAAAAAGGACACTAGGATAAAAATGCTTGAAATGTATGATAGGATTCCACAAAGAGACAAATAGCAGAGTATACTGTATACACAGTATATAGACAAAGTAATCAGGGACTAAACACAGAACAGGTGAACACCATAGGATTGCAAATTGTAAGGAGAACACTTTCAAAGAGTTTTTAGGGATAGACAAAATCCCCAAGCTTTCTCTGATACTCACGTGCATGAAAGATATCGATTTTCCGAGGACGGAATCTCATATCTTTGAGCCGTACATTAAAAATCTGACACGCCGAAGCCGAGCTCTTACTGTATGTGTTGCCTTACGGTTGTATGCAAGTGGTACTTATTTGCATGCGGTGCCTGTCCTAATATATTTTCACAAATTGATATTTATTTGTTTTTAAATTTAATTAAAACCATTTATATTTATATTAAATGTACTTACATGAAATAAGTTTTCAATCTGTTTAATCTTATTGTGAGCCTATAAAAGTAAACGTACACATTCGCACAATCAGCATTGTTCCGCCAGCAATGCTCCCGAGCTTTGGCAGCCGCAACGGTGTTGCTTTTTGCGGTTAGTGTAGGTTTAAATTCCTCAGCATTCCAGAAGTATACTGCTTTTTTTACACATTGAACGCTATTGGTTGTTCGTCACGCTTTTATGTGCTTTTACGCACTTGTGGACTAATCATAGCCTAAGGGTCAAAGCCTGAGTTGACAGAGAAAGTTGACTACCAGCGTCATGGTAGCAATAAAGCCTGATTGGATTGGTTTGGTTTTGTCAACTCGAAACTAATCCCGTAACCCTGAGTTTGTTCATCTACCCTCATGGTACAGGCCGCAGGACTAGAACCAAAACATGAGCACGTGGTGTTGTAAGCAAAAATCACATGGAAACAAACATGACATGAAAGCTAACAAGTGGAATTTGTGACACCATGATTTAGGATTAGGAACTGAGGATTTTTTAAATCAATGTTTAGCAAATAAACCTCACCCCTATATGTTTACAGTCTATATGTTTACGGTCTAAATGGGTGCCAATATTTATGTTTACAGTAGCTAGCTATACCACATGGCAAAAGTAGGCTGTAAAAGTTTTTGGGGTTTTTTTTGTAACCAACACTCTGAGGAACCATTAAACAAAAAAAAAATGGATGTGTGCTGAGGAGAAACCAGGCGCCTACATGCTAATATGGGCAGCATATGCCTACACTTCATGGTCTCACACACACACACACACACACACACACACACACACACACACACACACTACTTTCGGCCAGCCTCATTTCCATCCCCATCTGCATTGTCACATGGTGTTTCACGTCCCTGAGAAGGAGTGACAGGGAAAATAAGCGAGTCTCTGCCTGTTGTTGTTGTTCCATGTTGCTCTGTTTGTACTCAAACCTATGGTCAGACCTTGGAGGGGAAAAAATGCATAGCAAACGCTCTGTTGCCATGGAAACTGTCCATTCAAAAATAGACCAGGATGGGAAACGGACCCATGTTGGATTGGGGTGGGTATAAATGATGTGACTGAATATCTGATGCCTTCCTGAAGAAGCCGTCTGTTTTTTGTTTGGTTTTTTTCCATAGTTTGAGGTGAAGAACAGGATCCAAACCAGAGCCCGGAGATCTGAGCACACACATCACACACAGCTTTAAGTCATTGTTAAACTTATACAATTTTGTCAGTTGATGGTAGAGCCAAAAATATATATATATATTTTTTTTTTTTACTTTTGCAAAAAAAGGCAGTCTATTAAATAATTGAAAGTATTTAAGCATATTATATTATTGACTTAATCTATTGATTTAATCTATTGTAACTTAAAATAATTAAAAGCATTTTAGTATATTATATTTACTTTTGCAAAAAGTCATTCTTAAACAAACTTTTTTTAAATAGTTGAATGTATATAAGTATAGAATTTTTTTAAACTTTTGCACAAAAAAACATTCCTGTAAAAAACCTTTTTAAACAATTGAAAGTATTTACGTATACTATTGACTTTTTCAATTATTGAAAATGTTTATTTATTTATTTTTCGTTTGTTTGTTTAATGTTTGCAAATTAAATTCATTCTTATAAAACATTTTAAAATAATTTCAAGTAAAAAAAAATTCAATTAGCTCTCATTGCACTGTATTATTTTCCGCAATGATTTTTGTTTATTTTCATAAAGGGTGCCAATAATTCTGTTGGCAGCTACATAAGATAATCAGCATGGCATATGTACCATAGCAAGTTGCGTCCATATTTGATGTCGCATCTTCTGATAAAACACGTGTCGTGCTGTTATAGGAAAATAATCAACGACAGGGTGGTGTGATGAAGCGGAGTTACTGTTGCCACGATGACGTTGATCATTTTCCTATAACTGCACACCCTGTAGTGTTTTATTCCTTTTATACCACAGCGATCTGCCAGCATTTACACATTTTAATTTATTAAAGAGTGACATATCATACCTTTTATCCATTTATAGCTACATTTAAAGAACAGTAGTTCCTGTTCTCGCTTACGTTACAGCAGCTACACACAGTCGTTCCCTTACATCACGTCTCTCTCTGGAAGTTAATAAGACAAATAAAATGCAGCTTGTCATTTTACCGAGAAACCGCAAAGCGTAAACTCTTCCCGTATTGGAAAACGTAAAGTACCGATTCTTATAAAAAGATTTCTGTTAAAATTGTTGAAATAAAATAAATGATTTAAACTTGACAGCGTAATCCGTATAGAAAATCAGCAGTAACGTCGTTAATTTGAATCCGGTCACTTTAGTGAATCTCATTGTACCTAAATTTGCTCGTAGGATTCGAACAACGTACCGAATATACTTTTCTGAATACGGCACTTCTTTGTGTAAATGCACCTGCGAACAATTTACGAATAAAGCGTAATAAACGAGTCCAATTGACTCCACTCACTGATGTACAGTACATAACTTGAAAATGTACGTATGTTAATAAATAACTAACACATTGTAGCGTTTTTTTTATTATTATTATTATTATTATTATTATTAATGACAGTCAGGAACAGCTAGTTAAGTTTAGCGTGCACTCAAATTGTGTAATTTAAGAACTTTCTAGAATCCAGTCCAGTTACAGCATCAAACCTGAAGGAGTGACAAGTCATTTCATTTTCCTCAGCTAATAGTTATGAAATAACTTTAAAAAGTTGCACACTCTGCTAGCATGCACTATTTTGGGCTTTTCGTGCTGCATTGAGTGTCATTATGTCCACACAAGGCTCCATTTTCACACAGTTTTAATGCTTCATACAGTAGGAAGACAGAAAATGTGAGTGGGATTTTCCTAGACGATTCACGTCGCTCTGTTTGTATTCGCAGAAACGAACCTA
This sequence comes from Cranoglanis bouderius, assembly GCA_023630585.1. Taxonomy (NCBI): domain Eukaryota; kingdom Metazoa; phylum Chordata; class Actinopteri; order Siluriformes; family Cranoglanididae; genus Cranoglanis; species Cranoglanis bouderius. Next base: position 3,277,535 of record CM042569.1, read on the forward strand.
CGGCTATTTCTCAGAAACACACGCTGGGCCACAAGCACACGTTTGTACCCTTGTGGCTTTAATGAGTACTTTTAATACTTTTGTTTAGTCCAGAAAAGCAGCAGGCAGTTGAAATCATTTTCTTGGTTACACATAGCTGATAAAACTCAGGATCTGCTTTGATGTGGGGAAAAAGTCAGCATTATTATTATTCGGTGGGTATGAAATGTTTTATTCAGGCGAATGTGTTTTGAGAAAGCTGACTGAAATGAAATGGCTCAAAGTTAGAATCTAGAGTTCACATGCAAAAGTTTGCAACCCCCCCCCACCCCCACCTCCCCCGCTATTTATTTACACATAAAAGTAATTCCAAGAAGTAAATTTAATTTGATGTGATGAGGGTCTGTAATTTTTTTAATGATTTTTGATCAAATTTGAGTCAAATTTGTTAAATCAGTGCTATTTCTTTCCATTTAAAACCTCTATGTAAAAGTCTGTCAGTCTGCGATGTCACAAAATATGCTCCACGCATTTGGACCAATCACAGGTAATATGTAAATTTCAGATGATAACGTCCTGGTAGTGAGAATCTTTCAACGAAACTTGGGTGCACCGAGCGATCTAACTAGCTGTCTAGCTTTGTTAACTTCATTCATGTGAAGTTGTGGTCGCTATGGTAACATAATTGTTTGGCTGATGTTAAATAAATCACTAAGAAAGTAAAAATGACTTCTAATAAATGTGAGCTAGCTTATTAGGTGACTAGCCATTAGGAATGTCAGAAGGAAAAAGGCGCATTTTTGGATTTGCATATTCATGCATATTCATAGGTTCATGCCATTTTGAAAGAAAGTGTGTAGAGATGTTCCTAGACCGTTTTTGTTAGTTGATTTGTGTAAAATTCACTCTTCCATCAGGTTAACGCTCACTATTTATCACTAGATTGCTAGCAGGTATCTAGCTGGGGACTGCAGGAGGAAATGTGGCATTTCCAAAATTGCACATTTATAAATATTCACAATTTTGAATGAGGATAAAGGTGTAGAGATGTTTCTAGAGCTTTTTTTTTTTTTTTTTGCTAAATGGCTAAACATTAACACAAAGATTATCATACAATTGATACTTTAAACAAATAACAACCATTCAACAACAAATCAACCATTGACAATTGTGAGCTAGTTTGCTAGCAGGGAATTCTTAGCAGCTCTTAAGGATTGAAGTAGGAAACGGGGCGTGTCGACATCTGTATATTCATGCATACTCAGAGTTTTGAATTAGGATAAATGTGTAGAGATTTTGCAAGGCCCTTTTTGTTAGTTGATTGGGCATCAAAGCAAAAAGAGCATACATTTAAAACTCTTTCAACAGGTTGACATTAATTATCAACCTCAGAGAAGCATGAGCTAGTTTGCTAGCAGGTAACTAGCTTATTATCCATTAGGGATGACTAGAGGACATGGTGGGCATTTCTGAATTTGCATATTCATGCATATTCATGACTGATGATATTTTTGAATGTTGTTCCTCGGTCAATTTTGTTATCTTGTGTAAAAATTATACTATACGAAGTGGAGATTACCTGCCTGCTGCGGACTGTTGAGAACTACACACACACACACACACACACACACACACACACACACACACACACATGTGATGTGTTTTGCATCTTAGCTATGGCTGCTTTGGCATGTCCCACAAATTGCTCGTGTCTGGCCATCCAATTATAAATGACTGGCAGGAGAGGAATGGAGCAGTGTTGTGCTGAAGCCCCAGGCTGTTTACACACCACCAAGGGTTCTTCCTTTCACTCTAATGGCTAAGGACACAGTGAGAGAGAGAGAGAGAGAGAGAGAGAGAGAGAGAGACAGAGAGAGAGAGAGAGACAAAGGCAAAGGGAGACGAAGTAATTTGTCTATGATGAGGCGAGAATTGCTCTCGTGTTACCAGCTTTAAAGAAATCACTCTGTTACATAAACAGCCATAAGTAGGAACATGTGACCACATCATATTCAACCATCAAACAGCCGAAATCAGATAAGCGTCATTCAGAATGCTGCGATGGCGCCGCAGGTCACCAGGGTGCCACGGATGCGTTAAAAAAAAAAAAAAAAACATACAGGTTTGTGTTTCGGAGGACTACATTCGTGAAATCAATCAATAATCAATCCTGATCAGTCAGAGGTTTTTAATTTTCTATAACTGCAGCTCTGACAAAAGTGCAGCTGTAAATGACAGGTTTATATTAATGCAATTTTATTTTTATTTTTTTAATATATTTATAAGGGCAAATTTATCCAATATTTCTCTTTACAGTAAATATATTATAGGTTATTAAGCCTACACATTTCTAAACATGTTTACTATTTTCAAGCTTCAAATTGTATTCTTCTATTGTTAAATAAAGGTTTGTTTTTTTTAATGAAGCTTTTTAGTGAATCGGGTCATTTGAGTCCATCTGGTTAAATGATTCTTTCCGATTTGTTCACTGCTTCCTTCAGTTGCATGGTTTGTCCAAATGTGCAGCCTGATCTAAAAAAAAAAATAGGTAATAATCGTTCCAGTTTTGTGTTATTTTTTTATTATTTTCACACCCTGTCCAACACACACTAGCACTGCATGCACTGAAAGGCTGGAAATCTTCAGATTTGATCAAATGAGCTCAAACAGGAGCTCAGGTACATTGACTCAGCTGTTTTTTTTTGTTTTTTGTTGTTGTTGCTTTTTTCTTTTTTTTTTTTTTCTTTTTTTTTGAAAATATCTTAATATGGGCAAATTTATCCAATATTTCTCTTCACAGTAAATATAAGGTTATTAAGAATATACATTTCTAAACATTTTTACTGTTTTCAAGCTTGAAATTGTCTCGTTCTGGTGTTAAATAAAGATTTGTTTGCTGATTCTTTCAGTTGCATGAAAATTTTTTTTTTTTTTTTAAAACGCTATTTATCATTCATATTCTGTGTTATTATGTGTAGAATGTGTGTGTATGTCCCTGTTTAGAAGATTTGTTTTTCACATCCAATCCAACACGTACTAGTACCGCATGCACCGAAACGCTGGAAATCTTTAAACTCGCTGACTCCACTGACTCACTGAATTGAATGAGTAAAAAGAATCTCGGCCTTGACCGAAACGATTCACTGACTCAACGGATGTAGTTTTAAAAAAAAGGGAACCCTGTGAAATCATAATGTGATGGATGTTTATGGAAATGTAGTGCTTTGGATTTCAGCTTTACACTAAACAGTTGAAATGACTTGATACTGATTCGTTCCCTTTAGTGACTCGTTCACAAGATTCTCACGTAATAAGAAATATTAGATTCATTTGCCTGTACTCAAGATATGTTAGATTCATCTATATTCAAGCTGTATTTCAAGCGATCTTGACTGTACCTATTTCTAAAATGACAGTTTATTTCTCTCGCTCTTCTAATAAGACCATTGTGGATTTTTTCGGAAATCATTATCACTGTGGATTGATTTCACCAAACACTAAACTGTTCTCTCCTACCTTTGTGTTTTTTGGTGTATTAGTCTTTTCCACATGGTTCTCTGCCTTCCTTTCGTAAGACGAATGCTTCAGTTTATGGGATCTGATCCCCACACATTCATCACCACTCTGTTCTCGCTCCACCCGTGCGATTTGCCAGCCGACCGTCTAATGGAAGGAGCCAAACTCTGAACGAATGATGATGAAATGTTCCTGAAAGAGCTCAGCCGCTTCCTTAGTGAGTCAGGAAGGACGGTTTATTTATTACAGCAAAGCCAATGGAGGTAAATGGGATAATAAAAGATGGTGTGGGTTTCAATTATCACGGCTTATGGTCTACAGGGTTTCCAGATTTCAAGCTAATTTCTATTAAAAATCTTTAATTACTTGACAGTTTTGAGACTTGGACCAAGTTTTGTGCATTTTTAAGGGATTTGGTTTGTTATACAGCGTCCTACTATATTCCTGTCTATTCTGGTGTACGTGACACCGTTAAATGAGCCGTTCTCGTGATTTTAAAGAAGATTTGCTCTTTCATCAACTTTTTAATACCGTTTTTCTTCTTAACTCTTCTGTAAGACAATAACAGCAGCAGATTATTTATATGCTTGGGCCGCGTTCCAGACTGCTTAAGGGTCTCCTTACTTCTTAGTGCCAGTGTGCTGTTTGAAGCACAGCCTTGAATTCTCACTGAAAGTGAATTAATTGACACTTTCATCTGTGCAGCGTAGCATATCCCACATTATGAACCGTTCCTCCACGATTAGCTTGCAACACCATTTTTATACCAGAGAGGGCGACATTCCACAATCTTACCTCCTGTAGCTTTAGCAACTCGAATTTAACTCGTATTACAAAAGCATCTTTTTTTAAATTTTGCGTTGTACTTTCAACCCAATTAATTAGTCACAACAAAATAATAAAAAGCATATTTTTGTACATTCTTTGCAGAAGCTATGGTGCTGTCAAGAACCATTAAAGAACCTATATTTGTAAGAGTGTGGTGTACCAGCGAACATCCAGAAACGTTTCTTTTTTACTTCCAACAGTGAAATAGTTTCGATTTATTTTTGAGGTCGTAAATATCTTAACTTAAATGATAAATGGTCTGCACTTATATAGCGCCTTTTAACCTTCACGGTTCACAAAGCGCTTTACACTGTGTCTCATTCACACACACACACACCAATGGCAGCAGAGCTACCGTGCAAGGCACTTGCCTGCCTTCAGGAGCAACTTGGGGTTCAGAGGTCTTGCCCAAGGACACTTTGGCACGTGGGGTCATGTGGGCCGGGAATCGAACCGCCAACCCTATAATTAGTGGACAACCCAACCCAATTCCAACATGTGATCTGATTGGTCAGTGTTTGACATCACTCTTCAACTTCAGCAAAGTTTTTCAGATTTGGAAGCTCCGCTGTGACCAGAAATATGCCGTCGGCGGTGCTTTTTTAAAAACTGAGGGAATATATTTTTTAAAGAGCGGTGCTTCATCGCTCCAGAGACGTGTATCGATGTTCTGGCAGCTCGTGTCAGCTCAACACCTTACTAACACATTCTGTTGGCTTCTCTTTAATTTATTACCCATCTGTATTTTGTATTCGTATTTTGCCATGTCACTTTTACGGCCCTTTTCATCTTAGGATGTGCTGGATACGTGTTATATTTCCGAACACCGTCGAGTTCTTCAAATTAACCAGTAATCAAGCTTTCCTAATTGACAACTCCTAAGGTGAATCATTACTTTGCGTCAGCTGCGAAATAACAAGAAAACTTAATGAACGGTGATAAATCCTGAAATAACAGTGTGCCGAACGCAAACTTGATGACATGCAGGTGTAAAGTGCCGTTATTTGTGGCTTGCGCGATGAAAACGAGAACAGTGGAATGATTAGCAAACAGTGTGGTCGCACAAGACAGATGTTTGAACGCGTGGAGGAAAACTTGCTCATTTATTAATGAGACGCTGTCATTAAGGACCACGGGGAGCAACGAGGCCTTAGAGGAGCTTCTCATTTTTCCCCATCTCTTCTTTTTTTTTTTTCAAGCTGTACCAAGAGACAGATTAGTTACTTTAGACATTAAAGCTGTGTTATTGCCTGCTTGAAGCACGATAAAAGACATGGGAGAAATTTGAGGCCTAGGGGAGAAGAAGAGGGGTCCAAGCACTGAGGGAAAGGAATACTAATGCGACTGGATGATGAAGTTTGATATCTCTCTGTGTGTGTGTGTGTGTGTGTGTGTGTGTGTGTGTGTGTGTGTGTGTGTGTGAATGAAGCAGCCTGCACATCTGGAGACCCTCCAGCTGCCTAAGGGGAAAGATTCAGTAATTTAGCAACCCTCGCCCTCAGAGACTGAAACTGAAGCAATGCTGATTTGCACCACAGAAACACGATCCCCAATACACACAGCCTGATATATATATATATATATATATATATATATATATATATATATATATATATATATATATATATATATTTTTTTTTTTTTCCCATCTGCATGACACACACACACACACACACACACACGGGAGCATATGTTGATCAGATCGTACGCAAATACACTCACAGCCAGAGCCGGTTCTCTACATGTATCTCTACATACACCCCCGGCGAGGACGATAACACCATATGACATCATACCTGCAGAAGGATTGCTGACACACAGAGGGAAACGATACACGGAGCATCGTGTTCATTTCTTCCACGCCCATTTCTTCTTCCATTTCTTCTTGGTTTTTGTTTATAAATCATTGCATAGTATGGCTCCATTGTATCTGGTGGACTTGATTGAGAAATATGAACCAAAACGGTCTTTAAGGTCAGCTGACCAGCTGGTTTTGACGATCCCTAGAACTAAACGGAGAAGTGGAGATCGAGCTTTTGTAGCGATAGCTCCAAAACTTTGGAATGATTTACCCTTTTCTCTCAGATCGGCACCCACACTAAGTGTTCTTAAACACAATCTTAAGGAATACCTCCTCGCGTCAGCATTTAATGGGGTATAGAAATTGTTTGTGTATTAAAACTGAGGGGTTTAACTCGCTGTTATTTTAAACTGTGGTTTTAGTGTTGTGTTTTATGGTTGTGATTGTTTCTATGTGTTATTGGATATTGTACAGCACTTTGGTCAATGGTCAGTTGTGTAAAAGTGCTAAATAAATAAATAAATACAAATATACAAAACACAAATACACGCCGGTCTCTGGAAAAAACTAACATGAGAGACAACACGGCGCTACAGAGACAATCAGATATATATTTCCATCTGTCCTCCGTTCCTTTGATACTGCTGAGATCCACCTCCAAAGGTGAACTCACTCACTCACTCACTCACTCACTCACTCACTCACTCAGAAATGCATTAAAGAAGCATTAATCTTTAATCCTTTAATCTGTTTCATTATTGCTTAATGCGTTAACGTTTCCACTTGTTTAACGTGCTGAACAATTGATCTAATAATGTTATTCTGATCGATGAAGAGAAGGTGTTGATTAATTTTCTGTAACAGCAGCTCTCAGAGTAGTGCACGTTTTATAAATACGCTACAGTTTCCATAGTAACAGCTCATTCCCAAAGACCTGTATATCTAACGCTCTCGATATGGCAACGTTTTCTGTAAGGTGATGTTTATTTAACGTTTCTAGAAGGAGTCTCCAGTGTCGGCGCTTTGGGACAGTCACAGGTAAAGCCGTAACTAAGTTTTCCAACATCTTCAGGACTTTTTTATTTTTATTTTCTTATTAACATCAAGAGAAAAAAGAAAGAGAGGCTGCTGAGGGAACAAATGTTATATAGCTGCTATAACATAAGTGACAACTTGATTTGCTGACTTTCCACAACATTAAATGTAACTATAAATGAATAAAAGGGTATGACGTCGTTTTTTTGTGTTGTTGTTTTTTTGTTTTGTTTTTTTTCAATAAATAGTCAATTATAATGATGTATAAGAGGAATAAAACAATTCAGGACATGCTGTTAGAGGAAATTTCTGAACATCCAAGTAGGAGGACCACTTTGTTGATTGCTTCTTATAAGGTATAATTGTAAAATACTTTTTTGGGGGGTGAAAAACTATTTATTTAAAATATAATTTTGGTTCAGAAATAAATAGGCATTAAACTTCACTGTTTATATTTTAACAATAAATCATAATTAATTTAAGACAAGGAATAATAAATTCAATTGAGTTTGTTCAAACATACAGAATATAAAAAAATGCAATAAATTATGTATAATAAATTAATTAATTATGTAAAAAAAAAATGTAACTAGTTGTGTAGTATCTAGAAACTGAGTATCTTAATGTGATTTGGATTTATACATTTGCATTTTCTATTGATTTAAAATTTAAAAGTAACCGTTGCTGGAACGATGATAATAATTAATAGTGATTTAGGTTATTAATAAGGTTAGTGCTGATTATGCATCTAATGTTGAATTATAACAATTTCCAGAGTAACTTAATGAAGCATGAGTGACTTGTGACTTGTTGCTGGGTGATTTGGGTTCAAAATAGTCCAGCTTTTTCCCAGAATTCCAGCAGATTCCTGCTTGGTCTGTGTTCAGTGAAACCGAAGCATTACTGAAGCATTAGTGAGCATAAGCAGAGTACATTCGTTTCCTCGTGTACGTTTCAGGAGCATGAAATACGATTCCATCACCCGAAATACGAAAAAGCACGAAAGCTTAAGCCGAAGCTCTCCTGAAGTCCCTGATTAGCTCCGTCAGGTGTGAGAAATGATGGGTAGAGCTTATAAGCTTAGAACTAGAGCTTAGAAATGATTAAAACACCGCAGTGAGGTGGATTTTCTAGAGGATGATTAGTAACAACTGGATCAGAAATTTCTGATTCTGTAGCTTCCTGTATTTGTAGATACACAAACTAAACTTAATAGGCTACTAAAGCTGTCGGACTGAACACTGCTGTCTGGAGCCTGTTGAAATTTTCATGACGTTTATGTATTTGATGAATTTTGAAGTCCACATTGAAATTTTTTGAAATTCCATCCGCTTCTTTTAATCAGGGTTCTTCAGTTGTCTCTCTATGAGAAGCCTTAAAGATTCACTACACATCTTTTCCTATCAGAAGAGGTTCTGCTTGGATCTAAGAACCCTTAATTATCCAATAAACCTATAACGGACACTTGATTTAACTTTATTTGTTCTAAAATTGAAGAATCCTAAATATCATTTATCTCGTGCTTCTGGAAAACCTTTAAAAGTTCTACGTAGAAACCTGCAACCTTTCAGAGAGCCTTTTGAGAAGCTTTAACAAATTTCAGCCATTTTTTTTTTTTTTTTTGGAAGATAAGACCCCTTAAATACCCAATGATCTCCTAAAGAACCATTGAAGAACAATCTTCAAATTCTTAATAATTATTTTTTTAATGACCAGAAATCTCTCTGGACTTATTTCAGACAATTCTTTTTAGCATTTAAGGCTGGTGTGTGAAGCAGAAAAAGCAAATGCATCTCCATGTAATTTTAACTGTTGTCAGGGACTCCTAAGTGGAAGTGTCCATTAGGGTGATGTTATTTAGAGGCAGATTGATTTAATGATTGTGAGGGTGGTGTGCACCGGTCTGTGAAGGAGCGTTCACTCGTTTTTTTTATGCCACTCCGACTTAAAAACACACCTTCTTGTTTACTACGACTTTCCTCCACATATATGTTCATTTCTCAAACCGATTCTGGTTGGATATTTCAATCAGAGAGCAAAAAAAAAACAATGAAATGTTGTTTTATCCCTAATGAGAGTTGGCTTAATGGCTTCCATTAAATGTTTTCCCACCAGAATCTAATGGTTTTCAGAATCTAAAGTCCACTCCTGTGTGATTTAGTTACGTTAGATCCAGAATACTGTATATTAGACATTACAGAAAAAAAACACTGCTGTTGTTTTAATAATAATGTTAATTGTAAGGGTGGTGATAATAATTAAAAGAATTGCTCTGTGTTTGGGGAAAAAATGTCCTTGTTATTCTATGTATATATGAATTTCTGCTCATTTTCATGTGGGGTGCCAATACTTCTGGAGATCACTGTATACATACATTCATTTCCGCACACACATTGTTTCATTCAGTTTCATATGAAAGGAAGAACACTAGCTCTGCCCATAACCCACATAACCTTGACATTCATACATTTTTATACTAATTGCTACAAAGTTGTAAGCTTGAAACCATTTTAATAGATGTAAGGGTTTGCATTTTGTATCCACTAGGTTATCATTTGAAATTTTATTTATCAAACACTCTATAAAAATCACACTATAAAATGTCTTTCTCTGTCCTGGATCCAGCTCCAATCATCTCCAATTCCGACTTTATAAGGACTGCGACTGCCACACGGTTTATTTTCAAACCCTTACTGCAACAATATTGCGAAATAGTGTAGATTATCAAACACCATTTAGTTCACTTAATTTGTTCGTTTTCCAGTTTCAGAAAGTGCTGTCATGTGCGAATGATTCAAGAGTCGACAGCTGAAGCTGAAGAACCTCACGGGAGCCACAGGCTAGGTGTTTGCCACGTAGCTTTTTCTAACATCGCAATAGAGTGAGTGCAAATTGAAGTTTTTTTTCCACAGACGGCTGACAATTAATGCAGCTCCGGATCCATCAGACCTGAGGCAGGTGTTCCAAGGGTGCCAATAATTCTGGAGCTGACCGTATATAATTTCAAACAGGTATCCGGCTCAAATCCACAAATCCTGCTATCCACAATGGAGAGTTATTGTTACCACTATGAAGTTGATGATTTTCCAATAACAGTATGTTCCCAAAGTGTTTTATTCCTCTTATTCCTCCACAGCAATTTTTTTATCCATTTATAGTTACATTTAATATCGTGGAACGTCCACGAATAAGATAGTTCCTGTTATATGTTATAGCAGCTGTAAACAGTTGATCCCCTTTTTGTCCCTAGATTATCTCAGATTATCGGATTAATTTGTACAGTCTAATTAATACAGTGTCCTCCACTAATATCGGCCCCCTCGGTAAATATGAGCAAAGAAGGCTGTGAAAATTTGTCTTTATTGTTTAACCTTTTGATCTTTTGTTCAAAAGAATTCACAAAAATACTCTGCTCTCATGAATATCAAACAACTGCAAACACAACACAGGTTTATCAAAAAAATATATTTTTGTTAAATAAAGGTGTGCAACAATTATTGGCACCCTTTTAGTCAATTCTTTGTGCTGCCTCCCTTTGCCAAGATAACAGCTCTGAGTCTTCTCCTATAATGCCTGATGAGGTTGGAGAATACATGGCAAGGGATCTGAGACCATTCCTCCATACAGAATCTCTCCAGATCCTTCACATTTCGAAGTCCATGCTGGTGGACTCTCCTCTTCAGTTCACCCCACAGGTTTTCTATGGGTTTCATGTCAGGGGACTGGGATGGCCATGGCAGGACCTCGATTTTGTGGTCAGTAAACCATTTTTGTGTTGATGTTGATGTATGTTTTGGATCATTGTCCTGCTGGAAGATCCGACCACGGCCCATTTGAAGCTTTCTGGCAGAGGCAGTCAGGTTTTCATTTAATTTCATTTAATTTCATAAAATGTCCAGGTCCTCTGGCAGAAAAACAGCCCCAAAACATTAAAGAACCACCACCATATTTAACCGTGGGCATGAGGTACTTTTCCATATGGCTACCTCTCTGTGTGCACCAAAACCACCTCTGGTGTTTATTGCCAAAAAGCTCTATTTTGGTTTCATCTGACCATAGAACCCGATCCCATTTGACGTTCCAGTAGTGTCTGGCAAACTGAAGACGCTTGAGTTTGTTTTTGGATGAGAGTAGAAGCTTTTTTCTTGAAACCCTTCCAAGCAACTCGTGGTGATGTAGGTGACTTCGGATTGTAGTTTTGGAGACTTTCTGATCCCAAGACGCAACTAACTTCTGCAATTCTCCAGCTGTGATCCTTGGAGATTTTTTGGCCTCTCGACCCATTCTCTTCACAGTGCGTTGAGACGATATAGAAACACGTCCAATTCCAGGTTGATTCATAACATTTCCAGTTGACTGGAACTTCTTATTATTGCCCTGATGGTGGAAATGGGCATTTTCAATGCTTGTGCTATTTACTTATAGCCACTTCCCATTTTATGAAGCTCAACAACCTTTTGCCGCACATCACAGCTATATTCCTTGGTCTTACCCATTGTATTTATACCCCTGTGAAACAGGAAGTCATGGTTGAACAATTTCCTGTTCCTAGTCACCCAGGTGTACTAAAAAAAAAGTAAAATATCAATGGGAATATACTTCAAATATATTTTTCTCATATGAATTCATAGGATGCCAATAATTGTTGCACACCTATATTTAACAAAGATATTTTTGTGAATTTATTGAACAAAACATCAAAAGGTTAAAGAATAAAGATAATTTTTCACAGCGTTCTTTGCTCATATTTACCAAGGGGGCCAATATTAGTGGAGGACACTGTATCTTGGCTTGGATGCAGGTTAGATAATTGTGAAATTACAATAAGGTCGTCTCATACTAGAGTAGAATATTACACACGGCTGTTTTGTCCTTCTACACTTCGAAACTCTGCAAATATTTTTGGACATTGTGAGTCTCAGTAATGCTATTCAAATATCAGTAGATGTCACCCTGACAGGCCCAACCTGTCACGAAGAATATTCTACTACCAGACTTAGTCTTAGCATTTAGCATTCAGTAGGTGCTATTTTATGACAGGATATATAAACTTGAGCTGATTTTTTTTTAGATGGAATCATGCAAGATATGCAGCACCTTAGAAAATGAAATAAATAAACCAGGACAATCAGGTGATATTATTGATAAGGTGAAGAAAATGCAGTTCCAGAAGCGCTGAAGCACTGACGTTCTGTCAATCACTACGACACGAGATCGTCACGGTGACTTTGAGAAAGTTACTGATATCTAACTGTCGGACCTGGTGCATTAGTCATATTGCTTTTTTTGTGAGCCATAATTTGAGCCAATAATAACACATTTGGATTGAAAACAAATCTGTGATGTTATTGCACATTTATTGTATAAAAACTTTTAGAAAACAGTGACACTTGTTGTTGCTTGTTTTATCTCTAATGGCGCAATTATCCAGAAATCTATCTGTCAAGTCTCTACTGCATTCTCATTAGTCCTGCACATGTTTACAGCATGTAATTATGTTTTTATTGGGGGAAAAAACTGGCTGCACGTTTTAATTACAGGTTGTCTTCATTTCATATAAAAATTTTCTTGTGGGTGGTTTTATGTAATTGGTCACATGACCACAATTGTTTTTTTTTTACCATAAGCCTGCACTTAAGCAAGAAGATCTGAACGTGAGCTCGATTTCAAAAAAATAAATAAAATGTTTTATATTACAGATAGAGGTACCATTTTTGGTGGACATAATCTTTAAATGGTCTATTAACGACTTTTTAAAAATGTATGTATATCATCAGAGGAGGAGGAGGAGATGACCACTGGGATAACACCTAGTGTAAATACAGAACTGGCTACTTTATGGTGACAGGCAGGAGCGACAGCCAATCAGGAGAGAGAGAGAGAGACAGAGCAGCAGAGTGTAACAAACAAGTGAGAGAGTGAAAGGTTATGATGATGATGATGATGATGATTATTATTATTATTATTATTATTATTATTATTATACTACAATTTATTGTTCTCTGATTTGGTCGGAAGGTAGATGGGGTTGGAAGGGGGCATCTGACAACTTTGTCACCCACTAAATGGTTGTGGGTGGTTCTTAAAAACTAAACAGAATCGCGACCAATTCCAAAGTAGCAGTAACTTCGCATCAAAAATGGAAATGTTTTGTTTTTGTTTTTTAATTACCTGAAAAATCTGTAAGAAAATGGCTAATAAGACACTAAAGGATTCCTAAAGCCAAATATGCTGATTGATTATAAAAACAAAGGTCACTGTATGAGCCTTTACATTTCACTGTGTTCATTTCCAGTTACGTAAAATCATTACTATTTAGAAACAACATAATACAAACTCCTGGCTCTTATGATCCATAAAAAAAAGGAATCTCGTATCAAGCTGGGGGAACGACTGAAAGAGGCTGCGGTAAAAGCCTGGAAAAGTATCACAAAAGAATAAACCAACAATTTGGTGATGTGAATGAGTCGCAGGCTTGATGCAGTTATTGCAAGCAACTGATATGCAACCAAATATTAAGTGTTAATTAGACTTTTTTAGACTTAATATTAGACTTATCTGTTCCTATAATTTTGCTCGCCTAAAATTGGGTGATCTGATACAAAAGGTTCTATGTTTTATGTTATTTAACGCGTCTAGATGTAAATACCCGGAAATAAAAGCTCATATCCGTCTTCTGATCTCAAGCCCAAATGTCTTTCGTGTACAGCAAGAACAAATGAATTGGCCTTGCTATTCCAGTAGTTTCAGATTGGACTGTATATGGGAGTATTATTAAGAGGAAACCAATCACTACCGATACCGAATATTAAGACTGCACACTATCCGTTCATCCCGTCTGTCTGAGATTACAGGATATTTTACCTGTAATCTTTTATCACTCGTCTGTATGAACAAACCAAGGAACTAGGCAATAAATCTTGTTTAAATGACTGAGAGTCACAGCAGCCACACTAGCCTCTTTAAATAATGAACTGCATTACGACCGCAGTTGCCTTTTAAGTAATGAATCATTAAGTTACTGGTGGTCATTAAGTGCTGGTGATATTTAAGAGAATAAATGACCGAACATTTACTCCTGCACAGAAGGGTCGACTGTTCCCTGTGTAAAGCGTTTAGACTGACAAACTAAGCACCTGTACGACCTTGACCTTGTTCTCTGGCCAACTTTCGGCCATCGGAGTTGCAAACAGGAACCTGTGGAGCGGCATAATGGTGCTTTGGGATGTTCTACACAGAATTCTGAGGAAACTAGGCAAAAAAGAAAAAAAGCAACAAACTCTCCCAGTTGGCTGAAAGTTGCCTTTGATTTATCGGCGCTCTCATAACATAACATATGCATCGTGTCGATTGGTTGTTTATGCTTGATGGGCCCCAATTCGTGCCCTTCGAAGTCGATCAGAGCTGACAGACAGGTACGTGTAGCGCTCAGGGACTCATCGACCAGCAGCGGCAGATGGTACAACCACAAGCGCATGCTCCACAAGTCTCTCTCGGCCACCGAACAACACACACAGCCCCAGCGGCTCTATCAAATCAATCTTACCCTGACAGCCTTTCCCACTACAACACCAGCCCTAAAAAAATCGTGCACGTCTAAATTAGGGCGTGACCCAACGTCAGGTTCCCGAAGGAGCGTCGGGGTGAAACGGCACAGCCCCTGAAAGCCTGAAAAAGTGTTTTGGATGGTCTCCTGGATGGAGATGGTAATAGATTAGTTTAGAGTTTGCGTTTTTAGACTTTAAGAGTTTGTAGGTCTGGTCACTTGTGTGTGAGGCCAAGTGCTAAAATAGGGGGAAAAAATCACGTAAAAATATGTGAATCATAAATGCATATGAAATCAAATGAATCTTGAAAGAATCACGTGAATGATTCTTGATGCACAAGAAATAATAATATGTAAAGATAAATGAATCATGTCAAAAAAATGAATTTTCAAACAATCACGTGAAAATAAATGAATCACAAATGAATCATGTGGGGAAAAATGACGTAAAAATACATAGATCATAAATGAATCACGTGAAAATAAATGAATCATAAATTAATCATGTGGGGAAAATTGCATGTAAAAATAAATGAACCATAAATTAATCACGTAAAAACAAATTAATCATAAATTAATCCTGTGTGGGGGGAAATATCACATGTAAAAATGAATGAATCATAAATGAATCATGTGAAAAATAAATCACAAATGAATCATGTGGGGTAAATTGTATGTAAAAAATAAATGAATTTTGTGAAAATAAATGAATCATAAATGAATCATATGAAAAGAATCACGTGAAAATAAATGAATCATGTGCAGGAAAAAATCATATGTAAAGATAAATGAATCATGTGAAAAAACAAATGCATTGCATGTGAAAAAAATATCTGAAACATCGTATGAATTTCCCATCCGAGTCTTATGATCGACCTCTTTATATTTTCTTCCAACTTCGTGTAGCTAAAAGATCCATGACTTCACTAGTGCAGTCCACTGGTGATGGGACTTCCGGGTCTTTTCAGTGAGTCAGTTCATTTGATTCATCTCACCAATGAGTCGACTTGTTCAGCGCCCAAATGACTCATTCCGTCTTTTGTAACTCTTTTTGTCAGGTGAACCTGCCAGAGTTTGAGATATTATGAACAAATGTGCATCAATAATGTGTGAAAGTTTGCACACCCTTAAGACAAAATGAGGAAGACTTAAGGAACTGAAGACATTTTGAGTGTTAGGTCTTAATTAATACAAATAACAGTAATAGTCAAATTGTATATGTATGAAAGTCTAAATGTGATAATATTCTCGAATAACCTGCATGTCCGTGTATGTGAATAATATGTAGAAATATTATCAATACATTGCCATTATTCCACTAAGATAATTGTGAAACTAGAGCACTGGGTTTAATAGGGTTAAAGCAGTATTTGATATTTGGTATTTTTAGCATTTTGCACCTCCTGTGACTTTCCTCTGCTTTTGTAAAGCAAAGAACACAACCTTGCTTTCTGTCAAAGCCCTGAGTCATTACTGTCAAGAGCTTTCCAACCTCGGGGCTGTTTTCCTTTGCAACTTGTCATCATCTGAGAAGACTTTCCCTCTTAATGTAAGCTGGACTTTCTTGCCAGATGGACAGAGATTGGAGATCGGGTCGGGACTGGAGAGGCACAAAGGGATACCTGCATGCGCCCCTCGCCTGTAAAACAGCTGCTATCAATGGTGAAACGTTGCTTTACAGGCTTCTCGTGATCCCAGCGCACAGATGTCCATGAATAAAACACCACGGCCTTCGAGATTCGGCCAGCGTAATTTCATCTGCGGGCAGTCGTGAATTCCTGCGCTCGGCCATACTGAGTTATTAAATACTCGTAAATGAAGGAACTGTAATTATTGTCGGTTAATAATTCATTCAGAAGGGTTTTGGTGATGGAGACGCACCTAATAATGATGGTGAGAGTCAGCAAATAGTTCTAATATCACTCCATGTTGTGCTATTACAGGAAAATAATCAACGGCAGGATGGTGTGATGAAGCAGAGTTACTGTTACCACACCAGTGTTAATTATTTTCCTATAACAGCACAACACAGACTGTTTTATTCCTCTTATACAACAATAATAGCCAACAAGTACCATTGTTTTTATCCATTATAGAATGGCATGTTATATGTTTTATCTATTTATAGTTACATTTAACAAGTTAGTAAAAAAAAAAAAAAAGTCATTCTTACATATCGTATAGCTAGCTTGTCACGTTACGGAGGAACCGCGATGCGTAAACTCATCAGTCCTAAGTCTGTGACTGCGCTGTTACTATAGGAACAATAACGTATTCCACCGAGCGCATTGATATAAATCTGTAATTTGAGGTCCCAGTAGGCGACTAAAGTAAGAGCCCTTGAGTCACTCCCTTGCAGAGGACTGGAAATCTTGAGTGCCTTGAGACAGGTGTGTTCCTGTAAAAGATGCTTCATGACATCTGTGTGTGTGTGTGTGTGTGTGTGTGTGTGTGTGTGTGTGTGTGTGTGTGTGTGTGTGTGTGTGTGTGTAGCCTCCTCGGCATCACACTGCCAAACTCATTCAATTAAACCACCCAGCAGGTCTAATTAGTACAATTACACCGAGTTGTTGCAGCACACCGTTTCTCTCGCATTGCGACTGTCACTCTCTGCTCTTCTCGTCCAAAAAAATCGAGGAAGCAGATGAACACGTTCAGGTCAGGCAGGACGATCACAGACAGATGCTTCCTTCTGCAGGAGGTCTAATTGGACAGGCGTCCATCTGAATAGACACATATGTTCTCGCTCCAGCGCTGCGTTTGTATTTAGTCAGATCTCCGTTTCCAGACAGATCCGGTCCGGACACTCTGTGGAATTGTGAGATTTTCAGGACGTACAACCTGCCGCAGTCATGCGAGAGAAAGCGTCCAGGTAGAATTCTGGTCCTGCTTATCCTGAAATATTTATCACTGCGCTCAGGAAATCGATAGCTCTAACCATAGGGGATTTTACTCTTATGATGGTTAACACGATCTGCCATTTTGATCATTCGTTAAATAAAGAGATTTGGGATTTGATGCTTGAAATCTTCTTTAATTAAGTCTACAGTCAGTTGAGAGCAGCGCTCATAGACCTTGTATCCTGGTCTCTTTTTGTCTCAGTGGTGCAAAAAATAATAATAATAATTAAAAAATCCCAAAAAGTTCAAATCTGGAAGTGTACCAAAATCACAGTAGGGGAAATAAAATCAGTAACACTTTTTATGATATGTACTGTATAAAGACTTAATGAATATATTCATACCATAAATAATGCATTATACTCATTGTGATTATTTATGAAATGCCATTATAGCTATATTTATAATGCGTTTACTAATTGTTATGCAGCTGAATGCATTATAAGCAGTGTTTATGACACTTACAATCTTACTGCATTATGTTTTGTTGGATTTTTTAACAAGTAGCTCATACACCAGTAACAAATCCTTTTGTTGTTGTTGTTGTTGTTGTTGTTTTTTATCAATGGCATTTTCAAAGTTCTATTTCTCACAACATATAGATAAATCGCAACAAACTGACAAAAGTTGTAAAGCGTTACAGTAGTTATGTTGTTTAATTATTATAATCATTTCAGGACGTGCGGTTATAGAAAAATAATCAACTCTTTGGAGTGGTGACAGTAACTCTGTTCTGTCACACCACCTCGTTGATTATTTTCCTATAACAGCATGACATGGAGTGTTTTATGTTCTTATTTAATATACCTACTGTGTATTTTACTATCTAAAGACGATCCACGGTCTTTTTGAATCACGTTTTTGCTTTTAATGTCTAATCACAGCAAACAATTTAATCTTAGCGAGTAAAAATATCTTGAATATAGCCAAATTAACTATTATTAACTCATTGTGAGATTGGTTTAAACAAATATAAGGTTATAGAGCCTATTTTGAGATATTTATTACTAATTTCTAGCATGATATTGGCAGGCAATTTACTTATTTCAAGCAATTATTTCTAGAAAGAGGCAAAATTATAGAATAAAAATGAATAGAATAAGAATACTAGAAAATGTCTAGGTGTAATGGTCTTACATTTGTTATATAATAATCTCTAAATGTTAGATAACATTTCCTTTATTAAAGATCTCTTCTTTTTTTTTGTCTGTTTCAGATTTTCTCTCCTTACAGTATGTATAATAATGTGTCGTATTGTCGGATATGTCTTTAATGTACTAATGTGTCGCATTTATCCATTTGTTTAAAAAGAATTTGCTAGCATCTGTGATGAGCATCAAAGATAAGCTCAGCAAGGGCTGGGTAGACCAACATTTAGTCATTTTTTTAGTTTAATAGCATAAAAGTAAAAATGTCTACAGGACTGATAAGATGCAACAGGGCTTTGTAAAGCGTAGGTTTGATGAACTTGATGTGTTGGGTGGAGTGCCTCCTCTGCAGTAACGCTCTGAGGTACAGGTCACTGGAACAACATGTAGCAGAATTTACCTTTACCTTAATAACGAATGTTTCATTGTTGACAGAACCCGAGACCTTTCTTACATCTGCGTCTACACCGCGGTCATTATAACGTCCGCAGATTGACGCAGATGTGTGTCTCGGGAGCGCAGGTGTCAGGTTCACGAGAGCGTGTTGGTGAATCCGATGGAAATCTTTAGTACGAGCTGCTTTTAGGAGCAGATGTCTTCACAGGTTTCACTAATGAGGCTCAGGAAGTGAATTCGGCTGCCAATTTATTCCACCCTGTTTGGTTTTGTTACTTTTTAAAAATGTACGATTGGGCAGGTCGGAGACGAGGACGAACAGGTGATGGAACAGAGACGTCCATCCCACGGTGTTTATTCTAAGCCTCAAAGAGTTGGAGGGAAAGTTTTTTTTTTTGTTTGTTTGTTTTTGAGAAGCTTTATTATAGATACTGTTCAAGGTAACGGAGATTTCACAAATGGTCATAATAATGGATGGACAAAAGTCCTCAACTGGTAATATTTTTAATAAATATACAATAGGATTACGTTCTATAACGGCAGCTCTGGCAGTAGTGCGCTCGTTCCGATACGTCATCGTTTCTATAGTAACGGATCGTTCACAGACATTTGTAGAGCGATTTTCTCAATTACATTTGTAAATGAGAAATGATAAGCCTAATAATTTACAGGTTAATTGTGTAATTGTTATGCTGAAGTTTTCTGTGAGGAGACGTATTATTTAACATTTATGGAATGAGTCTCCAGTGTCAGCACTTTCCGCCACAGGAAGTACTTCAGGACGGAGGAGTTTGCGCTTTTGCATTTTTCAGTAACGTGACGACATCAAGAGGGATAAAAACAGAGGCAGGTGATTGGATGACTGTTTGTAGCTGCTGCAACGTAAGTGAGAACAGGAACTAACTTGCTTCATGCACATTTCACAACATTAAACATAACTATAAATGGATAAAAAGTAAGATGTGATCTCTTTTAATGAATATAAATTGTAACGGTTGGTAAGTTGCTGTAGTGTAAGAGGGGGGAAAAAAAAACTCCGGGACATTCTGTTATAGAAAATAATCAACTTTCACACCATCCGCTTCATCCCACCATCGCTTCGTTGATTATTTTCCTATAACAGCATGCCATGGGTTGTAAAATACTGTATTTCTTAAATGATTGCATTTTAATAGTTTCATTTAATGTAGTAATAGTGTTTTATTCCTTAGTCCTACCATTTCTTCCATTTGTAGTGTGAAGTGAGACGCTACTAACATTGTGAATGCACCTCACACAGGTTAGTCTGTCATGTTGATGTTGCACCTCATGCAGACGTCCTGGCTGTGTGTTTTCACTGCGTATGACTGATGCTCCTCTCAGAATAATAGAAAGTAATGAGTGCCCTTCTCATAGAGACGGGCCACGGGTGTGTTAATGACATTGGATTTGGCCACGCTCGACTGGCTCCCCGCACATAATTAACGCCTGATTGTCATAGAACGGCTGTCCGGCACGGCCCCTCCTTTCACCAGATTAACCACGGAGAAGAATTATCTGTAGCACCGCCGCTGCCCCACATTAACTAACCTGAAATGAGTAATTAAAGTTTAGCTTTAAACCAATAGGTCGAGGCTGGAATTTAATTTTGACCCCCCTGCTAGCAACACTAAAATGATTTATTTGAAAGGGCGAAATATCAGATGAGAGCGAAGCGACTCGGTGTAACAATACAATAACAGTGGATTTAAGAATTTATTCGGTAATTAGTTTCAGCCAAAGCTACTGAGCCATATTTTTTTTTAAGTGATATCCCTAAAAAGTTAATAAGCAGCTCGTGCTGAACTTTCTGCCAATTCTAGGATTTGAACTAGCTAAAGATCTGTAACTGCAGATAAGCAACAGGACCTGAAAGGTGTGTATTGTGTAAATGTAAATGCTAGAAATTATAGATGTTTTGTATATAAGTCCTTCGCATCTCTCCGCTTCCTGTGTAAAAGGATATAAAGGCTGTTTAATTCTTCCTACTGTGTTAACATGGACATGCTGCAGTGGAATTACACCAATATGTTCTTCTTTTCTCTCCATATGTGTTTTTTTTTTTTCATACACTCTCTCATACACACACACACACACACACACACACACACATATATGTGAGCCTGATGTTTAGCTGTTAGTAGTGTTAATGGTCCATGAGCTGGAACAGTATGATCCGGTACAGTTGAATGCACGATCGTGATCATATGTAATATAAATCTCATCGGCTCTCCGATTGTGTGATGTGCTGTGATGTGTCCGAATGCAAGGACATGCTGGGAGAATGGATTTTCCCAGTTTGGGCAGAATGTTTGGTGTGTTTTTCTCACGTATGTTTCAGACGGATAGAGAGAAGAGTCGATACGAAGGTGCGTGTAAATCATCATAAACGAATCATGCAAACATAATGATAATAAAACTGCTCGAAAAAAATTACCCAAGTACCCATGCTGAATTTTGGTTACCCTTCTTATCCAGTTACCATGACAGTCATGCCAGGATGTGTGGGCGGGGCTAAAATTCGCGCAGACCATCGATTGGTCTTTATTATTTAGTTACCAAAAGTAATGTTTTATTATCGCTATTTAGCTTGATTTTAAAATCCACCATCTTCTACTTAGGGCTAATCCAAAATAGCTTCCTGTTCACTTAGTTTGCACCCTACACATAGGGATAACGTGTGCCCTTACACATAGTGTAGAAAGACAAATAAGATTTTTTTTGGTAATGTTTTCTGCGTTTTCACTAAAGATTAAAGTATTGGCACCCTTATCTGAGTTTGGTGTGTGGGCAGCCATTAAGTGAAATTTGCTCAGCTGTAGGATCCCCGGGAAAATAAAAGTATTGGCACCCTCCATTGTGTTTGGGCAGCCATTACATGAAGGCTATATGTTCATTAGAGACCAAAGTATTGGCACCATTGACTGTGTTTGGGTGTGTGGGTAGCCATTACGTGAAAGTTTGCTCACACATATGTTCAATAGAGATCAAAGTATTGGCACCCTTGACTGTTTTGGGGTGTGTGGGTAGCCATTACGTGAAAGTTTGCGTATCTATATGTTCACTAGAGATCAAAGTATTGGCACCCTTGACTGTTTTTGGGTGTGCGGGTAGCCATAACGTGAAAGTTTGCACATCAATAAAGTTAAATGTATTGGAACCGCCGTGCTTGCCATTGAAACTAAACTCGCTTTGTGTCATTAATACCAGTGAAACTCATGAAAGAAATGCAGTATGTGAAAATAAATGATGTGCAGATATCACACCGTATGCAGTACATGTTTCATGTATGCCACATGTAGAAAAATAAACAAGTGATTGCATGTGGAAAACTTGACACATGAAAATAAATTAATTGTGTAAAAAAAAAAAAAAAAAAACGTGTGTGAAATGTAAACATGTGGAAATGTTGCATGTGAACTTTGTGTAACTTTTCCTGTCCAGAGTTCACAACATTCACAACATTTCAGTCATCATCCACTACAACTAATATTGCACCTATTTGGTACAGCCAAACTGAAGAAAGACGTGATCAGTAGAGCCCTGTGTTACTTCGGTGCTGGATTCTGAGAATTTTACATCGCTTTGGCTTATTCAGAGGTGGACAGGCGTGAAGAGATGCGGCGGGAGAAGGGTGGAATGGGAATGAGGCATTCATAAGTAAACTGTTTCATGAAGGAAACACAACTGTGTCTCTTTGACGGCGAGACCTTCGAACAGCAGAACTCTGTCTCAGTCCTCAGCTGGTCCTTGCGTCTGAAAAGAGCCACCTGCGAGAACTCTGGCCCAGTTGATCCCGGGCCACTTCAGATTTCAGACTTTAGTCCCATCCGAGCTCGGCCGTGCTCCGGGAGGAGGAGACACACCGGCGAGTTCCTGAGGCCCGTTGCCATAGCAACTGAGCACTGCGGTGTGAGTGTGTGTGTGTGCAGAGAAAGCTCATTGTTACCAGTTATTTTTTATTTCCTGCTTCCCAACCCCCTAACCACCCCCACCCCCCACCCCCCACTGCCACCACCACCACCACCACCATCCTTCACCCACCATCTTTGTTAAGTGCTAAAAGCATCACTGAAAGCACGACTCGTTTCCTCGTCAGTCGAGCGAGAGAGCGTTTACTCGTCTTAAACACAAAACACACTTCACCTAGATCATGTCCAAATCAAGCCGACCTGATTCAGAGACAGTCTGGGAGTTCGAGGGAGTGAAATGTGGATGTGGAATGAATACTTTTGGCTGTTTTTATGTCATGCTGCTGTGTTTGACAGTATACGGTATTTGTATCTGTGTGTGTGTGTGTGTGTGTGTGTGTGTGTGTGTGTGTGTGTGTGTGTGTTTGGTCTGAGAGTTTCAGTGTAGAACTTTAGCAGAACTTTTCTGACCCCTTGTGGTGATTGGAAAAGCACAAGCAATGCAAGCAACACACAGAGACACACACACACACACACACACACACACACACACACACACACACACACACACACACACACACACACACACACACACACACACTCCATAACGCAAAAGCATAAATGGACAAAAATGGATTGCTTAAAATTAGGGAAAGATTATGTAAGAGAAAAAAAAACACACTTGGTGTCGTGCTGTTACAGGAAAATAATCAACGACAGGTTGGTGTGATTTCATAGACTTACTGTTACCACCCTGAAGTTTTTCATGAAATCATTTCATGAAATTCCTACCTATAATAAACTATGAACACATTCCCATCATGCTATAATGCACTCGTACGGCATTATACACATTGTTAGAATTACACACGAAAATGCAGAACACTTTATAGCGTTATCCTTATTATGCGTTATGAATCGTTAACATGATGCATTGTAAGAAGTGGTCATAACAAGCCCCGCTTATAATGCATAATCGTAATGAGAACATAAAATCTATGCAATATAATGCATTATGAATGCACTTTAAACAATGATACAAATTGTAATGCCTTTTTCATAAATAGTTGTTGTTGTGATGATGTGTATAATGTCTTATGGGTGCATTATGACATGTTACGAGTGCATTCATAACTCATTCTACGCATGGACGTTATAGAAAGTGTTACTGGCATTATTTCACTCAAGGTGTGTAAACTGCTTGCACATGCTACAGTATGTCCTCTGAACCAACAAGGATTTGCACTGTGAGTAGTTAAGGCTTCGTGTGTGTGTGTGTTGGTGCAAAAAGGAGGGAGCAGAGGCATCGTTTCTCTTTAACTGCACCTAAACCGCCATCCCAGAAGTCTCTCTCTAACACTAATTGGAGGATTTATAAGCTGCTGAAATTGCTGTGTCTTTGCCTTTTGTTGTTCATTATGTTCCCCACCCTGTTATTACTTTACACTGCACGTGTGTGTGTGTGTGTTTGTGTGTGTGTGTGTGTGCTACTATTTCCACACCACTATATATTCATATTATGCATATCATAATATTATTCACAGCGTCCACTGCCAAGAACTGTTTTTATTTCCTCGTTTATAAAAGCCCACACATTGCACTCGGTTCTTATTCTTCTAGCTTCAGATTCTTCACCGCAGATTGAGAGTGATATGCTGTGGATGAAACATCTGTCAGGATTTGTCTAACACTAATGCTATCAAATGCCATGAAAAAAGATTTTTAAAAAAGTAAAGTCTTGCACCATTCCGGGACTCGGAAAGCTGACGTCAAGCGGTTGCCGCTTCGCAAAATGGCCGCACCCCGTTCAGGAAGTTCAGTTTGCAATCCATGCTAACTGTAGGTAATTAGTGTCATTTTACTAATACGGTGTCGTTTATTAGAAATTTACCAACACTTCTGAGGAAAACGTTGATATTCTCTATATAGTTATGTTGTTTACACGGTCACTGTGATTTTAAATTGTTTGTAGAAGACTTAACAGCTCTGTGTCAGGTTGATGAATTGTTAGCTTTAGTCCCTCACTCACTCACTAGCTTATCCTTGGTGTACCTCTATTTCATAGTTGCCTAGCAACAGTGTTCACACTGCTTTAACGGTTTGAAAGGCGAGCAAGTTGTGTGTGTTCGCCTGTCCGTGTTCACGAGTTCTATTTAGCCATAACAGTGCTATGGTACTCAATTTAGATTGCCCATATAAGGAATTTAATGCACAGCCAATCAGAAACAAGAATTTTTTTCCTTCCACGGTATAAAACAATCAACAAAAGGGTGGAGTGATGAAGGGAGTTACTGTTATCACTCGAAAGTTGATTATTTTCTCATAACAGCAAATCCTGAGGTGTTTTACACCTTTTACACCATTACACTTTGCCAACAATTCGTTTTTTTTTTTATTATTATTATTATTAAAATATGATGTTATACTTTATCCTTTTATAGTTACATTCAAAGTTGTGAAACGTCCATGAAACAAGTTATCGCTTACATTATAGCAGCTGTAAACAGCTCTCTTGAAGTTGAAGACGAAAAAAAAACAATAAAAAATGCAGCTTGTCACCGGCGGAGCGTAAACTCCTCTGTCCTGACACTGGAGACTCCTTCCATAAATGTTAAATAAACCTCGCCTTAAGGAAAACTTCACCACATCAACAATAAATAATATGTAAATCATTTATCGTTAGTCTCCATACGAGTCTCTGTGAATGAGTTGCTACTATAGGAACGGTACCACGTTAGAGAAGAAGATTAATCAACACCTTCTGACCAATCAGAATCGAGAATTCCACTGCACTGTGATATAACGTAGTACACTTAATAACGTCCTGCTTAGCTAAATCCTGTGACACTGACAGGGCAAGGAGAAGAGGTAGTGAGCGAATATCAGCTCTTCAGCACACTCCCATCAAATCAAACTCAATCCCACAGCGCTGACACGAGCAGCTCGGGTGACGTGTGTGTGTGTGTCAGCGCTGCCCTGATTGTATCCATCAAATGCCTGTCTATCGCACGCCTGTCCGGCTTTCTTATCCGCCTTCAGCTTCTGTTTGTATCTCCGTCTCCACACTACCGCTTAATCCAGACAACCGTTGTCATAACTTTTGCTCTAGTTACACACCGGCTGAGGAATCTGTGCTGTGCTTGTAATTACGTTAGAGAGGAAAGGGGTTTGACAAGAGAGCGATGGAAAAAAAAAAAACACAGCCGCTTCACCTTATCATAAAGTTGACCTGAGCGGGAATAAGATGAGACTGCGGTTTTCCGGCATCCTGCCACGTGAACATGAGCCGAATCACAGCGAACGTCCCAGTTTATAGCCTTTTCTTTATTAACCAAGACCGGCAGACTATATTATCTCTGAATATATTCCAGAGCCAAGTAAAGGCTATAGACATGTAAAAGAAGTCTTATTCACCACATTATACTTCGTTGACTGCAAAACCTGTACGACAGCAAATAAAAATTAGCTGTGTCACGCTCATTTAGTTTTTGAATTTCTCCTTTGCTTGTTTGTTTTTTTTATCATTTTAGATTCATTCTTGGGCTAAAATTAGTAAAAAATTAACTTTTAGTTTGCCAAGTCAGTGAAAAAGCTAGCTTTTATGTTTTAATTTAAGCCAAGGTTGCCAGAAATCTAGCTAACATTAGGCTTACTGTTATATTGTGTAATTAAAGTCAGTAACCAGGTTTGTTATGTTCTCAAATCGGGGTCATTCCTATGTTCCCAGGGTCCTACGTTCCCCAGTTCAGAAGTTTGTTAACACACATTAAGTAAACTACATAAAACAAAGGTTTTATGTAGTCAAGACTCATTTTCCCAGGGCCCTATTAACTTTATTACCTTTTAACTTTAAACACCAAAGACACTCATTTCAATGGACAACAACATAAATACTAACACTAAAGTGAAGAAATGCCGTACTGTAACCTATAAAACACAGTAAACAGTCATAAAAGGAATAAAATATTAAGTATGAACATGTCCCAGCTCTCACTGAGGCCTATCTCCAGCTTTAAATCACCATGTGTTCATGAACATGGGGAACGTAGGACCCTGGGAACATTGATACGCTCCCTCTAAATCAGTATCAATTTGCTAGTAATCTAGCTAACAAGCTAGCAAGCCAAATCATATTTGACTAACTGTTATGTTGTGTAAACCAGTAGGTTTTCTCATAAGCGCACGAGCTAACATTAGGCTTACCATTATAATGTGTGATTAAATAAATTGTGAAATTGTGTAAACAAATTAAATTTGCATTACTGTTATATTCTGTAAATCATTAGACGCTTGCTAGCAATCTAGCTAAACTAGCAAGCCAACTTCCATTAAACTAACAGTTACAATGTATAAACTGTTTTTTTTTTGTTTGTTTGTTTGTTTACAAGCAAACAAGCTAGCCTTAGGCTTACAGTAAACAGGTTTGCCAGCACTACTGTGAACTGTAAACCAGTAATGAACAAGATAGCCAGTTTGCTAGCAATCTAGCAAATTATTATGCGAATTAAATGAGTAGTTTGCTAGCAAGCCAGCTAATATTCAACCAACTGTTAATGCTGTAGGTTTTCTTACAAGCTAGCTAACATAGGCTAGTTGAAATTAATAGCCAGTTTCTGAAGCAATTTCTGTTAGCTAACATTAAGCTAATATATTGTTTAAACCTGTAGTTAAACGTCAACTCGAGGCTAGTTAAAAGGAAGGAAGTTGCAGTGGGTGCAAATAGCACCTTTACTTTAATTTCTCAGAGGAAAAAAGGGGAATCCGGGGGTGTTTTACTAAGCGTTCCGCTCGTCTGCTTTCCGCCATTTTCTAAAACAGTTGCATAATTGATCATCTTTTAACATCTAATTCCTCACCATTCCATTTCTGCAGAAACGCCAGCAAGTGCAGCTGCAAGTGAAATGGCTCCGGCGTGCAAACTTTGAGATTTGCCCTTTAATTTATCCCTATTTAGTGCTATAGCTTTACTGTCAGCTCTTCTGAAATCCTCTGGTGCATTTTAAAATGAGTCGCTTTAATTGCCTGATTAAGTTTACAGTCGACTGGACAAAGCTGGAGCTTCTCTCCAGTGTGTGTGTGTGTGTGTGTGTGTGTGTGTGTGTGTGTGCCGTCTATGATGTTTGCCCCATATATCCAATTTACACACTGATGAAGCCTAAAATATTTATATACCAGCTCTGTGTTTGATGGGAGAAGAAGCTGGACTCAATTAAAATAAAAACAGGACCGAATGATCATTCTCGTGGCTCTGATCTCAAGCACACTGGATTTGAAATGTGATGATGATGGGGTCAAAGGGCAGATGTCAGCTTTTATTTATATTTCTAACTTGAACCTGATAACTTTTGTGGGGGGGGGGGGGGGGATGTGTCATATTTATTGTCCGTTTACGGTTGCACTGGTTTAGGTACATGGCATATGAAACAGTATGAGCATGGCTGTTGGAATACCAAAAGTCTTTATGTTGTTTTAACATTATTTCCAAAACTGTCCAGGAGGCAATTCAGAGCTTTTTGTTTAAAAAAGGGGAGGAGGGACAACGTAAGGAACTAAAACCGACAGAAGGCTTCTGAAAGCTCGACTAGCCTGACTAATGACCGGGTAAATGATTCGAAACACAAATACAGTTCAGTAGTTTTTGGTGTCTGCGAGCACTTGTGTATAAAAGAAGGAAGGAGGACAATATGTTTAGTATTTATTAGCACAAAACATTTAATTTTAGAACAACAAAAATAAAATTTAAATGAAGGATATGAACAGGTGTGACGTAGGGTTTAAATGAAAATGTTAAATGAACCGTGTGTTTTCTTCTGGACTTATTCACATACAGTTCTTCCAATAAAGAGTAAATATTTTAGGCACTCTAATGCCAACCAGTGGATAATATATTGAATGCAGCTACTGTATGAGCAGTTGATATTTTGCAGTTTTATGATTTTTTTTGAGTCTGTTTCTTCTCAAGGTTTCAAGGTTCACCCCATTTTCACTCTAAAGTGAAGTATCAAATTCAGATTCATCATATTTTAAATATTTCATTTCTATATATTACTTTTATTTTATGCATTTTCCCAGTGTCCCCAAGTCATATGCCCCACTTTCTTAACTGAAAATCTGTCATAACAATATACAATATTGTAAAGATAAGTTTTGATCAATCTACCATATATATATATATATATATATATATATATATATATATATATATATATATATATATATATATATATATATATATATATACACCGATCAGCCATAACATTAAAACCTTGGGAGCAAATGAACAGAATATTAGGCAGGTGGTTTTGGTTTATATATACAGATATATACAGTAAGTTTTTTTGAATATTTAATTTTATTTAGTTTATTTAGTTAGTATTTAGAGGTTTTTCTTCTCGGCCCAATATTTCTCTCCACGCTGTTAATGTGTAGTACTCTTTTCCTGTAAGAAATTAACCCCACCCACTCTGACATCATTTGAAATATCAAATTAAAATGTGAATCATAAATCATTATAACAAGACGTTTTACCATAATAATGAGATGCTTTATCATAGTAACTAGATTTTATTTAATAATTAGATTTTATTGTAATAATGCGATGTTTTTCTCATAATAACAAGATGCTTTATCAGAGGATTTATCTTAATAACAAGATGCTTTATCGTAGTAATGAGATGTCATCCTCATAATAATGAGACACTTAATAACAATGTTTTATTGTAATAACGTAATGTTTATCTCATAATAATGAGATGCTTTTCTGGTAATAACAAGATTTTTTTTTTTTATCATAGTAGCAAGATGTTTTATAATAAGATGTTTTTCTCATAATAACGAGATGCTTTATCATAGTAACAAGATGTTTTTTTGTAATAATGAGATGCTTTATTGCCATAGCAGGATGATTATCTCGCAACAATGAGATGTTTATCTCGTAATAATGAGATGTTTTATCATAACAAGATGTTATCTCGTAATAAGATCTTTATCTTTTAATAATGAGATGCTTTACTGTAGTAACAAGATGTCTTTTCGTAATAATGAGATGCTTTGTTGCGGTAACAAGATGGTTATCTCGTAATAACAAGATGTCTGTTTTGTAAAAATGAGATGCTTTATCATAGAAACAAGATGTTTTATCGTAATAACAAGACGTGTTTCTCGTAAAACTGAAATGCTTCCTCATTATAATAAGATGTTTTGCTCATAATAACAATGTTTTCTCGCAATAACAAGATGTTTCCTCATTATGATGAAATGTTTTTCTTTTAACAACCAGATGTTTTCCCATTATAATGAGATTCTTCTCTCATAAGTAATGAGATGCTGATGTTTTTTGGGGTTTTTTCGCCTGCACTGTGCTGTTAGGCCTATGCTTTATATCTGAGTGGAATATCAATGTAACGTTTTTCCCACATCAGTAACAATCTTGCACCATAACGGCATTAACATACTTTTCAAATGCTATCTTTCATTATAAACTAGCTAGTGCATCAGTGGCATTCCACTACAGTGCGTTTTTTTGTTGTTGTTGTTGTTGTTGTTGTTGTTGTTGTTCCTGTCAATTTACTGAATTCATGAGCGTGGGATTTTTTTGTGATTATTTCAAAGTCAATCTGGCGAAGGCCTCTTCCAGGAGAAGTGTTTATCCTCACAGGCTAGGTCATAAAATCAACAAACCATGACTCCGTATGCCGCAGATCATCATTTGCTCTAAAATGAGTCATCACTATCATGCAAAAGAAGTCTTAGGAGATAAGAGACGCTGAGCTGGGAATCTCTTCATCTCCTCCAGTCGCTTTCTGATTAACCCACATCCACACGAGCCACACGTCCTTGTCCTGTATTCCAGCATTCATTATTCGTTAGATGTGAATGAATAAGTGATCAAAGGCCAACTGGTTTCTCTGTGTGCGGGAATCCAGCACCAGAGAGGGAGAAAAATAACCTTCATCCTGAAAAGCAGCAGGTTACAGGGAGAGCTGCGCCACCTGCTGGTCAGAGACGGACATTACAGATCCTGGAAAGCAGTCGCTCTCTTGTCCAGAACTGATTTTAACACCCAATCGTTGATTTATTCTCCTCATTTCCCTTTTGGCAGAATCCCTGATCTTAAGGATTACTTGTTAAATGATGATGATGGGGTCAAAGGGCAGATGTCAGCTTTTATTTATATTTCTAACTTGAACCTGAAGATATTTCTGAAAAAATAAAAAATAAAAAATACCCACATGGAAAAATACTGTAGTATACTTTAGCATTTAATATGGTAAATTGTACTAAATTGTAGTATAACGTAGTATATTATAGTATTTACTACACTTAGTTAATGTACACTACAACATACTGTAGTATTAACTATAGTGAATTGATAAACTGTAGTAAATACTGTGGTATACTTTTGAATTTACTATAGTAAACTGTAGTAGATTGTGGTATACTGTAGTATGTTATAGTATTTACTACACTTTGTTAATGTATACTACAACATACTGTAGAAATTACTATAGTGAATAAAATATTAGTTACTATAGAATACTATGGGATACTACAGTGTGTTCTGGTGTTCATTATAATGTACTACAAAGGTTTACAACATTCAGCTGTGCTGTGAAGGTTGTCACACATATTGTAGAACAATATATATATATATATATATATATATATATATATATATATATATATATATATATATATATATATATATATATATATATATATATATATATATATATATATAGTAGAGTTACCACAACACTGCGATTTACCGTAGTATCTTTACTTTAGTAAGGTTCAAATACACTATAGTATTTTCTATAGTAAATTTACTTTAGTATAGTATTTTTTTTTTTTTTTTTTTACTTTTTAGTAATTTTTTCATGTGGTATTTATTGATTGCAAATTGCAAATACGCCGCCGACCACCAGGGGGCAAACTAGACTTTGTTTTATTTCACATGGACTTCACCCTGACACAAGCATTAATCTGTTTTTGTGTATATACAGTACTGTGCAAAAGTTTGCTGCAAGATACTTAGTCAAACTTACCAGCTAAATTCCTTATAAAACTGCACAAATTGTACCAGAGACTACTATTTATTTTATTATTTTTTATTTTTTTGTCACACCATATATTGACTTTGTTTCATTTACTACTGTTTACTGCACTTTACGGTATTTTTTTTTAATGTGGAAACATTTAATTTCATTATTTTGAAGGCATCTTTGCTCTACATCATTTCTTTGCATGTGCCTAAAACTTTTGCACAGTACCGTATACTGTATATACACATAATTCTATGTAGAACCTACGACAAAGTCGTTTCCTATCGAATGGGCAGCTTTTGGCAGCTAACAATTTTTAAGAACCCTTGAAGAACCCTTTCTTAGTACACTATAAGGGTTCTGACTTTTATGATAGGGAAACACTCTGTTATAGAGCTTGACAGAAACTTTAAGGGTTCCTTCAGAGGGACAACCGAAAAACCTTTAAATGAGCGTGTAGCTCTCCGACTGGAATCTTAGTCCACTGAGATCAAACCATGTTTTATTAAAGCGAGACTTTCTTTAATCTATCACATTTCTGCAACCTTGCTTCCTTCAAACTCCAACCGTGATTGCTGAAACGTTTCTGAAAAGGTGTTTGGTGGAGTTTGCTGACCTTTTCTCTTAATACAGTACTGTATTAGCTGGATTAAAATGCTGTACATCTCAGGAATAATTAACAGATTTATGTCTCTCTAAATCATTCATTTTACACAGAAAAACAAGACATGCACATTATCATTATTACTCTTCATCATCATTTATTGAACCACTTCCTGGACTCATGAGTAATTCACACCAAGCCTTTATACCGATGATGTATTATTCTAAATAACACACAAACAAATCAATCCCATCATCACTGATTCTGTCAGTCTGGGGTCTGATTAACAACCACAGCCAGATCTGTCAACTGGTCAAAAATCAAGGATTGTATGGCTAAAAAAAAAAAAAAGGTTGATTTTGTCCTCATAACGTCGACCACAACATTGTAGCTCCGATGAAGCTTCCAAGAAACATTTTCTTTTGTGTCATGTAACAGCTTGTTGTTATGGAAGTGACGTTTAATAGATGATTATTAAACTCAATTATTGACTCCAAACTCCAAGAAACAGTCATCTCTGGCATCTTAAAATATTCTGCAGGGATGCCAATAATTTTGTCACGTGGTGTTGGGAGAAAATACTATAGCATTTGAATGAAATGGGTTGTTGTTGTTGTTGTTGTTGTTGTTGTTGTTGTTGTTGTTAGAGGGAAGGTAAGTGGACATTTTTAAAATCATTCTGTTGTTTTCTTTTTTATGGGTGCCAATATTTTTGGAGTTGGCTTTAATTAATGCATTAGTTGATGTAATTAATATCAATCAAAGTGTAAATAAATATAATAAGGGGCTTAAATAAATAGATAAATAAATACATTTAGCAAAGCCATCCATACATCTGGTGAATAAATAAATAAATAAATAAATAAATAAAAACTAAATACAAACTGCTGATGTGCTAATAGGACAAACAAATAATTGACTGATTGATTCATCATTTAATCACTCGATCAATTAATTAATCAATAATTTCTTTTTTTTATATTGATGATTTATCGGTTTTCACAAAACACTTTCAGCATAGATAACACAAACCGAGACATTCCTGCTGGGGGAAAAAATAAACAACAACAACAGGAACCCTCACAGACTTTGTAATGGTTTTAATGGTTCTAATGGGAATTGCATTGGTTTTAATGGAAACTGTACTGGTCCCTGTGGTCTCTATTGGTAATTTGTTGCCTTCTATTTGTGGCATGTTATGTCTAGTGGATACCATTAAGGACCAATAATAGTAATGGTAATGGTTTTAATGGTTAGCTGATGGTTTGTAATTGTATTTCTAGTTTAAATCATTAAAATTTCTGTGTTGGTTTCTAGTGGGGGTTTTTTTCAGCAGGGATGGCGCATAGAGAAAAACAGACAACAAGAAAAACCACCATATACACAAGTAACAAAGACCATCCTCTACGGAAAAAAAATAAAAACACCCGATTTTTAGATGGTTTGAAATTAGCCTCAGAGCGTTCACCCGAGAGAGGTTTCCACTGCAGGGAGCCCTGATCTTTCAGTATGCTGTTTCTAACCTCTGATGGTAGGTGATCTATGAGCACAGGAGCCATTTTCTCATCAGGGAGCTGAGCAAAAATCTCCTTTGTGCCACTGAGTTACAGAAGGAGCAGTGTCCTTCATCCACCTTTAAGAATGCATTTCCCAGCCAGAGGAAGTAGTTTGTCGAGCAATTTGAAACCTAACGAGGTTAGGTTCAGTGTCTGCATTTGTGTTTTTGACGGGAGACACAACAGAAAAGTGCTTGGATCCTTTTTCACTTTTACCTTGATGATGCCACTGATTTCTTGAGCGATAAAAAAAAAAAAATTCCAAAATCTGGATACCTGCACTCCCAAAAGTACTGAAAGTAGGTCCCTAAGTCTGTATGGTATTTCACACATAAAGGTGATATAGGTGTTCCCTAGTGCATGCCATGCTCCGGGTACTCCGGTTTCCTCTCCCAGTCCTAAGACATGCGCTGTAGGCTGATCGGCATTTCCAAATTGTCTGTAGTGTGTGAACGGGTGCGTGATTGTTTCCTGCGATGGGTTGGCACCCCGTCCAGGGTGTCCCCCACCTTGTGAATCCCCTGGGATGGGCTCCAGGGTCTCCGTGACCCTGTGTAGGATAAGTGGTGCTGAAAATGGATGGATGGATGAAAAAAAACAACAACAACAAATCATATAAAATGATAGAAAGCTTTAAAATGTTCATGCTAAAAAATTTTAGGAACAGTCAGTGTTCCATAATCTCTAATAAACCACTGATAAGCCTTGGTGTGTGTGTGTGTGTGTGTGCGTTTGAGTGTGAGAAACAGGCTCTCTCTTGGCACCACGTGAGTAATTGTGTAAGACTACTTAACCCTGAGAAGTATCTCTGTGTTCCTAAATAGACTTCCACCCTTGACTAAGCTCATGTCAAATAGGTCCCAGCTTGAAATCATACACACACACACACACACACACATACACACACACACACGTTTGCAAAAATGATCATCCTGCACATACTGTTTAACGTTTTGTCTTTAAAACTCAGAGCTAACACCGTGATTATGATGCAACGGAGGTGAAATTCACTGCTGATGATTCACCCTGCCGAGGTAATGTTTTTATAAACTAGTAGTTAGCCACTACGCCATGCCAATGTCACTTCCTCGGTTGTTTTATGGGGGGGGGGGGGGGGTTCTGCAGAAAAGATGAGCCTTTTCTGACTATTGTGAGCTGCGATGTAGAGCAGGCAGAGGAGGGTTTAATGGTTTCCAGCAGCTCATCAATAGAGGCTCTACGTCACTGCCTCTAAGTCGGTCAGACTGCCCTTTTTTCTATTTTTCAGACCTAACACCTCAGAGTATGCGCATTCAGACATCGCTGACATTGATGGACGGGTAAAATGGCTGTGCTGGTCATCATAAATATAACCAAAGGATAATTTCTCTCTCTTTTTCAGAATGTTCAGACAAATCAACATCTCTAACCACAGCTTCTGCCTTTGATAGTAACCTGACCATGAGGTGTTCTTTAAATGACTGACTCATCAAAATTGGTGTTTTAAAGCCTTTTGTACGAGTCTCTTGGCTCTAGTCACACAAATAAGCTAGTATACAGTATACAGGGTGTACACTGTATAGGGGACTATGTCTGCCAGCACCACGTCGGTTGTGCCTTCATCAGTGGATGTTCGCGGACGTCCACTTGTTCTCGGTTGGTCAGCAACACTTCCAGAATTTTTTTTTTATTTATTTTTTGCTATCTAAAAAATATATATATAACATAAGCGAAGTACGAAAAATGTTGGAAGACATTTTGCTAAAAAGTGTTAAATGCCCCTTATGTATGGAGACGTTTGGGACACCCTGTATACATAAAAAAATATATATATTTAAAACAATTCCTTGTAAAACGTTGAAAAGGTTTTGATGATTCATTCTGTACTCGTCCAATTCGTGAGAGCATCAAATGCGCTCTAGAACGCGTTTGCTCCACCCTTGTAAACAAACCAAGCTAGGTGCTGTAAATTAGCGTCAGACATTGGTCGTTTGCGTAGCTGTGCCGTTGAAAAGACGATTGGAGTTTATGTGTGTTCAAGAAAAGCGTTCGTCCGGTCATCCAGGAGTCCAAGAGAGCAAAATTGTGCTGTCTGGGTGGGAAGGGGCGTACACTGTGTCCCCTGTCAATCACAGTGACACTAGCCAATCCCGTGTGTCTGTGAGCTCATGTATGTGGAAGAGGGTAGAGAGCGCTTTACTCCGAGTGTGTTATTCCTGCCTGTGACGCAGCATGGGGTATGTGTCATGCGATAGGGTGGAGTTAGTAGAGGTAGTGGGTGGCATTTTACAGATGGGGGGAAAAAAAATGTTTTTGGTGGGGGGGATTAAAAATAAACATTAAATAAACACACAAACAAAGTATTAATTTAAATAAATAAAAAAGATGATTTGTTTCGATTTCAGTTACAAACGAGTTCATTTATAACACACCCCAACCCCACACACACACACACACACACACTTACACACACACACACACACACACACACACACATCAACCTTTACCTTCATAACTATCACGCAAATTCTTATCCAAGCATATGACCCTTTTTGTGTCAACACACTTTCACTCCAGGGTCTGTGATTAACACAGTTTATACACACCGCCTGCATGTGTCAGCAATTATAATTACATAAGAGGCTTTAAACGATATATATATATATATATATATATATATATATATATATATATATATATATTTTTTTTTTTTTTTTTTTCCTCTTTACTCCTCCTTACTGTAACTTAATTAGCTGGAAGACTTCCTCTGGTTCTGTAAATCGTGCTGAATGAAACGTACCTGCCAGGTTTGGGGACCACGTGGCATTTACACACGTCTGCATCGAAAAAAGCTTCAAAATAATCATCAGTATAAACAGTATTAGGAAGAATTTCCTACTAGTGGAACTGATGACTATGTACTACGTGTTCTGGTGTAAGGATCCTGCATTTCTGCGTGCTTGCTGTAATAACTGCGACAATAAAAGCGTACGGTTTCTGAGTGACCGATTAGCGTACCACTTACGCATGCCTCATGTCAACAGTGCACCAAAAATAAAAGGCGAAATGACTCACTGAATGCTGTAATTAGCCACTCGGCAAATCAAAGCTTAGATGAAAAGGATAACACTTAAAATCTTTTTCTTTACAACAGTTGGTAAGCTTCCAATAAAGAAACAGAAATAGGCGAACGTTTCGTACACTAAGGACAAATATCCTGGACAAATACATTTTCATCTGTAATGTAACTGGCACAATATTTGTGATCTTCCTGCTTCAGAAACCTACGACAGCTGGGGTTTATTCACAGAAGACTTCATGCAAACGAGCCCTCTAACAAATCTAACAGCTTCGCAATTAATATTGTACGACGCCTCCCCCGGAGAGAATAATCCATCTTCAATTCACACCACAGGATGTACATACAGTCTCCTCCGAATGTATCGGAACAGCAATGAAGACATTTGGGTTTGAGATCAAAAGATGAATATGAGACGACAGATCAGAATTTCAGCAAACTTCAGCTTCCTGATATTTACATCGAGATGTCTTAAACGACTTAAAACATGACACGATGTGTTTGAACCCAGCCATTTTTCAAGTGATCAAAAATATTGGAACATGTGTCCGACAGGTGTTTCTTGTTGCCCAGGTGTGCCTATTGATTGTTAAAACAATGAATATCTCTGAGAGTCTATTCTAATTCATATTAATGACTTGAAATGACGCAATCACAATTTTTTTTTTAATAAATTAAGCCAAATAAGACCAACTATTCAGTTAGGACAAAAGTAATTGCACCTTATACAAGAAGGAAGAATTAGGGTGTGTCTACAGCAGACAGCATGCTCCAATGGCTGAGCTGCTTTAGTGGAAGATTTAGTACTATTCATAGTAATAGTTCTAGATTTAATTCAATTAAAAATAAATTGAGAGAGAACGCAAAACTATCATGAGAAACATAAACATTATTGCGAGAGAACACAAAAAATATTGCAAGAACACAACAGTTATTGCAAGGGAATGCAAAACTGAGAGAATACCAAACTGTTGTAAGGGGATCCAAAACCACTGTGAGAGAACGCTAATATTATTGTGAGAGAACGCAAACCCATTGCGAGGAAACGCAAAGATTGTGAGTGAAGGCAAAAATGATTGTGCGAGAACGCAAAACTATCACAGGGGGATGCAAAACTATTGAGAGAGAATGCAAAAATTATTGCGAAGGAACACAAAAGATTATAATGACCCAATGACAGAGTGGCTAATCTACAGAATCAGTGGTAGCACAGTGGTTAAGGTGTTGGTCTACTGCTTAGAAGGTCATGAGTTCAAACCCCAGCATCACCAAGCTGCCACTGTTGGGTCCTTGTGTAAGGCCCTTAATGCTCAGCTGTATAAATGAGATAAATATAAGTCGCTCTGGATAAGCGTGTCTGCCAAATGCTGTAAATGTAGAGAATCAGGAGAATTCCTGGTGTGCCGCGGGTTGGCAACATGATACGTTTTATGCTAGTGTTATAATTTAGAAGTACTTGTTGCAGCGTAGGCTGAGCCACATACTCATATACACATACACTGGTAGCCTGTCAATGCTTTGGGGGTTTCCTCTGGGTACTCCGGTTTCCTCCTACAGTCCAAAGACATGCGTTGTAGGTGCGTTGAATGGCATTTTCAAATTGTCCGTAGTGTGTGAATGGGTGTGTGTGGGAACGTGTCTGATTGGGTTGGTACCCCGTCCAGGGTGTCCCCCGCCTCGTGCCCCGAGTTCCCTGGGACAGGCTCCAGGCTCCCCGCGACCCTGTGTAGGATAAGCGGTACAGAAAATGGATCTATGGATATATCATTTGTGTTGTAGTGCCTACTGTGCAATATCTTTGTAAATAAGTAGTCAGAAGAGTTTGCTGGTCGCGCAGATGACATTCCCGGGCTGAAAATCAGTCCGGCTCTGGCCCTCTGGTGACCTATCAGGTGTTCAGTACAAAACAAACCAAGCAGAATTATTGATGCAGCTGCATGTGAAAATAAATCAACGCTGGAGGGTTTTGGAAATGAGCTGTGGCTGAGTGGTGACGCAGGAGCACCGACCCGCACCGAGGAGGAGTTTCAGGTGAACAATCTGGCAACCCACTGTGGGCGGACCGGTGAACAAATGAGCCGGTCGGTTTTTGACCCGGGAGTTGGGAGAGTGTAGAGTGTATGTAGAGTGTGAAGGACACAAGTTAAGCAGAAGAAGAGGATTATGGTATCACGGTGCTCGGCGGCGGCGCTGCTGCTGGCGGTGGTGATGCGCATGAGCCGCGGAGGAACTTTCACCTGCCCGCCGATCTGCAGCTGCACCGCGGACACACTCACCTGCACCGGGCAAACCGAGAGGAGATCCCGGGTACCATCCTCCACCACTAACAACCTGTACGTCTACCATCATCACAAATACACAAACTGATATAGGAAGTTTCAAATGGAAACTTCATCGGGTACCAAAACTTTTGATTTATTTATTTGTTTGTTTGTTTGTTTATGATTTATTATTTTTGCAGAAGATTAGCGCACCTGCCTTTCACAGAAGTGCAAAGTGGAACTTTTCGAGGTCTCATCAACGTGTCCAGAATGTGAGTCCGGCTTATATATAATTATATTTAGTTATTTTTATTTTATTTATGAGATCAAATGAATTAATAAAGCACTTTAAGGCATGGAAAAATATTGTGTGACTAGAAAAATATATAATATACAGTCTCTTATACAACTATATACAACTCTCCACTAATATTGGCACGCTTGCTAAATATGAGCAAAGAAGGCTGTGAAAAATTGTCATTATTGTTTACCCTTTTGATATTTTGTTAAATTCACAAAAATACTCTGCTGTCATGCATATCAAACAATTGCAAACAAAACACACGTTTATCACAAAAAAATTATATATATATATATATGTGTGTGTGTGTGTGTGTATATGTATATATATGTATATATGTATATATATATATATATATATATATATATATATATATATATATGTATATATATCTTTGTTAAATATAGGTGTTCAACAATCATTGGCACCCTTTTAGTCAATACTTTGTGCTGCCTCCCTTTGCCAAGATAACAGCTCTGAATCTTCTCCTATAATGCCTGATGAGGTTGGAGAATACATGGCAAGGGATCTGAGACCATTCCTCCATACAGAATCTCTCCAGATCCTTCAAATTTCGAGGTCCACGCTGGTGGACTCTCCTCTTCAGGTCACCCCACAGGTTTTCTATGGGTTTCAGGTCAGGGGACTGGGATGGCCAGGGCGGGACCTTGATTTTGTGGTCAGTAAACCTTTTTTGTGTTGATGTATGTTTTGGATCATTGTCCTGCTGGAAGATCCGACCACGGCCCATTTGAAGCTTTCTGGCAGAGGCAGTCAGGTTTTCATTTAATATCTGTTGATATTTGATAGAGTCCATGATGCCATTTATCCTAACAAAATGTCCAGGTCCTCTGGCAGATAAACAGCCCCAAAACATTAAAGAGCCACCACCATATTTAACCGTGGGCATGAGGTACTTTTCCATATGGCTACCTCTCTGTGTGCACCAAAACCTCCTCTGGTGTTTATTGCCAAAAATCTCTATTTTGGTTTCATCTGACCATAGAACCCGATCCCATCTGAAGTTCCAGTAGTGTCTGGCAAACTCAAGACACTTGAGTTTGTTTTTGGATGAGAGTAGAGGCTTTTTTCTTGAAACCCTTCCAAACAACTTGTGGTGATGTAGATGAGTTTGGATTGTAGTTTTGGAGACTTTCTGACCCCAAGACACAACTAACTTCTGCAGTTCTCCAGCTGTGATCCTTGGAGATTTTTTGGCCACTCGAACCGTCCTCTTCACAGTGCGTTGAGACGATATAGACACACGTCCAATTCCAGGTTGATTCATAACATTTCCAGTTGACTGGAATTTCTTAATTATTGCCCTGATGGTGGAAATGGGCATTTTCAATGCTTGTGCTATTTTCTTATAGCCACTTCCCATTTTGTGAAGCTCAACAACCTTTTGCTGCACATCACAGCTATATTCCTTGGTCTTACCCATTGTTATGAATGACTAAGGGAATTTGGCCTATGTGTTACCTCATATTTATACCCCTGTGAAACAGGAGGTCATGGTTGAACAATTTCCTGTTCCTAGTCACCCAGGTGTACTAAAAAAAATTCACAATATCAGTGGGAATATACTTCAAATATATTTTTCTCATATGAATTCATAGGGGTGCCAAAAATTGTCGCACACCTATATTTAACAAAGATATTTTTTTTATATATAAACCTGTGTTGTGTTTGCAATTGTTTGATATCCATGAGAGCAGAATATTTTTGTTATTTTTATATCTGCTGCCTTATATATATATATATATATATATATATATATATATATATATATATATATATATATATATATATATATGGTCTGCAAAAGTTTGCAGTCAATTGTATTAAATACTTTTTATAAAAAACACAAGAGGATGCTTTAGGTCACATATTCCAGCATTAATTTTCTTCCATTTTGTCTGGATCCAGCATTTCCACCACTGTATATGGTTAACGTGTGGTGATATTCTCTAGTACAAATTGTTTTGTTCAGGACGTCCAAGCCGATAGATAGATAGAGAAGTGCTGAGTCTTACACCGAAAATGCAATTATTTGCTACTTTTAAACCCTCGATTTCTTAATCACTGCTCACGTTTGGAAGCTTGTGTTCAAGTCTAACCTGTCTAGCCTGTAATCAGTTTATAGAGGCAGATATCTGTGTTCTGTGAGTACTCTCATGGATAAATGCCATGGTATTGAAATTCTTAGAGGCCGCTTATAAATTAAATGCATCTTCATCATAGTGGACAGTTGAACTATTCCAGTACTGCAGAGAAAAACACAATGAATTATTGTAAAGCACAGCCACGTCCTGTGAAACAATGCATGATAAATCACTGGGCAGAATCTACGTATAAAAACAGAACCTTATTATGGCACCGCATCTACTTGGTGGAAAAAAAACCAAACAAGTTCTCAGGTGACAAGATAAACAAATTAGCTTGTGGAAATAGAAGATTTTAGAGAATACCTATCCAAATGTACAGTGGGTATAGAAAAGAATCACCCCCCTTTAAAATAATCATAATCATAATATTCTGTTGCTTTTCAGCCTGAAATGAAGAGGGACACAGTTTTTGCTTTATCCAGCTGTATTTACTCAGTGCAACTTATAACATCCAAGTGAAAGATATAACACCAACATGTCAGAATTTTTTTTTAAAACAAATAAAAAACAGAATCAATGAGTTGGAAAAAGGATCACCCCCTTGCTTTGATTTGACTTTTTTTTTTTTAATTACAGCCTTTAGTCTGTTGGGATATGTCTCTACTAACTTTGCACATCTAGACATTGCAATATTTGCCCACTCTTCTTTGCAGAACTGCTCAAGTTCAGTTAAATTTGATGGTGACCGTTTGTGGACTGCAGTCTTCAAGTCATTCCACAGATGTTCAATGGGGTTTAAATCTGGGCTCTGACGAGGCCATGCAAGGACATTCACTTTTTTCTCCTTCAACCACTGTGTGGTCATTTTTGCTGTGTGCTTTGGGTCATTGTCATGTTGGAAGGTAAACCTTCTTCCCATTGACAACTTTCTGGCAGAGGGCAGCAGATTTTCCTCAAGAATTTGACAGTATTTTGCCCCATCCATTTTCCTTCTATCCTGATAAGTGCTCCAGTCCCTGCTGCAGAGAAACACCCCCATAACAGGATATTACCACCTCCATGCTTTACTGTAGGAATGGTGTTATTTGGATGGTGAGCTGTATTGGATTTCCGCCAGACATATCGTTTGGTGTTGAGGCCAAATAATTCAATTTTAGTCTCATCTGACCATAACACCTTTTTCCATGTGGCCTCAGAATCTTCAAGGTGCGTTTTGGCAAAGCTCAGTCATGGGCGGCTTTTTTCTTGCAGCCCTCCCATACAAGCCACATTTGTGGAGAATTTGTGATATTGTTGTCACATGCACACAATGATCACTCTTTGTCATAAATTCCTGCAACTGCTTCAGAGTTGCTGTAGGCCTCTTGGTAGCCTCTCTGACCAGTTTCCTCCTGGCTCTTTCATCCAGTTTGGAGTGACATCCTAATCCAGGGAGGGTCTGTGTTGTACCAAATACCTTCATACCTTCAATACAATTACTGAACATTAAAATCTAATCATAAAAAAGAGTAGATGCAGTGGAGACGTTTCTGCAAATGCTGGACTCAAAGTCCTAAAATACAATGTCGCTATACAATGCTGAGTATCCCATCTATGATGGACAATGATGCAATGGTATTACTGGCGGTATTACCATGAATGTTAAAGCTTTGGAAGCTGATCTGTTTGAGCAGAGTGTACAGGTGAGGAGGCGAGAGAGCTGACCAGACTAAAGG
Source organism: Cranoglanis bouderius (assembly GCA_023630585.1). NCBI lineage: Eukaryota > Metazoa > Chordata > Actinopteri > Siluriformes > Cranoglanididae > Cranoglanis > Cranoglanis bouderius. The sequence goes on from CM042569.1 coordinate 3,321,260, forward strand.
ACTAAAGCGCTGCTGCATCACTCTCTTTAGGTAGAGATGAAGCGAGGGTTAAATCCCACTGCATGACTATCAGCAGATAGTCAAATGGCATTGTGTTTTAGGTAATATAGGAAGCTCCACAGTAAAAATGTTAATGGCAGAAGTTTTACTCAGAAATTCATTACGAAATAAAACTTGGACACCAGTGAAGATCACATTAAAATAAATACGCAAGTCATTCAGCGTGTATTTTTTTCTTTGAACAAAGTGCACTTTTAGCCAAAATACATCTTAACCCAAATGTTTCTTTTACAAATCGTTCCCTCCTCGACACATTTTGAAACAATCAGAAGCACACAGGCAGATCAAACCTGGTGTGATCATAAAATAACACTTTAGAGTTACAAAGTCTCTTTACAAAACACATCTGTTGTTTTTATGTGATAGAGTCCAGTGCCAAAGTTTGAGTTCTCCAAGGATTTTCAGAGGAGTGGTGAAAAGGAATCTGTATGATACTATTTATTTATATAGTTTTCTCTATTTTTGTTGTCTTCTTGCACTTCTCACTGTTTATTTACAGTGTTACTTGGTGTTGGTTTTGTATTAGTTGGTATTCTTCCTCTCTGTCATCCAAAGATAGAGAGAGGGTGATGATGGTCCAAAAAATCTCATGTGGGTACATCCTGTAATAAAACAACAATCCAGAATATACAGCAAAATCCGTTTGTAAGGACGTTTTGCCATGACCCTCTTGGCTTTAATACTGTTGGAGTTAGAACATGTCGAGAGGAATGTGGGGGCTGAAGTTGAACGGAAAAGATCCAGAAGTTCCTGTGATGTTCAGGGGTTGTGAAAGAAGTTGGAGGTGGTTATAAAAGCAAAGGGTTGACATAGAGATACATACAGATACAGTTGCAAGCAAATGTTTGTGACATTACCAGGGTTTTTGCACTGATTACTCATAAAATGTGGTCTGATCTTCATCTAAGTCACAATTATAGACAAACACAATTTGACTAAACTAATAACACATATACAGTAGTAGTTTTCCGTTCTTTATTGAGCATATTGAGCAATCATTCACAGTGCAAGTTGGAAAAAGTAAGTGAACCTCTGTGCTAACTGGATTCAGGTGTTTCCATTAAGGAGATGAGATTGGAAGTGTGGGTTGTACAGGTGCTTTGCCCTTTAAATAAAGATACACAAAGTCTGGTTACTGAAAATCCTGTTCTTCTCAAGAACAATTGATGAGTGTGATCCATGCCTTGATCCCATCAACTTTCACAGGTCCTTAGAAGATGCATTATAGAGATGCACAAAGCTGGAAAAGGCTACAAAAGCATTTCTAAAATCCTGGCAGAAAAACACTGAAAAAGAATGGTGTTAATGGAAGGAGACCACAAAGGAAACCACCACTGTCCGGAAAAAATATATTGCAGCATGTCTCAAGTTTGCTCAAAAACCACCTGGATGTTCCACAATGCTTCTGGGAAAATGTTCTGTGGACAGATGAGACAAATTTTAAATTTTTAGGCACAAATGCCTAAAGTCCATGAGCTCAAGCTTAATTGAATCTCAATGTGCTCTATAAAGACTTGTACTACTGTTTGTGTGTGTTATTAGTTTAGTCAGATTGTGTTTGTCTATAATTGTTACAGATGAAGGTCGGACCAATTTTTATGAATAATCAATGCAAAAACCCTGGTAATTCCATAGGGTTCATAAACTTTTTCTTGCAACTACACATCTTTGCATTTACTTTTTGACCATTTTTGTTCATCTGTGTAACAAAACACATTAAACATCATTAGCATAGATCCTTATTAAACACCATTCATGTAGGTCCTTAGTAAGTGTTACTGATGTTTAATAATGACCCGCACTACAGATGTTTAATAAGGACCTTTGCTACTGATGTGTAATAAGGACCTACACTACTGATGTTTAATAAGGACCTACATTACAGATTTTTAATAAGGACCTACATTAAAGATGTTTAATAAGGACCTACACTACTAATGTTTAATAAGGACCTACACTAAAGATGTTTAATAAGGACCTACACTACTGTTGTTTAATTAGGACTTACACTACAGACATTTAATAAGGACATACACTATTGACATTTAATAAGGACCTACACTACAGATGTTTAATAAACACTTACACTACAGATGTTTAATAAGGACCTACACTACAGATGTTTAATAAGGACCTACACTACTGATGTTTAATAAAGACCTACACTACTGTTGTTTAATAAGGACCTACACTACAGATGTTTAATATGGACCTACACAACTAATGTTTAATAAGGACTTACACTACAGATGTTTAATAAAAACCTACATTACAGATGTTTAACAAGGACCTACACTACTGATGTTTAACAAGGACCTACACTAAAGATGTTTAATAAGCACCTATGTTTAATAAGGACCTCAGCCTTTCCATTTTGAGTTAATGCTGTTGTGTTACCGAACATGATGTTGCGTTTTCATACTTGTTGTGGTGTTGTTGTTTTTTTTGCTTTTGATGTTGTTTTCTGATTTGCTGTTGCTTGTTTTTGGTTTGTTAATGTGTTTGTTAATTTCTCTACAAAATCCCTAGCATCTACAAATTAAGTATATATACTTCTAATATTTCTCCAAAATTCAAAAAGTGAACCAAAAAAGTAAAGTTTATCAAAGTTACATTAATATCAGGTAACATATTACTTTCATCACAATAAATAAACAACAGTGCAGATTAATCTCTCACATTTAGGCAACAAAGGTGTGAACACGCTGTGTTATGTGCTACTCATGACGCACACAAGAAAACACTGCAAAGCCTCTTACTGTAATCTCTTCGGTAATGGCTTTAAAATGGAAAAGACAATTATGCCAATTACATTCTCGTAGAGGGGACGGAGCTCCTGCTTCACAGATGAACTAAACCATTGACATTGTCCTAAAGTTCAAGTTCAAGTTCATTTATTTATAAAGCACATTTAAAAACAGCCACAAGACTGACCAAAGTGCTGAACATTGAAATCAATCCGTAAACACATAAAATAGAAGAAATAAGACATAAATTTAAACTGATTGTAAGTGGGTCTTGATTAGGAATAAAATTGAAAATGAAGACAGCTGCCTGAGTAAAGAGAGCAATACTTTATGAATTTATACTTTTAGAAATGTTCATGAACATGAAATCAGATCTCATTAAAAGTAATTACTTCCTAAAATGTGAAGAAGAAAAAATCTTTTTATGCAACATGAAATGAGAAGTAGTAACTAGTAATTAGTCATTTTGGCAAAAGGTACTAATAATGCTTTAAAAATGCCATGAGAACAGATACTAAAAGGTTTGTGTATGTTTCTTCTGCAGTGAAATTTCTCAAAGTGACTCCATCAGGATAATACAAGGCGACGCATTTCTCTCAATCCACAGCCTTATCGAAATGTAAGTCACCCTCCTTAATTATAATAATTTCTTAGAATTACACATTTTTAAACAATTATAAAGAATATTTAATTGTGATATGCAATAACGTGTGACTAGAAATCCCTATATGACTGTGGGTTTGTTTTTTATAATTGTTTTTTTTTTTTTTAGCTCAATACTGAACATCATTCACCTGTTGGCTATAGAAAAAGGTGCATTCACAGATCTGCCAAGACTGAGATACCTGTAAGGGAAAAAAAAAAAAAAAAGTCTGCGTCTTTATGGTGCTAATACTGTATCACGTCACATCAGCTCCTCTCTCCATTCTGTCTTCATTTCATTTAGGAGCATCTGCAACACGGGAATAAGGCATTTCCCAGATTTTTCTCGCGTCTCCTCGGTGGGGCTGGAATTCTTCCTGTGAGTAAACGTGTCCTGCTGTGATTCGAAGATTTGCGCTCGTCTTGATTTAAGTGTGTGGCCTTCTGAGTGCACCTGCAATACTGTAGCATGGATGTTGGATTTGAGCCCAGCTCATTTAATACAGAGCATACAAAGGCATGCTCTGTGTGTGTGTGTGTGTGTGTGTGTGTGTGTGTGTGTGTGTGTGTGTGTGTGTGTGTGTGTGTGTGTGTGTGTGTGTGTGGACATAGATATCCGTGTTGAGTAAGTTAGCGAGTTGTAATTATGTTTAATTTTTCTCTCTTTTTTTTTTATTTTAAGGGACATGGGAGACAACATGCAGCTAAACAGCATCCCAGCCAACGCGTTTGAAGGCATATCCAAGGCGGACATGTACATGTGAGTACACCACACTTTTAGAAAGAGCGTTCTTCAATGCCGACTGCATTTCATATCCTAGAACGAAAAGAAAGAAAACACCCCCTCGATTCGGAATTCCTACTCATAAAGTCGGGAAGGTCTCCTCAAGCCCGAGTTCAGCACATGACGTTATATGAACATGGTCATTCACTTCACTCACTCATAAAGAAGATTTATAGTAGTATTTACTTTATATTAATCAACGTTGACACGTTAGTTGATTAAATCTATAACACTGAACATACAGTGGATATAAAAAGCCTACAAATCCCTGTTAAAATGGCAGGTTTTTGTGATGTAAAAAAATGAAGATAAAAAGTTAAATCATGTCCGAACTTTTTTCCACCCTCAATGTGAAATTACAACGTATGACCTAGCTGCATATGTGTGCACACCCTTTTATAATTGGGGATTATATTACTGTGTTCGGAATGAACCAGTACATTTATATTTATTCATTTAGCAGACCTTTTTATCCAAAGCGATTTACAGATGAGGAAATACAAGCAAAGCAGTATATATCAAGCGGAGAACAATACAAGTAGTGCTACCTTACAAGATTTCTAACTGAGTGCTAGAGGAGCAAAGTGCACAGAGTAGAGGTGTAAGAGCCAGTGTACGTGCAAATTTATTTATTTTTTTGAGGCAAGTTAGGGGTTAGTTAAGTGTTCACGGAAGAGGTGGGTCTTTAGTCGTTTTTTGAAGATGGTGACGGATTCTGCTGTCTGGATTGATTTTGGAAGTTCATTCCACCACTGAGGGACAGTCAGTTTGAAGGTTCTGGAAAGCCTCGCTGTGTAGACACTACCAGGCGTCGGTCGTTAACTGATCGCAGGTTGTGTGAAGGAACATAAACCTTAAGGAGGGTGTCAAGGTAGGCAGCCTTGCTGTTCCAGACAAGGTCTTATACGTGAGCATCAAGGCCTTGAAGTTGATATGGGTGGCTACAGGAAGCCAGTGGAGGGAGATGAAGAGGGGTGTGACATGTGTCTTTTTGCGCTGATTGAAAACAAGGCGTCCTGCTGCATTCTGAATCATCTGAAGGGGTTTGATGGAGCTGGCTGGGAGGCCCGGGAGTGGGGCGTCGCAGTAGTCCAGTTTTGAGATCACAAGAGCCTGGACTAGTAGCTGAGTGGCCCGATCAATGAGATAGGGTCTGATCACATTCCAATCACATTCAGTCTCATGTTCAAATGTAATTATCATACAGCAGTCATCAATGAAATTATGCTAACTAACCCCAAATAAAGATCAGCTGTTTCTGTAGGATTTTCTTCAAAGCATGCATGGTATCTGACTTGTTTTAAGGAATCGATCAGGGGAGGGATATAAAAGAATTTCCAAAACATTTGATGTACCATGGAACACCGTAAATGTCATCATCAACAAGTGGAGAAAATGGAGCACCACAGTGACATCACCAAGAACAGGAAGAAATTTATTAAAGGACAAGACAAAAACTTACCAGGGAGGCTGCTAAGAGACCTATGGCAACATTAAAGGAGCTGCAGGAATATCTGACAAGTACTGATTACTCTCTGCAAGTAACAACAATCTCTCGTATTCAAATGTCTGGGGTATGGGGTAGGGTGGCTAGACGGAAGCCCTTTCTCACAAAAAACATCCAAGCCCAACTAAATCACCCCCCCCCAAAAACACACCATCAAAAGAACACCATACCCACGGTGAAGCATGGTGGTGGCAGCATCATGCTTTAGGACTGCTTTTCTTCAGCCAGAACTGGGGCTTTTATCAAGGTGGAGTGAATCATGTATAGCTACAAATACCAGTCGATTTTAGTGCAAAACCTTCAGGTGTCTGCTAGTAAGCTGAAGATGGAAAGGAATTTCAGCACGACAATGACCCAAAGCATACATCCAAATCAACAAAGGAATGACTTAAACAAAAGATCAATGTTTTTGAATGGCCCAGCTAGAGCCCAGACCTGAATCTAACTAAAAATCTGTGGGGTATCCTGAAGCGGGCGGTGCACAGGAGATGCCCTTACAATTTGATGGCTCTAGAATTTGTTTGCAAGAAAGAGTGGGAAAATATTGCCAAGGCAAGATGTGCCATGCTGATAGACTCTTACCCAAAAAGACTGTGGTGTAATAAAATCAAAAGGTTCTTCAACAAAGTATTAGTTTAGGGGTGTGCACACTTATGCACCTAGGTTATTGTAACTTTTTAAAAATTTTTCCTAAAATGTTTCTGATTGTTTTTCACTTAATTTTTGGTCTAAACTGTTCTAATTTTGTGGTCTAAACTGCTAATGATAATTAGCACAGTTAGATGTTACATAAGAAATGTGGAGTTCATGAAAATACATTTACCTTGCAAAAACTTCCTTATCCTATATTTAGCTCCTGAGTTTTTTTTTTTAATTTATGTACAATGGTGCTTGAAAGTTTGTGAACCCATTTAGGACTTTCTATATTTCTGCATTAATATGACCTGAAACATCAGCAGATTTTCACACAAGTCCTAAAAGTAGATAGAGAACCCAATTAAACAAATGAGACAAAAATATAAACTTGGTCACTTATTTATTGTGGAAAATGATCCAATATTGCATATCTGGCAACAGTATGTGTGCCTCTAGGATTAGCAGTTAATTTGAAGGTGCAATTAGAGTCAGGTGTTTTCAGTCATTGGGATGACAGTCAGGTGTGAGTGAGCGTCCTGTTTTATTTAAAGAACAGGGATCTATCAGAGTCTGATCTTCACAACACATGTTTGTGGAACTGTATCATGGCACGAACAAAGGAGATTTCTGAGGACCTCAGAAAAAGAGTTGTTGATGCTCATCAGGCTGGAAAAGGTTACAAAACTATCTCTAAAGTGTTTGGACTCCACCAATCCACAGTCAGACAGATTGTGTACAAATGGGGGAAATTCAAGACCATTGTTACCCTCCCCATGAGTGGTCGACCAACAAAGATCACTCCAAGAGCAAGACGTGTAATAGTCCACGAGGTCACAAAGGAAGCTTTAGGGTAACTTCTAAGCAACTAAAGGCCTCTCTCTCATTGGCTAATGTTAATGTTCATGAGTCCACCATCAGGAGAACATTGAACAACAATGGTGTGCATAGCAGGGTTGGAAAGAAAGCCACTGCTCTCCAAAAAGAACATTGCTGCCCATCTGCAGTTTGCTAAAGATTACGTGGACAAGCCAGAAGGCTATTGGAAAAATTATTTGTGGACAGATGAGACCAAAATAGCCATCATTTATGCCATCATTGATAGCCATAATTGATGGAACAATGAATTCTGTATTATACCAGCGAATTCTAAAGGAAAATATCAGGACATCTGTCCGTGAACTGAATCTCAAGAGAAAGTGGGTCATGCAGCGAGACAACGACCCTAAACACACAAGTCCAAGTCTACCAAAGAATGGTTAACGAAGAATAAAGTTAATGTTTTGGAATGGCCGAGTCAAAATCCTGACCTTAATCCAATAGAAGTGTTGTGGAAGGACCTGAAGCAGGCAGTTCATGTGAGGAAACTCACCAACATCCCAGAGTTGAAGCTGTTCTGTACTGAGGAACGGGCTAAAATTCCTTCAAGCCGATGTGCAGCACTGATCAACAGTCACCGCTAACGTTTAGTTGCTGCACAAGGGGGTCACACCAGATACTGAAAGCACAGGATCACATACTTTTGCCATTTACAGATATGTAATATTGGATCATTTTCCTCAATAAATAAATGACCAAGTATAATATTTTTGTCTCATTTGTTTAATTGGGTTCCCTTAATCTACTTTTAGGACTGAAATCTGATGATGTTTTACGTCATATTTATGCAGAAATATAGAAAATTCACAAACTATGTATAAGGAGGCTTACTAATGTGAACCTTGATTGATTTACTTCAAATTGTATAATTGGCGAAGCCATATATACAGTAAACAAACAAAAATAAATCAATAAATTAAGAAAAAAGTGGAAAAAATAATAGCGCCCTTTAAATAGAGGAAGAAATAGTATGTGTCTATAGCACTATTCGGATGGGACTAGTTTTCTAAACGTAGTTTGAGTTAAAATTCTCTTCTTTTCACCCGACGTCTGTGGTTCCATGTACTGATTCGGACGGGAATAACATCTCCGTGTTTATTACAGAGGTGGGAGTGTCTGTTTTGTACATCTGGGCTTTGCAGAAGATCACGTGCTCTAGATGCATGCATTGTGTGCATAAGTACCTTTTAAATTTAAAAAGTAGAATTCCTTAATTTATTGATTTAATTTTAATTTATTACAATTAGTTATTTAAAAAAAAAATAGTAAAAAAAACTTACTTTTCTATAAAATCATGTAAACTGGCTACTTATAATAAACCCACTGAAATAAAGACGTGAATACTTATATAATATATAAATATATATATATAATTATATAATTGAGTGCAGAAATGAAGGTGAGTAATCACCTGACACTGATATTACAGTGGCCAGTCTTAACAATTTACGTGATTTGGCTCTTCTTGTTGATTTTAGTTTTTATTTCTATGTAGCAAAAACATGTACATCCATACTGAATTCCACGCAGCAAACAGAAAACACGCGCATAAGAGCTTCTACCGTATTTCACGCCGGCCAAAACACGCGCGTTGTGAAAAAATATTATCGGCAATCACAGACATTCACATTCGGACGGGATTAGATTTCTCAGAGGATCTCTGAGTTAGACGAAAAACAGTAGGTAATTTGCTCTGGAATTTTTTACAGAGGTTGTGTGAGAAAAACACAGATGTCAGATTCATACGGGATTAAAATCGCAAAGTACAATTTCTCTGACGTCCCCCTGGAAAACTAGTCCTGTCCGATAGCGCTTATGATAACTGACATGCTGCAGTGCTGAGCTACATTATTGGAAGGTTGAGCACGCACCAAGCTTCGAGGCGCTCTTTCACCGTTTAGTCGTCATTTTGTTGTTTTCATCTGTCTGTGACCATTTCCTTTTATGGAGTTTTGTGCCCGTGGCTACAAGTAATGTAATCAGCTGTGCCTTGAAAGCACTTGGTCAGTTTACAGGTGATTTACCAACATACACACATGAGAAAAATGTGTAAATCTGTCGGTTTGTTCGGTTTTGGCCAAAAACATTTCCACACGACATGCATGTAAAACAGCAGCACCACATTTAATAAACCTGTACACAAAACTCAGATGAACAAACAAAAAGAACCTTTAGTGAGTGTGTCTGAGACAATCAGTTCAGTATTTCATATTATACGTTTTATTTACCACTTTTTCTGCACCGCTTCTTTAGGAATCTTGTCAGAAATGGATTTACTGAGATCGAATCTCACGCCTTCAACGGGACCAGACTGGAAAAGTTGTATGTATCTCTTATCAGCGTGTAGTAGTGTTACTCGTTCAGACATGTTTACAAAGAGCTTGTCTCCGAGTGAGTGGCAGGATCGTTGTTTGTTTGGAGATTGCGGGATCTGAATAAGGAACAAAAAGTAAGGAACAGATTGTACGAGTAAATAAATGTCAAATGAGACAAAACATTTAACTGTTTTCTTAACCATTCACATTTTGGCTTCTAGTCGCTAAGTCTAAATAAACATTCAGTTGTCTGTCAGTGTGTCAGGGGGGTTTTACGGTTAGGTACCGTATAATTGGGTTAATGCTGTAGTTTTAAAATGAACTTTGCATGCTGTCAGTGTATTACATTAACTGTACTAATTCAAGCGTTCCACTGTAGGTGAGCAATAATTTAATAATTTTTTTTTAATCACTTTAGGATTATGAAAGACAACCGGCACCTCATTAAAATCCACGATGATGCTTTTGAGGGAGCTGAAGGACCAACGTTGTTGTAAGTAAAACTAACAGTACATAACATCAGAATTAAGGAACACACAAGCTGTGCAAATACTGAAATTGTGAAATGTTGAAATGACCCATTTGAATGGTTTAGTGGACGTAAAACCTCTAGGAATGTAGGACAGCGTTATATCTGTTAGCCAAGGACTAAAGGCTGTCAGAAAAGTGTTTGAAGGCCAAACGCAAGCATCGCCCTGAACTCTAACACTGGTATGAAATAGGCAGGAAGCCAGTCTACAGGGTGAGATTACAGAAAATGAAAATATTTTTATCCAAAAAAAATGTATTTACTAATTAGAGATGGTGCAGATCTGATATGCAGTATTAGAATCTGGGATGAAAAATCTGATATTACATGGGGAAGAAACAATCCGATTCTGTAATAAGTAAACCTGTTCGGTTCATTTTAAATTTTATAAATGTACAGTCAGGTCCATAAGTATTTGGACAGTGACACAGTTTTTGTATTTTTACCACCACAATGGATTTGAAATGAAGCAGTCAAGATGTATTGAAGTGTAGACTTTTAGCTTTAATTCAAGGGGTTTAACAGAAGTATTGCATTAACTGTTTAGGGATTAGTCGTTTTTTTACAGACTCCCTCCATTTGCACAGACTCAAAAGAAATTGGACAATTGACTGATAAGCAGTTTCATGGCCAGGTGAGGCCTGTTTCCACGTTATTTCATGACAAATTAAGGAGATAAAAAGGTCTGGAGTTGATTCCAGTTGTCGAATTAGCATTAGGTAGCTGTTCATGGGAACTCGGTATACGGTCCAAAGAAGTGTCGACGCAAGTGAAGGAGGCCGTCATTAGGCTGAAAAAAATAGACCTATCAGAGAGACAGCAGAAATTTTAGGAGTGGCCAAATCAACCATTTGGTACGTTCTTAAAAAGAAGGAATGCACTGGCGAGCTCAGCAACACCAAAAAGCCTGGAAGACCACGGAAGACAACTAAAGTGGATGATCGCAGAATTCTTTCCTTGTTGAAGAAAAACCGCTTCATAACATTTAGCCAAGTCAAGAACATTCGCGCGGGGGTAGGTGTATCATTGTCATAGTCTACAATCAAGAGACGCCTTCTTGAATGTAAATACAGATGGTTTACCTCAAGATGAAAACCACTGGTAACACTCAAGAACAGAAAGGACAGGTTATACTTTGCTAGAAAAATCTATTTAAAATTTTTTTTAAAGCCTGCCCAGTTCTCGAACAAGGTTCTTTGGACAGATGAAACCAAGATTAACTTGTACCAGAATGATGGGAAGAGAAGAGAACGAAGAAAGAAAGGAAGGGTTCATGATCCAAAGCATACCACATCATCTGTCACACATGGTGGAGGAAGTGTTATGGCATGGGCATGTATGGCTACCAATGGAACTGGGTAGGAGGATTAATTCTGAAGTGTATAGAGCTATCCTTTCTGGTCAGATTCAGTCAAATACTGCAAAACTGATTCACAGTACAGATAGATAATGACCCCAAACGTACCTCAAAAGCAACCCAAAACTGAAGGCAGAAAGACCCACAAACAAGCAGCAACTGAAGGCAGCTGCAGTAAAGGCCTGGCAAAGCATCTCACTGGAGGAAACTCAGTATTTGTTGATGTCCATGGGTTCCAGACTTCAAGCAGTCATTGACTGCAAAGGATTTGCATCCAAGTATTAAAAATAATTATTATATTTATAATTATTTTAGTTTGTCCAGTGAAAATGGAGCAACTATGTAAAAAAAATGGCTGTAATTCCTAAACGGTTAATGCGATATTTTCGTTAAACCCCTTGGATTAAAGCTGACAGTCTACACTGTAGTTACATCTTGATTGCTTCATTTCAAATACACTGAATTGAAAAAAATGTGACACTGTCCTAATACTTATGGACCCAACTGTATGTTTTATATATATTTTTTATTTTGTTTTTATGGGAAATAATTTTGTTTGACATATTCTATGAAGATTCCATATAGGTTTACGGATAAAATATTATTTACATATTTCATAAAGTAAAAAATACCCATCAAATAAATAAAAAAAAATTAAAGATAAACTAGTGTGTGTTATATTTGTGAATGTCAAAGTCATTTGAATGCTGAGAAATATGACTTGGCTCATGAGGTTGCAGGTCATTTTACATCACAGATTTTGCACAGTATTGTGGATGTGTGTGATATATATATATATATATATATATATATATATATATATATATATATATATATAGTTTTTTTATGACACTAGTTTGTGTGTGTTTGTATAGCGATGTATCATCCACCGCTCTCCGCTCGCTCCCTACAAGAGGACTGAGAGGGGTGAAGGTTCTCATAGCGCGCTCTACACCTTCGCTAAAGACACTCCCTCCGCTTGATAACCTCGCAGAGCTTCAGGAGGCCGACCTCACCTACCCAAGCCACTGCTGTGCCTTCCACACCTGGAAACGCGACAACAGGTCTAAGCTTGCAAAAGTAGTTTCCAATATGTATTGCAATACTTTTTTTAACAATAACTTTTTTTTTTTTTTTTTTTTTTTTTTGCGCAATTTGTTTGTAATCCGAATTTGTCTTATGGGAGAAATGGAGTATTTATACCATAGGCTTACATCAAAAGCTCGCTCCAATTCAAATAGACTAACATGTAGCACTTGTGTATCCTTGATCTCCTCCATCCTTGATTCATCTGATCACATTTAAAGAATTGATGACTTTATTCTTTCATCCCACAGGGAGATCGCTGTATTTGGCCGCTTTAAGAACCTAACCATGCTGTGTAACATGTAAGACTGTGGCACTATGAATCCATTTAATGTCAAGCTGTTTGACTGACCAAGTGATCAGTAAAAACCTTTAATATCTGATTCTCTGACATCATCTCCATCACAGGGACCCATCAGGTGAAGATCTTAACGACATCAATTTCCACTACTCCGATTTGGAGTTGTGCGTCAGCAGAAGCTCCTTCAAATGCACCCCAGAACCAGACGCCTTCAACCCTTGCGAGGACTTGCTGGGTCATACCTTCCTGCGTGCCATCACTTGGATTGTCACTGTTTTTGCTCTCGCTGGAAACCTGGCCGTGCTGCTCGTTCTACTCCTGAGCCACCAGAAGCTGAGCGTCTCCCGGTTCCTCATATGCAACTTGGCATTCGCGGATCTGTGCATGGGCTTCTATTTGCTGCTCATTGCCTTGGCGGACTATCGCTCGCGTCAAGAGTACTACAACCACGCTACGGATTGGCAGACTGGCATGGGATGTGGGGTAGCTGGGTTTTTGACTGTCTTCGCAAGTGAATTGTCGATCTATACTCTCACCATGATTACCCTAGAGCGCTGGCACACCATCACTCATGCCATGCAGATAAGCAGGAGAATGAGGCTTCGCCACATGGTCACCATGATGGCGATTGGTTGGGGATTTTCCCTTTTAATGGCTCTGCTTCCTGTAGTTGGCGTCAGCAGCTACACGAAGGTGAGCATCTGCCTTCCAATGGACATTGAAAGTCCGGTTTCGCAGGGTTACGTGGTGGCTGTGTTGGTCATAAACGTGGCAGCCTTTTTAATGGTTTGTTCCAGCTACGCCGGGATTTACCTAAGCGTGCGGAACCCGAATGTGCCGACACGTCACGGAGACACGAGGATGGCCAAACGAATGGCGGTGCTCATCTTTACGGACTTCCTGTGCATGGCACCCATCTCGTTCTTCGCCATTTCCGCCGCTTTGCACATGCCTCTGATCACGGTCTCCCAATCCAAATTCCTGCTCATCCTTTTCTACCCAGTCAACTCACTGTGCAACCCGTTTCTGTACACGATATCCACACGAGCCTTCCGCAGGGACACGTGTCTGCTTTTAAGCCGATGCGGCTGCTGCCATGCGCAAGCGGAGTTCTACAGATCGCAGGGTCTGTTGGGGTTCACCTTGGCTCCCAGGAAGAAGAGAGTGAGGAAATCTCACTCGAATCATTTTCAAGCGTACCACATCAAGCTGCAGGGATGTTTCTTCAATAAAGCTGCAACATGAGCTTCACGTCTCAAACTACTGAATGACTGACTGCTAAGCAGCAATCTGTGAATGCTGTACATACTGTGAATATATGGTACATACTGTGAATGCTCTTTATATATTTTAATTTATTATTCAGATTTGAATTCTGGACTGTGAAACCATGTTCTAAATGGGATTTTCCTCTGCAGAAATTAATAATTAAAAATTAATATTTATGGTTAGTGTTTGTTTGCACCAAGCATGGGTTTATTTTAGTTTGGACATGCGACCATTTCCAAGCTCCTTTCCCTTAGCAACTGTTTCCATCCGTCGTTGCTTCATGTAAGCTTTCAGCACTTTAGCGGGTGTTTCCTCATGGGTACATTTTGAATTTGAAATGAAGCACAAGATATGAATAATAGGTGAGTCTGGGAAACTTGTAAAAGGGAGACTCAATACCCCTGGGGTGTTTTCTCCAAACTCAAAGCTGAAAAGTACATTTCAGAAGATGCCAGGTTTTGCTTCATCTCTGCATTAGACCTCACAGCAACCACACAACTCTGTCTGCTCATTTTGTTTGCAGTTTTATTGAGTTACCTGAACAAGTCTAAATAAACAGTAAAACATGGATCATTTAACTAGCTAGCTTGCCTTTGCAGAACCAACTAAACCTTTACTTGAGATTGTTATGAGAATTGTGCAGCAAATTGTGCTGTTCTCGTGTTAACTGGGTGGTAACTTTCTCAAGTAGGTGAAATAAGTTACTTGTACCAAGTGGTAACATTTGGCCTCAAACTTGTGGTTGAACACTGAAATAGGCAACACAAACTCTAGCTCAAGACACATGGAGACCTGTACAAATTGCCACTGGTATTAATGACGCATAATTAGGAAAGAAATGATCCATGACCCTTTTTTGTTCATGGAGCTTACAAAGTATGCATACCGAAAACCCTGCTGTCAGCTTGTACTTTAAACCTTTCTTGACCTCCAAACTGATCTGTTGTCTTGTT
This sequence comes from Cranoglanis bouderius, assembly GCA_023630585.1. Lineage (NCBI taxonomy): Eukaryota > Metazoa > Chordata > Actinopteri > Siluriformes > Cranoglanididae > Cranoglanis > Cranoglanis bouderius. Next base: position 3,336,322 of record CM042569.1, read on the forward strand.
GCCTCAGCCTTATTTATGGATCCTCACATTGAAGCACAAAAATAAACTTGTAAAGAACTCACAAAAACGTGTTACCATTGGGGACAATTAAATGGTGCTGTAACCCCCCCCCCCCCCGAATCTTAGAATGTAGCTTAATGATTGCATTAAATACTTTGGCATAATTCAACCTAAATAGCCTCAACATTCGAGGCATCAAACTCCAAGGTTTATATCATTCTAACAGATATTGAAAATGTGAGACAACCAATCATTCTGAATCCTGGAACCAATCTCAGACTTGGTGGATGACAGTTCAGTTCTCATTGGTTATTCTTTTTTTTTCCCCATGTCAAGATTGCATGAGAGACATTTAAATAGTGACAACCAATCTGAACTGTTGTCTGCCATTTTGTGTTGTTCAGCATTCTCCTCAGTATTGTACATGTGTAATATCTGTGCGAGTAGATCAGAGGGGTTAAGATTAGATTTTACACATTTCCCACCACAGGATAACCTGAGAACATAATCTTTTGAGACCAGCCTAAAATCGGGACATGTTTTGCAGTTGTCTGGACTTAAAATCGGTCAGATTATTCTCCAAGTCAACTGATGACGGTGTTAATAATCAGCTAATGATTTGCTTCTGGGCGTCCAAATAAGGTAAAACTCTGTAGCCAGTCGCTCCAGTCAAAATTCGATCACTTGTAGCCGAGTGCAAATATGATTTGTGCCTATGTTCAAGTTTACAAAATGCCACCGAAAGATAACCGTTGCACCAATGGAGCTTTACGTTATGATCTGTAACTTGGATACATCAATAAGATGGACGACGCAAGTAATATAACTGTAAATAATACGATCGTATCAAAACACGACGCTAGAATCAGTTCTCTTTCAATGTAAAATCATATAAAATTTAATATTAGGCAACACAAAAAAAAAAAGACACCAGTTGAGTTTTCCCTGCTGTGCGTTTAATTTAACAGTGACGAGAACAAAAAAGAAAAAAAAAAAAAAAAAAAAAAAGACATTCATCAAGCCATTTAGAACAATTAAAGCACTTTTTAAAAAAATATGCCAGATATATATTTTTATACAGTCTGGAAAAGCAAAATCACAGTGCACTATTAAATATGCATGAAACAAAAGCGTGAAAGATTTTTTTCTTGAATTAACACAGTAACAAAAAGTAAATAAATAATTAAATAGTATATCTAAACAAATCCCAAACCAATTTCTGAATTAGAAAAGGAAAAAAATATATATATACATTGGAATAGTATCATATAGGGTGTTTTGTCTCATGATTTCCCCCCCCATCTCACCACTCAGCCTCCCCAACAGCTTTGGAGAAAACATAGTCCTTACCACCGTAACACATCACACCGTCTTTCAGGTAAAACTTCCACCTGTTTTTACTGCGATGAATCTGTTATGACAAAATTAAAGGTCATCACTGGTGTAAAGAATGCACGAGTGTTTAGGTTTAACCATAATAAGGCTTCACCCAGCCTACAGCACAAATCCTCAACGGTGGAACTCACCTTATCATACTGACAGACGATAACGTTCTCGGTATCGAAGATCTCGGGGATGTCTTGCTCACTTACGTCATCTCCAGAGTTCAGTGGATCCTAGACAGAACAAACAGCACTAATAACTAATGCTTATTTACATTCAAGAGTCATGATTTTTATGCATTACATTCACTAGCGGTGTGCATCTCTCCGTCTGAGACGGAAAATCTTGGTATTTGATCAACAATCTAATAGATATCCAAAGGATACATTTAAAAGTAGTGAATGATTCAATCTGATATGAGACATTTCAATGTTCAATATTGTCCTGACTGTTTAATTTTCAATTAAAAATTATTTCAGTGAAAATTTAGGGGTGGACTGCCAGTCAATGAGGCCACACCTCCCTCTGAAAGGTACAGAGGCCACACCTCTTTCACTGGGACTGCCAGCTACAGAGGCCACGCCTCCTTTTCCAGGGCTGACAGGTATAGAGGCCACGCCTTCTTGGCCGAGTCTGAATCTTTTATACCAGGCACAGGTACATATAGCGGCCATGACTACTTTACTGGTACTGACTGGTACTTTACTAATAAAATGTTTACGTTTATGGTTTCTTTCATACTAGTCACAAACATAATTAAAAATTATGCATCTTGGATTTTTTTTTTTCTATTATTTAATAAAACACTGTACATCACCCAGGCAACAATTTTTTTTTTCTCTTGTGGTAATTTGTCTTTTACTACATAATAAGGATTAGATGAAGGTTTAGATCACCTGCAGCTTCTGATCTGTCTGTTTGTTTCTCACCTCTTCCTCTTCCTCCTCCTCCTCCAGCTCAGGCTCTTCTCCGTCAATGCTGGAGCTGCCGTTTCCGTCGCTGCTTCCTCCGACCCCCTGGAGCGCCTGCAGAGCCTCAGCGTTGATCATGCCCAGGAAATCGTTTTCCCCGACAGGCCCTCGATCCTCTCTTTCCTCCTCCTGATCATCTCCCGCCTCTGAGCTGCTGTCACACGCCCCGTCGAGCTGCGGGATGTCCGTCAACTCGTTGAAGTTATAGTCTCTCAGGAGGTCCATGTCCAGCTGGGGGGGACATCATGTTACAAGATGTCTTCGTTACATGTTCATAATATGATTGGTCAGAATGAGTTGATTAATGTTGTTTTAATACGTTATCGTTTCTATACTAACAGCTCATGCACTGGGAATTGTACCGCAGACACTTCACATAATCTAAACCTAATCATAATAAATAAATGAGGAATAAAATACTTTAGGACATGCTGTCGTTGGAAAATTTCGGATCGTCAATTAGGTTCCTATAACAGAATGCCCCTGTTTTGTTTGCAAGTCTACCTTAAGTGTGCCATCAGGTGTCCTTTCCAAATCGGGCAGGAAATGACTCAGTGTGTCCTCAGTATTAAGCCTGGCTTCTGCTGCCGCTTTAACGGCCCTCTCCACCATCTGCTCCGCCGAGAGACACGACGGAGTGCTCATGTCCAGCGGCTGCGGGCTGAAGTCAATTCCGTCCAGCGTAAACTCATCCAGGTTTCCCGGGGGCGACTCTGAAGGCTGGGGGTTAACAGGAGGCACGGGAGCGACCTGAGGCTGAATAGGGGGATCCGGGGGGATCTGAAAATGCTGAAGCACCTGGTGCTGTTTGGGGGCTTGAGGAGCGGGTACGGATTGGGGACACGGAGGTAGAGGAGGCACCTGGGAGGCAGGGAGGTTATGAAGGATACCAGAAGGCAGATTTCTCTGCTCCACATGGGGCTGGTTGGATTTAGGAGGCATGCGCTGGCAACCCGGAGCCTGAGTCACCATCACAGGAACATTCACTTTGTAGAAGTGGCCTGTAGGTACAGATGTAAAGATTTGTGTAAATTGGTGTGGTTGAAAAAACATTATTTTTTTTCCCTTAAATTTCAAGACACACCAAGAGATTTAGATTTAAAATCATTAAATGAGACTAAATTATCATATTTCAGGGAATGTTGCAGGTTGTTCCATTTAAAAGGAGTCTTAGTACAAGTGTTTAAAACTGTGACATGAAATCTGTTAAGTACTCAAATCCTTTAATATATAAACAGGATATTACAGATAATTCACTTCCCATTACCCTGCTCTGATTCACCCCCTCATCAACTAATGATCAGATGATTGAAAGATTTATTTAAATGCCCCAGATGATTTTTGAGAGCCGGACCGAGCGAGTGAGGCGAGCACTGAATCCTGCGCTCAGGCCGAAAGAAACGTGATGTATTGTTTATACTGTAGCACAGCTCACCTGAAGCGGTCTGTAGAGTCACACCTGCAGGGATCTGGACAGGATAAGTGACTCCAGGTGGCAGAGAAAATGTTGTGATAGTGCCGGTGTTGCTCTGGAAATGGGCAAAGATAATAAATATCTCAAATCTTCCTACCTGACACTAAACTGGAATGAATGTTTTCAACCTGGTAGAATAACAAAGAAAATACAGCTGCATATGATGTTAGGCCACATATGGTTAATTTGTATCATACATTTGATTTGCTTTGTTAACGTCGCACGTGTCTAAGACTGGGCTCCATCTAATGTATAGGGTGAGCGGGGTGCTAAGCGCTAGAAGATTAACTGGAGTGTGCTACCAGGCCTCCGGGGGGTGCTGGCACCAGCCAGTACGGTCTTTGACCATGTGGTGCACCTGAGCATCGTTTGTGTCAAGCAAACAAAGAGGCTGCATTAAATACCATCTGATATTGTTTGTTTGTTTAAAATAAATAACAAATTAGCAGTATTCAAACAACTTGGACCCGGAATTATTGCGTTGCATGCGTCAAACAACTAACACCATTTACTCCCACACTGGACCTTGTGGTTAAAAGGTAACCTTCAAACTTTGTTTGACTGAACCAAACGGTTATTTTATCCATAACAATTCTCTTAATTCTACATATTTAACCAAATAAAGTAAACAAGAGCACATTTTGTTTCACAATACTGTTATAATTTTGATTTGTGTAGCAATAGTATTTATTGCACTGAGGAATATTCTGATATGAATATATGAACGATTATTTTTCCCCAATGTTCTAGGACCTGTATTATACAAAATTGTGTTTAACATGGTCATTGCGTTTTTTTTTTTTTAAAATGAGAACTTTGTGAAGTACGTGATGATTGAAATTGGGTCTGGATGGTTTAAGTCAAGTTGCACACTCTTTATTTAATGAAATAAAGGTACAGAAATCCCGGGGGGAAAAAATAATGTATTTGACTTACAGCTTTCCCTGTGAAACTCTGCTGCCTGACAGGGAGAACACCAGAAGCTGAGGAAAGCATCAAATATTTTATAGACCATTTTTGCCAACAATTACAATTAAATAAATTATTTATTTATTAAAGACCGTGTCATATTTTTATCTGTTTAAAGTCGTGCAATGTTTTGAAATCAGGTTAGTTCAACACCTTCTGACCAATCAGAATCCAGAATCCAACAGCGGTTGTGGTATAAAGTGTTTTTAATAAATTATTCCAATAATATAAAGAAATCAGTACTCTGAACTGACCTGTGGATTTCTGTAGCATTTGGGAATAATTTGCAGGAAGCTGCAGGACAAAGTCGGACGGACTGTCTTTAGCAAAACCTTCCACGGCTTTCGACTGTAGGACCTTCGACTCCCACAGCTACGAGTAGAAAACAGCATATTTCCTTTATAAGTGTATCAAAGTTCGCTCAATAGGGCAAACGTTTGTTTGTTTTTTTAAATAACTAATAAAATTTAGTTTTTGTAAACAAAAAAATATTTATACAAAAAATATTTCTATTCTAGGTGATATTGCAATGCAAAATTATGCAGTAAGCACATAATGTGGATGATTTCTACAGCCTGAGAAAAGTTTTATGAAAAACTCACTAATCCCCAAATATAATATCCCCAAAGTAATGTGAATCAACAGTAAATACATTTTTAAAAAAAGTATTGTTTTCATCCAAGTCTCATTCAAATTTGTAAATAATGTTTCTTTAAGGACATTTAAAATGTACAGCACTTATGGAAAATGTGTTTTGTTCCCCAAGGCACATGGTATAGTGATATATATATATATATAATTACTTTTGGAGTGCCATGCATTCCATGAGAAAATATTGCTCTTTTGTATTTTTGCCCAAGAAGACAAGCACATGTCAAAAGAGATGCTGCTATAATTCAATTTAATTGACCTTATCCTTCAGGATTTTATTTATCAGGATTTACCTGCCTGAGTTCATCTAGTACTCTCTCTTCCACTCCTTCATCGATGAACAGCTCTCTGACGCTCTCTATCACATCATCAATGATGGACAGGTAGAGTTTAGGCTGGGGGGGGGGGGGAATCAGGACCATATTTATTTACCTACATTTCCATTGATTCAACAGAAAGGCTTATCAAATCAGACAGTCAAATCCCAGCCAGATGTCTAAAAACTGTGGCACAACAAAAGACTGCTTTTCAGTTTAACTAGGCAACCTGATGATGTTTCGGACTGCTGTTCGATTCTGAGTCGATTCAACACTTTTCTCCATCCCAAAACTCCAACACAGGACAGAAAAGGCGAACCTTTACTATCAGTTAGTGCAATATTCTTTAAGTGCAGTCACTGTGTTTTTGAAAACGTGAGTGAAGTCAAAATTTCACCCTGTGAAATCAACTGCACGGTCTGGGACTGAAGAATCGACTCTTTTTGAAATCGACTCCTCCCAGCCTCAACGGAGACGTTAAATCGCTGAAACGTGTTTATTAAATAAATAACTAAGGCTTTTGAATCTTCACAGAAAGCAAACTAGCTCCCTGGTTAACGTTTTTTTAACTGTTATCGCTAATATCTAACCGTAAGTAAAGTAAACACAGATAATATACAGGTCTATTTATTAGTTATCACTTTGACGGTTACTGACTTCGATGTAATTTAAGTTACTTACTAGTATGTTTGAATTTGAGAGCATTTTTGATGTCGGTTGCTACTCATTTAGCATCCCAGCTCACTCTAAACACACGGTGTGAAATCAGTGTATGGGTCAAGGGTTGATTTCTGAGACTTTACACAGCTGTTCTGCGGAGAACTAATCAGTTAATTTGCATAACGAGGAGCCAAAAAATGAGTCGATTCTTGATTACATGCATTAACAAAGGAGAACAGAATCCGAATCTGTGGGGAAAATGATTCGGTTCAGACTCGCTCACAGATAATGTCTCCACAACAAAACATTTTATATACATTTATTAGACTTTTTTTTTTTTTTTTTTTTTTTTTTTTTAGATAACCTATGAATTAAGACATAAAATAGCTTACAATAAAACAACATCTTCGGTAATAGTTTAAAGACTACCCACAACAGGGAATTATGTGTTCAGTTAGCTAGCATTAGCTTTCCAAATTACCTCACTAAATAAAATGGTGGTTAATGTTCAAACGGTAGCATATGATGCTAATACATTTTGCCAGGATCCCTTACTATTCACACCAGCAATCAGTGTATTATGTATGTTTTTGTTTGTTTGTTTGTTTTTCTTTTGTTTTGTGGAATCAACTCTCTGAATCGGCCCCATTAAATCCATGTCAAGTTCGAGTAGAGTCATTTTAAACCGTGTTCATTCAAAGATTTCACCTCTCATTCTTAAGACATTAATCACTTCAAGAGTCGACATTTTCTGGAAGCTCTAACTAAATTAACCCGACCAAGTTGTGACAAAACGTTGACTTTTATTTTAATATAGTGTGGCTGTTCATTGTGCGATCAAAAGCTAATCACAGTTAGTGTATTTTCAGTTGAACAGTCATTTCTTATCAATTTAGCTACACATCTGAGGTAAATGTTAATGTCCCCAACAGTTTTGTCATGTTTTCCAGTCATTTTGCCTTTACGTTGTTTATATAAACAAGTGTTTAGCCTGTTGTAGCTGGTCAAACCATGGACAACCACCCAGAAATACACCATGCTAAACATTTAGTCATCAAAGTGGTGTGAACGCTGTCGCTAGGCAACTGGGAAACATGGATGCCAAGCTTAAACTAGCTAATAACCAAGATTAATGATAATAGCTATGGGATAACTAGCTATAACACACAATTTAAAGGCACAATTAGAATGGGAATGACAAAATAAATTTAGGATTATCAACATTTCCCTCAGATGTGTTAGTGAATAACCAAGAAAACACTCCGTATGAGTAAAATCACATTTTAACTACACTTAACAATGCACATTAGATAAACTTCAGTGTGAGAACCGTAAACATTGCGTCATAACATATGAAATCAGAGCGGTCAGAATTTTTGTATTAATTTCTAAAATTAAATTACTTTCAAAGTTGTGAACACGACAACAGTAGGCTTTTTACGTGTAACGTTTTTATGAACACTGAATATAGGACCTCATGGAAAAGCAAATGTGAAAAGTGTTGCACCACTATAGGAAACATCGTCACAAATTAATCGCATTATTCAGTCCATCAAACCAACTATAGCTAATGATTATTATAGATTATTGTTAGCAATGTAGCTATTTATTTTTTTTAAAAATAACATTACAATATTGCAATAGTACAGCGATAAGATATTACCCAATCTTTGTGAAAATCTTAGGGAACGCCACAGACCTCAGGAGGTAGCATATACTTATAGCCAGTTTTATTTTACTTGAATTTGTTATTTATTGCTTACATCAGATACACGTGTAATTTAATAACCCACATTGTTAAATAATCTCTAAATGTGAACAGTGCTCGGTATGTAATAATAGGGCTTAATATGCATCTCTGAAATCTTGCGATGTATAATAGGCTAAAGTGCAAATACTGTAGGCTGCTGGACAGGTTTTTAACGGTCATTGCACTGGCAGAGCATTACAAATTGTATTAATTAATTTAATGGTTAATATAAATACATATTTTTTGTTTTATATTGTTGAGCTATGTGTGTTGATCTTAACTTTGTGGGGGGGGAGACCAGAGTAAAGACTAAGAACATTTCATGTGTCTGTTGTAAGTGCATGCTGATTATTCATTAGTGCGAGTATGTAAGTCTTTTTTTTTCTTCTTCTTCTGAAACATAAATCCGCATTTTAGATCATTGTGTTGCACAGCTTGATGGTTTCTGTGATTCTGCCTCAATTAGCTTTTTTTCAATTTCCACCTAAAAGCAGAAAGAAGGAGAAAATTAGTCACCGATTTTACAATAGTCTGACGTGCCACGTTTATTATTCTTCAGTTTGTATAAACTGATAGATGACTGATGGATTGATTTTACCTGGCAGCGATAAAAGGCCTTGTAGCTGATGTGTTTCTGAGGCTGAATGTCGCTTTCTGTTCCCAAAGACTTCACCCTGGTTTGAGAAGCAACCGTATCTGCCACCTCGCACTCCATGGTGATGAATGGGAACCAGTCAGTCGGGATCTCTTGGTCCGACGCCAGCTCCAGCTTACAGGAGAAGCAATGGGGATGGTCTGCTCCTGTACGTGAGTGAACAAAGTAAATAGAGGAAATGAGAAGTTGGCACATTACACCACCAGAGGGAGCATACAGCACACAGAACTCGAAGACCTCACGCCCATTAGTCTCTAGTCACGCCATCTCCGTTTACTTTTACTCATTTGGCAGAACCTTTTGTACAAAGCAACTTACAAGTACACAGAGAGCTAACAACCTTGCTCAAGGCTCTTAATTTAAAATCCATAAATCCTGGTCAATAGGACAGAACCTTAAGCAAAGCAACCACTGTCCTGATGGACAAAAAGTGATGTTTGTTCCTGTGATAAATATATGCATCGGTATCTTCTGCCTAACTGTGACGGGCACAGTGTTTACAATGTCCTTTGAATGCAAATGTTTTAACCACCTTGGTTTCTGAGTCTGAATCAAACTCTAACTACACAGTTTATTTATAAAGCATAACTTTATGTTCATTTCATTGCATTTTCCTACTGAAACCAACATCATGGCCTATACACATACACTTTTGGACTATTTTGGTTACGTGACTAATTTGAACAATTAGTACATTGTCAGAAATCTACATCTAAACAGCTCATGAGGAAAAAGCATTAGCATGATGCCGATAGCACAGCGCTATTTCTACCACAGCTTTTCTAGATGTCCATCCAAGCCGTGGAAATATAATAAATCGTTCAAAAGATTTATAAATACATCTCTCTTGTACGAGTTGTACAAATGGAGTTTAATATTGATAAGTGTAGGCCTATTTATTGCATTGGTAAGGTAATGTCGGTCTGATATCTTGTTTAAAAAAATAAATAAAATTCACCATCTTGTTTTATTTATCATGACATTAGTTAAGCCAGGTTGTCTACCACTGGCCTGATATTCAAAACAAGTTAAGAATTATTTCACAAAACAGTGGGGTTTGAAGCAATTGTGATTTTGGCATGACTGAACTGATTTAATACTTGCCTTCTAGTGGCAGTAGAAAATTTTTAGGAACATGTACTGAAAGCAGATTCTTTCCTTACCCGTGTTCTTGGCGGGAAGCTTGTCAATCCTCCAAACAATGGCTCCATATACGTTCTCATACTTGACAGTACCAACAGTCACCTGCATGACAGGATGAGAATCTGTGACGTTTACTGAGCCCAGACAGGCATTTCTGTTCATGCGGGCCTTGATCGATTTCTGCCAGAGCAGTGAGATGGTGCGAGGCACTTTGACCCAATCCCCAGGCAGCGGTACCTGGATTAGCACGTTTTCACAAAGCGATTCTGAATGTGCCCCCAGTGAAGGGAAGGACGATTGCGTATTGAGAAAGGCTTGTAACTCCAGGTAGGCACCTTGGACAGTGACCGAAGCCTTCACTGAGAAAGGCAAGTCTCCACAGTTCAGCGATACCGTCCTGTAGCGCCCGAGTTCCACCCTGCAGGCATCCGGTGGCGAGAACTTAATCAACCTAGTGTCTTCGAATTCAGCCTCTCTTACAGACTTGTGAAACTGGTATTCAGCGATCTCCATCCACGCTTCATCCTCTTCGGAGCCATAATTGGAGTCTTTCCTCAGAAGTCCGAGGTCATTCAACGCCAGGAAACATTCCGCCGCGCCGTTTATGAAGGCCAAGCAGTGGAGCCGTGTGATGGCCGCACGTTCCAGCGTGGCTCCGTCCTTATCTACTCGCATCCAGATATGGTCTGCAATCTGCAAGGACAACTCTTGTTCCTCGTAATGTTTTTGTTGCTTGAGGGGACCTGGTACTCTCATCAGCTCCTCCTCGAGGGACACCAGCAAGTCCTCCATGTCTCTGTACTCCGTCGTGCCAAACTTCAGAAGCTGCTCCACTTCAGCTTCATGTGTCACCTCGGGTTTAGGGTGGTAACGCTTTCGTTCCACATATGACACATGTTCAATCTTCAATGTCGCGATTTTTCGTGGCTCACCATAGCTTTCCAGTTTTGGGCCTGAAAGATAGCAATTGGAAGTCAGCTGGAATTCTTTGAACGGTTTCTCCAAGCCTTTTTCATAATACATTTGGAGCACGGCTCCTGGGAGCAGCTGTAAGTATATAGGGCCCCACTGGCGGGATGACATACGGTTCTTTTTCTCTGGGATCCTCAGCATTAATGGCCAGCCGTGCCTCCTCTGGCTGAGGAACAGTCCCTGTGGAACAAAGGAAGAAGAACCTCTTCCTGTATCAGTATCCTTTAGTTTACTTATAGTCGAATCTCTTTCCTCTCTCTCTTGGTCTTGGTCTTCCTTTGCCTTTAACCGCTCTAGCTTATGGCAGATATACAAGTAGGAGTTTTGAAGTTGGTCCCGGGGTGGCTCGTAACCATCCTTGGTTCGGATAAAGAAGCGAGGCAAGCTTGAGCCAGGCTCGGAGTCTGACGAGGAACTTCCAGAATCTCTCTTGTGCTTGTTTTCACCCAGAAATAGGTTAACCTGACCCGGATCGTCTTGAAACGCTGGGAAGGATGTGGATGCCTCAGAAGACGAACGTCTGTCAGGAGAAGAGATATTCGTCGACGTGTTGGAGAAACTCCTAAAGACATTAGGTGGTCTGAGAGAGTCGCGGTTAAAGGGAGACGGACCGGGTGGAGTTTCCCTTACTGGAGTGCACATCGGGGTGTTGCTGGGCACACATGAGCTCCCATTGAAGCTAAAGTGCATTTGGGGAGATTCCAGTGGACTGGATAACCTCCTTGCTGAACTGCCCAAAGGAGGCAGCACCAATTTCAAGCCATTTGGTCGAGGTATTGACCCAGAACTTGATGAAGGAGACTGCAGGCTTTTCTGTGGTGAGGACTGGGGGGTGCCTTCATCTTCAAATGTCACCCAGTTAGCTGGATGGTTCATTGAGCACATTGTGTCGGTCAGTTTGTGTGAAATTAATCTGCCTTTTCAGAGTCCCTTCCTGGTATGGCTCAATCAAGCCCACCATTGGAGGTCATCTGTATAAAAACAAAAGTAGAAACATTCACAAAAAGCTTAAAATGCAACAGAATATGTTCTACAAATATGCAAAACATTTCATAAGACGGGACATTTACTGGACCAGATTTGTAACTACCTCCAGAAAAGTGTAATGGAAATTTTATCACGTGAATGCAAATTCTACAAAGAACCATTCCTTAATTTTGAAGCTCTGGCTTTTCAAATAGACATTTTAAAGGGTGATTGCTTCAACACGGCCGTCTGCATGGGCAGGAAGACTAAAACACCAGCGCTGCACTGTGTATATAGACGTTACAGAATCGCACGTGTGTCTGGATGAAAAACTGACCATCTGCCAAATATGCAGCTGGATACAGTCATGTGCCAAGTTTCCGTTTGCAGATTTCTCACATGACTGCAGTTTTAATTACTCAGCGACATGGAACAAGCGTTCAGCGTCTTTGGCTTCTTTAATAGCTCCAGCTCGACCCAAACACATCAAAGTGGAAACATCTGGGTTACAGATCTTTTGAGCAGAGGCATTGTAACAGCTAGGAAGGGAGAGAGAGAGGAAATGTGTCACACCCTGGGCCAATTTTGTCTCTGAATTGCTTGCTTCGACCTCCATATGTGATTTAAATGGTTAAATATAACAACCTGATGATTCAGACGGTCATGGTGTAGGGATACATCAGGTCTGGCATACTCAAAAATCTTTATACCTCTTTGTAACTGTAGATCTATCCATCTGTCTTGGACAATAACGATTCATCAAGAGACTAAGACTAAAATTGCCTGTTTACAGCTTAAACGTAATGATTAGTATCTCTGTATTGGAGAGACACACGATCTACACATATACTATATATTAACGCTAGGTACATAGTAATGTGTTAGTGTTTAAGAGACTATGAAGGTATCACATTCAACAGTCAGACTCTCTACTGCGGTTATTTTAATGAACAGGTCCGTAAATACGTTGCTAGCCGCATTGCCTTGAGATGGAAAAGCTCGTAAAAAAAAAAGAAGTGCTGGATCATTCCTGCTCAGCTGGAAAAAAGTAAGCAAGCTATAAACATAAAGCTGACACGAGCAGCATCAGCAGGCCACTGCGGCAAGGAACGCTGCGAGTAGGCAGAGAAATGAGAATCGTCGGAGTCTCCGAGACGCATTCCTGGCATTCCTCTGGGACGCTCGGCACGGACGAAGGAAATACCGTCCCACAATGCTCCAAACACTAAACACGCCATGTACTAAACACCGTCACTGTATTCTTAAGACTTTACACACGGAGCCCGACTGATCTTAGTCGTTATTTGTCACTTGTCATAACATCTTTTCTTGATTAGTCAGTGTCACGTACTCCTTTTTCCATGCTTCAGTGTCAGATCAATGTTGCGAAAGCATTTCTTATTTTCAAAGCCTGACATCATTACGAATAAAACCACAGCTACTTTGAAATACTTCATCATACAATAACTGGTTGCCGATTGTTTGTACAAGCCTAACTGTATATTTCTTTGCCAAACAGTGCATGAAGCTCACATGACACTGGTCACCAGCTCGTGGTCAGGAAGTATTACTCGCTGAATCACACAAGTTTGTGGAAGTTGCATCGGTCACTTAACACCCTGACCATGAACTGGGCATAATACGCAAAAGTTCGGTCCAACAAAACGTAAGATGTGTTTTAAAGACCTGGTAACTTTTGTTAAATATTAGGCAACAAGATGATAAGCAAGCAAGACAGCCTAAGTCAATCTTAGTCAGTATTTTAGAAGATTAAAGCACCGGGTTAAGGGTCCAGGAGACCTGTGATTTGAACTCATAACTTAATGGAAATTAGCACACCATCTTAAATACAGCGAATGACTGGATAAAATGTTATATGAGAGCATGGAAAAAAAATTCCCTCTCCATGCCATCTGCAAGCAAGTAATTTCTTCCTGACAAACGTTTATATTTTACTGTATAAATGCAATATTGTATTAAATTCTTGGATCCTAATTGGTCATAAGGATGTTGATTAAATTTCTATAACAGCAGGGACTGGTACGGCAGCACGCCAAATAATCTAAACCTAATAAGAAAAAATTGTGCTTTTAAAAAATAATTGTTAATATGATGTTTCCTGCGAGAGGACATTGTTTTAACAGTTATGGAAGGAGTCTCCAGTGTCGGCGCTTTGTAACAGTCGGAGAGAAACACAAGAAAGTCTTCAGGGGGAGTTTTACGCTTTGCGGTTTCTGGGTAACAATCTGACCGTCTGACATCGAGAGAGGGAAAAAGAGAGGCAGGTGAGGGAAGGACCGTTTACAGCTGCTATAACGTAAGTGAACTGACTTGTTTTGATGATGTTCCACAACATTAAATGTAATTAAAAGTATGACTTTTTATCCTTTATGACAAATTGTTAGTGTTGGCCAACTGCTTTGTTGTAAGAGGAATAAAACACTTTAGCGTGTACCGTTATAGCAAAATACTGTAACTGTAACGCTTCATACAACCATCATACCAACCCATCGTTGATTATTTTCCTGTAACAGCACAACATAAAGTGTTTTATTCCTTACTTTCAATTGACCGATACTGCTATTCTTATGTATTATTGCTTACATAATCATCAGACACTAAGAAATGATTATATGTCCAGAGTAACAATCCTGTTCTATTCTAGACGAGCAAAAACACTAACATAACCCGACTTTACCTTTAACTTGAAACCAAAGCAGAACTGCGTATAATAACCATCTCTGTCTCGAGTGACAATGAGCATGACTTCAAATGAGGACTTAGAGACGCATAGGGTGGATCTGCGCCCAGATAATGGCAGGGTACAAAATTCCACTTCGTTCTCAGATGTCACGCACGAACACTGAAACTATCATCTGTATAAAGCATCCAGATAAAGCCCAGAGTAATCGTCAGTTTCATCCACACACACACTCCGGGACGAGCTCCAAAATAGATCAAGTTAGACTGCAGGGAGGGGTATCGACCCGATTATTTAGTGAGGGCATGGAAAAGTCCATTTTCGCTCACGTACGCAATGACTACAGGGGTTTTAGTTCGAGTGCATTAAACTAGCCCTTCAGGTCAAAAGGTGTTGATTCATTTTCTGACAGTAGCGCAGCTCCAAATCGCAGGTTCACATTAACGTGCTCGCTCTGATACATTACCGTTTCTATAGTAACAGCTCGTCCACGGGGACTTGAACGGTGGACGATCCGCACAAACGGATCTTTAAACGTTTTCTGTTTATTTAACATTTAGGGAAGGAGGCTCCAGTGTCGGCGCTTTGTAACAGTCAGAGGTAAAGCTGTAACTATTTTAGACATCTTCGGGACAGAGGACTTTTACGCGTAACATGACAAGCTCGTGAGAGAATGACTGTTTATAGCGGCTAACAGCTTAAGTGAGAACAGGAACTAACTTGTTTCTTGGACATTCCACAACAATACAAGCAACTATAAACGGATAAAAATGTACAACACGTCGCTCTTTAATTAACACAGCTTGATAAATTGCCGCGAGGAATTAAACACTTCGGGGTGGTAACAGTAACCCTGCTTCATCACGCCACGCTGTCGTCGATTATTTTCCTATAGGAGCACAACACGGAGTCCTTACATACATAACCTTGCAGGCAATTCTTAAATAAAACGCGCCGTATTGCCTACACTGTAAAGTGTCTTAGTAGTTTAATATTTTGCTACACTGAATTTTATCTTAATGAATCTTATAAAAGACAACAAATGTAATCCATTTTAATGCATTCACACTACAAAATTATTTTTAAAAGGATGATTATGGGAAATCTGGCAACCCAAACCGGGCTACATCATGTAAGACTGGGCTTCTGCATCAGTTGTCACAAAGAAAGCAAACCAAAAAAAAAAACAACTAGTCGGTTTGTTTAGTTAAAAATCCCGAATGCAGTTCGATTGTGTTAGTTCTTATAAAGCAGGTTTCATGGTTTCAAAAACTTAATCGACATCTTATTTTAATATTTTCGCAAAAGAAAAATCGCTCACATCGCTTAAAACCGTTAACTCCCACGCAAACACTCACACGGACTCTAACGCAAGCTTTTATTAGGTTTGTCTGTATCGAATAAAAGTATCTTTCGTTTGTTTAACCTACAAACAGCAAGTTAAATCTCTTCTGTAGATAATAACAACGCAAAATTTTGTCCCAAGCGAAGTTTTACAAGTTAAAAACATGTCCGAAACCCCAGTACGTGTCTCTGGACAGTTGAGTAAATACTCACACATTGTGTCCAAAGTGTCCGACATCGAGTCATTATTTTACGATTAGAAAATTCCTAAAAGAAAAAGAAAATGGCAGAGATTATCATAAGTCTTGCTGGATCCTTCATACCCTCCTCCTCCACCACCACCACCACCTCCTCCTGCTGCTGCTGCTGTAGGAAAACACACCGAAACGGAAAGCTCAAATCCGCCTAATGTAAACCATCTCTGCCGGGAAGAGAGCCATGAAGACACAGGGAGCGTTCGAGTCTCCAAATCCTTGGAGTCGGCTCCGAATCCGAATCCGACTCCAGGAGTCGATTCCAAATCCTAAACCGCATGACAGTGAATCAGTAAATCAAGTCTTAAATGAAAACTCCACCCTGAAAAGACCTGAACGCTCAATATTGATTTTGAAGACTGACAAACGAGTTCTAACTCGACTTTTTTCCTTTCTTTTAAACTTCTTTCATCAACATGTCGGTCTATTTTTTTTTTTTTTTTTTTTTTTTTTTTTTACTTTGGTTTAAAAGTTTCCAACATGCATAACTCGGTTCCTATTTTAGGATATTTTAGGAATAAAATTCAAAAGTGTACAAACAAAAAGTGCACAAGAGGAGTATCAAAATGAATACATTTATAAAATCCGGTTCATAAATGCGTAAGCTGATTCACATTCACAAAAAAACCGTGAATGTATTCGCAAACAGCAATCCGCACATTCATAACCTAATTCATATTCATATAATACGATTTACGAAGGCATAAATTAAACCTATAAATAAATGAATACATTTAATAAGAAATAACGTTAATTAATTAGTTAATAGATTCGTAAATAAATGATATTTTATCCTCATATTATGATATCTCCATATATATTATTATTATTATTATTAAGAACATGAAATGCTCATTTTGTCCACGAGGTGGCAGCAGATTTTTTTTTTCCATCCACCTCGCATACTGAAGGGAAACATTTCTGTGTTCAAATTTGGTTTTATGTAGCATGTACATCTGTACATGACAGCACCTGTGATGATTGTATCTGATCATTAGTTGGAAGGATTTATAAGGATTAAAACACTCGAGGACGTGCTGTTATAGGAAAATAATCCACAACAGGGAGGTGTGATGAAGCGGCGTAACCATTACCACACGGAAGTTGATTATTTTCCTTTAACAGCACGTCCCCAAGCGTTTTATTCCTCTTATACAACAGCCAGTAATTTGCCAATAATTGCAGGGTTTTTTTTTTATTTATTTAAAAAAAGAAAAAGTGATACTTTTTATCCGTTTATAATTACATTTAATGTTGTCGAACATCCACGAAGCAAGTTAGTTCCTGTTGTCACTTGCCTTAAAGCAGCAATAAACATTCGTTCCCTCACCAGCCTTTCTTTTTTCACTCTCTTCAAGTTAATAAGACAAAAAAAAAAAAAAAAACGGTAAATGTCAGTTCTCCCAACTCTACAAAATGGGACTAACATTGCTAAGTGCTGTGGGCGGAGGCCACTACCCGAAATTAACATTAAATTCTGTACTCTGATTGGTCAGAAGGTGTTGATTTATCTTCTACATCAGCAGCTCTGACAATAGTACAGCTAATCACAGGTTTATGTCAATGCGTTCGTTCTGATACGTCATCGTTTCTATAGTAACGGTTGCCTAGCTTGTATGACTCGTCGGACAGTCGGCGTTTGGCCTTTATTGGACGTAGAAAGAGAAAAGTAGCCACAGAGAAATGTTTTGAGGTTTTAACATCCTGTGTGGTTTTAAACAATTAATCTTAATCAATTAAAATAAAATAAAATGCTGTTGAATAATATTTTTAAAATATTACTGGTATTAATACTACTACAACTTGGAACATGGAAAAACATCACTGATGTAATTAAATCAATCAGGCATACAGGAGAAAATTATTGAACTTTTTTGTTTTTTTTTAATCCAGCAGTAGATTAAAATTAATTTGCACTTAAATGTTTCCCTGTTTTCTCCTCCTTTTTTCCATATACTGATATAATCTTCTGTTCTTGAGATTATGCCGTGGATTACGCCGTCGAGTTTAAATAGCTTATTTTTAATTTGACACAAATTCTGTGAAAATTTTGAAATCCAGTCATTTCATATTAATGGAATTAATTAAAGAAATATTAAATATGATCTAGAATGTTTTTGCAAGAAAGAGTGGGAAAATATTGCCACGTATCAGTGGCACACTGATAGACTCTTACCCAAAAAGACTGGTGTAATAAAATGAACAGCTGATTCCACTATTAGTTTAGGGGTGTGCATACTTATGCACATAGGTTACTGTGAGTAAGTTTTTTTATTTTTCCTTTTTATTATCCCCTAAAAAGTGTTTGTTTTTTTTTTCCACTTAATTTTTATACATTGTAATTTCACATGGGGTGGAAAAAGTTCTGACATCATTTCTCTTGGTTTCTTTCTTTTTTTTTACATCACAAAAACCTGCCATTTTAACAGGGGGGTGTGTAGACTTTCTATATCCACTGTAGCTGCATTGCATTCTGGGACCTTGAGTCCAGTGTTTTGTAATGATTTGAGTGAGCAATATATTTAGGATGGTTAATGCTAGTTATTTGTATTGCTGTAATATGCAAAACGGAAGAAAACACAATAAATTACACCTTCGCTAAAGACCATTAGGAATATAAATTCCAACATCAAAAAAAATAGGAAGACATTTTAAAGAATCAGTATTAAATTTCTCACACTAGTTAAATTAAGATGCTTTAAAGTTAGTTTTTAAAGTTGTTTTTTTGTCATAAACGTTACTTTTGGTCTAGATTTGCGAAATGTTTGTCACACTATGTTACTCTTATTTTTATTTTTAAACAATGACGAGTGCAAACTTCAGGAGAATCAATTTCGACTTGGGTGGGTTCGACTCGATTCCCGGCCCTACACGGTTTCCTCCCTAAACACAGATTATACACAGTAACGTGCGCCAGATGTTATCCGGACATGAACTTTGGTTGAACAGCTCTCCCAGACACGACAAAAAAATTACACCAAATAAAAGGAAGGAAAATTTACACTAAATCTAATTACTTGGTTCAAGTGTACATAAGGACAGGTGACAAATTAAAGGAAGATCCAACAAGACGCATGTCGACAGGTTTAATGAACCTTGGCATCAATTCCCCAGCCCTGGAATTGTTCATGTAGTTCTTGATTATTCCACAAGAAAAACTACACCTGCATCTCTATATTATGGAATTTAAGTACACAGAAATGTTAGGAAGTTCCCCAAATAGATCAGATTATCTAACATTTCTCTTTCTTAGCAAGATCGCATGTTCCTTCCCCCCCTCCCCCGTGATATCCATATCTACTCCGACTTCATTCATTCGCGGATAACGGGAGCGCCGTGTCTGTCAGTGACAGGAATTTACCCCTGATGGGCCACCAGTCTGAATTAAACTACACCGTTTCACGGCTGGATCGCGTGACTCCACCATCAGACCAGCACCAGCTTTCTTACTCAACATGAACGAGATGAAATGAAATACCAGAGCATGGTGATTGGGTGTTGGAACATTTTTATTGACTACTGTACATCCTTTCACTTGTCCTCCGGCTTGTTGAAGCAGTAGGTCAGACAGCACTTGCCGCAGTAGTGCCTGTCGAAGTGGCTGGCCATGAAGACGCCGGCGCCACACTCGTCGGCTGGGCACTCGCGACGGAGACGGTGGATCTTACCATTCTCGTCCACCTGACGCAACGAGAAACCATCAGCCTGGGGTGTTTTTTGTTTGTTTTTTTTTTATAAAGAGAAAAAAAAATCTAAAAGCAGGTACGTTCACATTTCTCACCTTGTAGTACTTGAGCACAGCGAGCTTGACCTTCTTTCTCTTGTGCTTGTTCTTCTTGGGGGTGGTGTAGGACTTCTTCTTCCTCTTCTTAGCACCACCACGCAGCCTCAGCACCAGGTGCAGGGTGGACTCCTGGAACACAGAAAGGTCAGGAAGTTACAGTCTACCCGACAACCATGCTGAATAAAAGACGCTAAATATGGGGGGGTTTTTTTTGTTGCCCGGAGCGCATCTGGGTGCTATGAAGATATAATATCAATACTGTGATCAATTACCTCAGAATGTGATTAATTTATTAATCATTTTTTAATTACAAACTAAAATTTGATTTTAATCAATTAATTCTTGTAATGATTTTCTCTATTGCCATCTTCGTTCAATAAATAAGTTACTTTTTTTAAATATGTTTCTAAAAATAGTTCAGTACACGACATTAATTGGAACATTTTCGATATTTTTTTTTTTAAATCATGCATCAAGAATTATGATATTTATATTTAGCTGAAAGGACATTTTGCAAAACACCTTCACCAAACTATTAGCTAATAACAGTCTGGCAACAGCTTCTTCAGTTCCCTGTGATCTTAATCAGAACGATTCCTGCACTTTATAACTACCGAGATGGTTCCATGAGCCTGGAGATACAATACGGATTCATCATCAAGATCGATTAGTTTATGATCTTCGGGGGAGAGACAATGACGGTTTATCCCCATCATGCAATGACCTTCACCTTCGGGTTTTGTAAAGGCGACACCGACGCAGGACTAAGACTCGTTACAGCTGGATTTTAATTCTCAGAGTACCTCTCAAACCAATATAGAAAGAAAACCATCTGAAATGTTTACAAATTACCTATAAACACAGATCTGCATTTATATACACACACACGTATGACTAAAACCTTGTAGTGAATTAAAAGTAACTAATCTGTACACAGCACTTCGTAGTCTAAAAGGGTTTCTGAAAACCGAGAAGGGAATATTTTAAGAGCTGATGTTTATGAAACGGTGATGTAGTTTTTGTTAGAGTGGTAGAAATCACAACATAACATTAGGAAAAATATTAATTACTGCAAACTTAAGTTATTAGCCTGAACGGAATTAAACAGGTTTTAATCCAAACCTCTATAACTCAAATAAAACCACATTACAAACATGTCAGCTTAGTGCTCTGTGGAAAAGATTCTACAGCTGCAATAATATATGAATGGACACGGTTAAATCATAATAATAATACTAAGACTAATGCTTAAACGACATTCACGAAATTTATTTTACAGTTAAAGAAGGATCCCTGTAACAGGTTCCCATCCCCGGTCCTGTACATTTTAGTCTTTTCCCGGAACACCTGATTCAACTAATCAGCTAATTAACAGCCCTTCCTCAGCTCAAGTGGGTGTGTTAGACCACAGAAAGGGAAAAGACTCAAATGTGCAGGACATGGGGGGGTTCTCCAGGACCAGGGTCAAGAACCTGCCGCTCACCTTCTGGATGTTGTAGTCAGACAGGGTGCGTCCATCCTCCAGCTGCTTCCCAGCGAAGATCAACCTCTGCTGGTCAGGAGGGATGCCTGGATTTAAACAGGGAGAAGAAAATCAGTAAGATTTACACCAACAACAAAAAAATAATAATAATAAATTAAAATACACAGGTACTATTCGGGGTGGGCCTTGTGTCAAAGGACATTTCTATGATATACAATAGCTTGATGCTTTTATACCATATGAACAACGAAAAGAAATGGGAAACTAACAATTTTAAAAACAATTTCAAAGCATTGTTCCAAAGTCTGTGCAAAAAATAAATAAGAAAAATCAAAAGCAGGACACAGACAATACATCAAGGCAGTATATCTATTATAATCTCATCACCCAGCCATAGAAGTGTCTTACCTTCTTTGTCTTGGATTTTGGCCTTGACATTTTCAATAGTATCTGAAGGCTCAACCTGCAAATAAACAATTAAACACAGGATTCAGGACACTATAAGAAACAATATTTCTAATAGGTCAATGTATAAACAGGTCATGATGCCTAGCTGTGCTTGGAATTAAGCTTTCTAAATGGTGTAGCTAATACAGACGCGGACATAGAGCCAAACAAACAAACAAAAAAGCATCTGAAGTCCAGGAAACATTATTTATAATCTACTTCAATCTAGTTTCTAGTTAAGAATGAAACTGATCCATTGGCTAGCAAGACTTTCTCTTGACATGCTAAGCAACGCTGTTTGCACGTGCCACACCGGCTAGACGGTTTGGCAAGACTTTAAGGCTAGTTAAAGCTTCTGGGCTTCCTGACAAACATATTAAAAGGTTTAAATGTTATGTAACTACCCACTATATTGTTTAAAACAAACGACTAAAGTCATGTATGAGTTATGGAGATGAACACTAGCTCAACGTGTGAGCCAACGCGCTTCTTCTACCCACCTCAAGGGTTATAGTCTTCCCCGTAAGGGTTTTCACGAAAATCTGCATTTTGCCGTTTAATCCACCTGCACACAAAACACACAAAAACGTTTACTGAGTATCAGGAATCGATCTCTGTATAATTTCGTGCGCATTTTCAACTTATTTTTGAAGCCCAAAATCGGAGCTCAACTCACCACAGGCCTCTCGCTAATGGCGGATCTTGAGAAGAGGGCTTTCGTAGCGAGCCACGGGGTTTTCTCGAGTCGCTTGCAGGGACTAGGGGTCCATCACGGTGCCTGTTCAGAAAATAACAAAAACAGTTCGCTGGAGTAATAGTTAAAGTATCGGTAAAGGTTTGATTTTGAGGGATTTTACTAAAATCAAATCAAAATATATTATAACTCTTTTTATTTCGTAGAAACGGCAGATAGAGTAGTGAGTCGGTCACATAACGAATCGATTCTCTGATGCAATGCACTGGTAAACGAGAATGCAGTGAGTCGATTCCGAGAGGCGATTTCACAAAATGATATTTCCCTAAAATGTCTGAGGAAATGGCATTCTCTTCATCTCTCACACACAAGCACACAGGCAATGTTTATTTATTAGAAAATAAAGTAAACTATAAAGTACGATGAAGGACAAGGTCTGCCAAAATTGAATGAATGAATGAATGAATTATTATTATTTTTTTACGATAAAAAAACACCATTAGGCGCTAATGGCGTGCTATCTACTTAATGAACACTGCACTGTTTATTTTACAAGTTCATCTCTCCTGTCCTGTATTTCAGTATCTGGAATCGGAGCAAAAATAAATAAATAAATTGTGTGGAGTCGACTCCCGGAACCGATTCAATCGATTCCCGTTAAAACCCTTGAATCAGAATCGGAGTCGACTCGAAATGTCTGGAATCAGACGACACATTCGGAAGTAATTAACGGTAAAGTAAAACTACACTACCCAGAGACGTGCTCGTTTCCATAGCAACTAGACATTCCTTCAGATGCGTCGGGAGACATGTCAACTTTGTGTAGATAAAGCACTGCAGTTGTTTTACAGAATATATAGAAACAAACAGAAGAATTCATGGAGTTTAATAGACAACTCGCGCCTCTGTTTGAATCTGCCAGTGACAGGAGATTTATGAAATCACTGAAAGAGTTCATAAAGAGTGAAAAGGAGCAGTTATGCTGTCCTGATGAGGGACCTGATGAGCAGAGATATACCATTTACAGCACAGCTTTCGATAAGGTACAATCTTTATATTATTATTAATTATATGCTGGACTCCAGCATCCAAAGACTGTCTTAAATGATGAAATTCCTTATGAATGTCATTCTGTAGGCGTATTGAAATGAATCACCTGTATTATTACATTTAAAGGACGATACAGAAATGATCAATCATGCATAAGCTATTTAAAATATTGTCATTTATGTCATTAGTTTCTTTTTTTTTTGACATTTATTAAAGAAAAAAAAAAAAAAACAAGAACCAAAAATGTCAAAGTGTATGCATTATTATGTTACAGTGCATTTAAGAACATATGTTGCATACATTTGGGAAAATATTGACATACTTTACTTGTATGTTGGCAAAAATATTGCATACTGTAGAAATATTATACGTTTTTTTATTGTATTACCTGCTAGACATGCGGTCGACTGTAAATTATGAAAAACAAGAAGAAGCGAGCACATCAGAAGGATTTCTCATTTTTTACTTTTCTACTATTTCTTATTTGTGCTACAGAAATCTCATTATTTAATCATATTTACTTTTTACACCATTTGAAAATTCTCATGTCTATGCACTTCTGTAAGGATAACATGGTTTAAAACACTATGTAACATTTAATTGGCCCATAAATAACTTGTCTTTCTCTTGAAAAGTCATTTTTTTGGATGCAAGGTTTCTGCAGAACGCCGTCAAAACGACCAGCCGACATTCTGTAACCGTCTTGACGTCCACTTGTTAGATAATCGACTACGCTACGGCGTACAAACCGATTCTCACGGCCATCAAGAAAGAATACGATGACTTGATTGCCTCAGTGAAGAACGATCAGCATCGGGCCCAGCTTGCTCATGGAAAACTGAAGGCCATGCTGGCGCAACCCACCTCCTTAATGTACTATCAGAGAAGAGCTGCTCAGCTGCAGGAGAGGTAAAACATTTTCATTTTCCGTAGAGCTTTGTCGGAGACAGCAAGCCAGAGGTGTGCATCGGGACTGGTATCAAACATATGACTCGCAGGGTCGGATATGCAGCTTGCAAGACAATGGAAGGTCAGGAGTGGGTGGGATTGGTCAGAATTCCTTCAAGGGTAGGTGGGATTAGTCATAATTACACCGGGAGCAGACAGAATTGGTCAGAGGTCCGGGTGGGATTGGATAGATTTGCTTCAGAAACAGACGGAAGTGGTTGGAATTCCTTTGAGGGCAGGCAGGATCAGTCAGAATTCCTTTGGAAGTGTGCTGGATTGGTCAGAATTACACCAGGAGCAGACGGGATTGGTCAGAATTGTTTCGGGTGTGGGTGTACAGTGTAGGTAAGAATTTCTTCAGGACTGAATGGGACTGGTCAGAATTGCTTCAAGAGAGGACAGGATTGGTCAGAGTTCCTTTTGGAACGGACAGAATTGGTAAGAATTCCTTTAGGAGTGAGTGGGATTAGTCAGAAATCCTTCAGAAAACAGCACTGAGTGAGTGAGATTAGTCACAATTCCTTCAGAAAACAGAATTGCTTGGGGAGCAGACCGGGTTGATCAGAATTCCTAAAGGAACAGGTGGGATTGCTTACAATTCCTATAGGAGCGAGTGGGATCGGTCAGAAATACTTCGGGACACAGAATTGCTTCAGGAGCAGACTGGATTGGTTAGAATTCCTTTGGGAGTGAATGGGAGTGGGATAAAAAAAAATTTTAAAAAACACACACACACACACACACACACACACACACACACACACACACACACACACGTCTACAGCAAACCTTGATTTCCGTTCATTCAGGATTTCAACCATTCAGCGAAACACTGCTGATTTACAAGCAGAGATAAAAAGGCTTCAAAAGTGCAAACATGAACAAGAAGATTCCCAACAACGGGAAACGTTAGAGGTCACAGTTCCCACTGGTCAGATACCAGGTACTTCAACACAGCTACACGCATGTCACTTAAAACCTCTCGATCGTGACGGTGATGTGATTCAGTGTTAAACTCCACCTGATGTTTCTCCATCTGCAGGTCTTACACTGAGTGAGTCGTTAAACCCAGAATCCCTGGATAAACATCTGGAGCATTTGGAGCAGAAACGAAACGAACTTTTGAATAAGAAAAAGAGCCAATATGTTCCAGTGCAGGTCAAAACCGACCTGGATATAAAAATGAAGGTCATATTGAACCAAAGAGATGAACTTTCTGTAGAGAACGACAAACTGCTGCTCCGGTGAGAAAGTCACTAAACACTTTAAAAAGTTTTTCAGTCTGGACCCATTTAACTATTAGAAGGAGTTCCAAGTACAACACCTGAACTATCCAAAGAGTGTACAAGACAACACTTAACTAAACCTAAAACACTGTTGTTTACGTGTTGAATCTTGAAATACTGTTAGGTCCATAAGTATTTGGACAGTGACACAATGTCCGTCATTTTGCCTCTGAAAAGTGTGGAGACCACAATGGATTTGAAATGAAGCAATCAAGATGTAATTGAAGTGTAGACTTTCAGCTTTAATTCATGGGGTTTAAGAAAACTGTTGCATTGACCGTTTAGGAATTACAGTAATATTTTAGAGTCCCTCCATTTTCACAGGCTCAAAAGTAATCAGACACTTGACTGATAAGCAGTTTCATGGCCAGGTGAGGCCTGTTTTCACGTTATTTCATGACAGATTAAAGAGATAAAAAGGTCTGGAGTTGATTCCAGTTGTCGAATTAGCATTAGGTAGCTGTTCATGGGAACTCTCAGTATGCGGTCCAAAGAAGTGTCGACGCAAGTGAAGGAGGCCGTCATTAGGCTGAAGAAACAAAATAGACCTATCAGAGAGACAGCAGAAACTTTAGGAGTGGCCAGATCAACCATTTGGGACGTTCTTAAAAAGAAGGAATGCACTGGCTAGCTCAGCAACACCAAAAGGCCTGGAAGACCACGGAAGACAACTAAAGTGGATGATCGCAGAATTCTTTCCTTGTTGAAGAAAAACCCCTTCACAACATCTATCCAAGTCAAGAACACTCTGGAGGAAGTAGGCGTATCGTTGTCATAGTCTACAATCAAGAGACGCCTTCATGAATGTAAATACAAAATGTAAATGCAGCAAAATCACTCGTAACTCTCAAGAACAGAAAGGCCGGGGGGGGAAAAAAAGTGGAGGCAGCTGCAGTAAAGGCCTGGCAAAGCATCTCACTGGAGGAAACCTATTTATAATTGTTAGTTTGTCCAGTGAAAATGGAGCAAATATATAAAAATGGCTGTAATTCCTAAACGGTTAATGCAATATTTTTGTCAAACCCCTTGAATTAAAGCTGAAAGTCTACACTTCAATCACATCTCCATTGCTTCATTTCAAATCCATTGTGGTGGTATACAGAGGCGAAATGATGAAAATTGTGTCACTGTCCAAATACTTATGGACCTCACTGTATGTGGAATTTTCTGGGCCGAATATCTTTATGGATTTGTTAAATATAGTTTTAAAAAATCACTATGTAGACCTTGAGAACAAAAACAGTTCTTGAAAGTAGCACTGATTACACTGAAATCATGAGTAGTCCATTAATTACACCTGTGTACAATGAACCGGTCTTTTACACTAGGTATAAACAGTTGACTTACCTGAAGGAAGCTCTCAGCCATTGGGAAAAATCAGGAAGCCGCTCTCCTCTACTCGAGCTCCTCTCCTCTGAATCGAAGCGTGTGTCGGAAATTAAAGGTGCCGCATCGACCAGGTTTCCAGCTCGTAACAGTCCATTGAAGACGCACTGCTCTGTATTTGTCCTGCTCTAATTGTGTTCTTCTGTTCTAGTATGTGAAGACGACCGCATTGGCTTTCAGGCTGATAGTTCAGAAAAGGACGATCCTGGCAAGATCAAAGAATCGAAACGTCTGGCGGCTTATGTCGAGAGGTTTCCGATTTGTTAATCGTAAAAGTTAGAAGAGTGTTGTCTTGTTTTTTTTAAAAAAAAATAATTTTTTTATCATTTGTTGATAAAAGCTACTTATAGGTTTGGATCTATTATTTATAATATAGCAGTGTAGTGCTGGTTTAGACTCGGGACCCAAAACAAGTAATCTTTATCGGTATCTAAAGAATGAAACACTCCGTATCATGCTGTTCTAGGAAAACAATCAACGATCGGGTGGTGTGAAGTTATCGTTACTACCCAGAAATTGATTATTTTCCAATATAACAGCATATAACACGAACTTACCGACGATTACAAGTTTTATTTATTAGAGAATGACACGTCATACTTTTTTTTTATCCATTTGTAGTTACATTGTATGTTCTAGAAAAACAAGTTAAAGTTCCTGTGATCACTTACGTTATAGCAGCTATAAACGGTCGTGACTTCACTATCGCTTTTTTCTCTCTCTCGAAGTTAATAAGACAAAAAAAAAAAAAAAAAACCCACAGATTGTCATGTGACCAAAAAAAAAACTCCTCTGTCCCGAAGACTTTCCCTTGGTGGAAAACCTACTGTTACACAGCTCTGACACTGGAGACTCCTTCCATAAACGTTAAATAAGCATCTCCTTACAGAAAGCATCACCGTATCAATAATTATACATTTTTCTTTGTTCGATAACCAGGTCGAGCCACATTACTTCCTGATTGCAGTTCTTAGCTTTTATATATCGTATCTGGCGTTCCGGTATTTCTGGTTTGTTTGCCGATCGTCTCGAATCGAGTCAGATAAGCACCATTTTGAAATAATAATAATAATAATTAAAAAATGATAACACATAGAAGACGCAGCAATCTTCAATACCATCTTGATACAATTCCCTTCAAATATAACGCAATGCCCGGAAAGTTCCGTTTGCTCTGTTGTTTCACGCTAACATTGACGAGCAAATAGTTCATGAGACCTTGAACCTTCTACTGGTACCTTTATGGGATGGATTACAGGCATGGTACTTAACAGGGGTACAGATCGTTCTAGTTCGTTAGATTCACCCATATGCTGATGTTATGTCATCATATTTATCCAAACGTGAGGTTCACAACCTTCCAGTATTTAACACAGAGCTTTAACCACCATGTCAACAGTGTTGAGGTGTATTCACCAACTCAGACATACAGTAAAGCCCTGGTGCTTTTCCACCATCCACAGGTTTGTAAAGCTGTTTGAAGCGGGCGACTACGAGAACGCCGCTTTTCACGCCGCCGCATCCCCTCACGGAGTGCTGAGAAACGTCAACGTCATGGAGAAATTCAAAGGTACAGTACGTCCCATCATGTTCTCCTGCCACAACGTGGAACTGTAGGGTAGTGGTTATCTTTTTCTTTCCTCAGCTATCACAACGTATGAGGGGGCGGTTCCTCCTCTGCTGCTCTTCTTCCGGTTCTTGATGATCTCGGCGCCGCCTGGAAAACCGCTGCCGGAAAAGCTGTCGTTGGAAGGGGTCCGCTGTGCCCTACAGCATGGCTACGTCGAGCTGGTGACATTTGGGGTGTCTCAACACAGGTGAAAAAACTTGAATCTCTTGAATTCTTGCAGATAATATGAAGGCGCTTTAGAAGACCTGTTGTACGGCACAGTTTTTTGGGTTTCTGCTCAGCCCTGGTGAAAGTTATTGTTCTGTTGGGGAGACTGTGAACTCTCCTCGTGCTACGCCCACAGGCTGACATACAGCGAGGAGTTAGGTGACCTGATCTGTAGCCATGGAGATGATGACCTACGCGTAGTGGACACTTGCTTGGCCCTGGCCCAGATCATTTACTCAGCCTGCGGCGTACTCAGAAAAGCCGTACTGAGCATGTGCAAGCGAGGCCTGACTGGAGCAGCTTTAGAATTCATTTACTACAACAAAGAATTCACAATCGGTGAGAAACACCATCACTCACAACATACCAACAAGATGCAGTCAGTGATTTTTAATACAGAGCACACCTAATGTTCTCGGAGAAGAAACTCGGGTCTCTGTAGCGCTTGATGTATGACTATACACTATATGATGTACTACTATATAATAATCACATACAAGTATATTGGCAGTTATGCTGAAGAACCTACAAACGAAAAAGTGCTGAGAACGTACAGCTTTACATCTGAGTCTTACAAAGCACTGACACTGGAGACTCCTCCCTATATTTCACAGATGACTGCATGTTCGTGCTGAGGGGACTTCCCAGCGTGGCTCTGCTGCAGGATTTCACTCGTCCGTGTGACAGCATCCCGGCGCTGATGTCTGTAGGGTTCATCTGTCATTATCTTCTCAACTCTGACCTGGAGGATCTGGCCTTCCAACTGCTGGAGCAGATTCATGCAGGAGGGCCAGGTCAGAACACACACACGCACACACACACACACACACACACACACACACACACACACGACATGCAGTATGTCGATGTCGTCCCATATGCAGCATCTGGCAGGAAGACGTATTGTAGATTTGACACGTGACCCTCAAAGTTATTGGCTCCATTGCTATAAAAATGGCTTTGATGCTCAGCTGAAAGTATGAATGCTTCTAAAAAAATTTTAAAAAAGGATAGTAATTATTTAATGTCCTCAACTCCATTACAATGGCTGTGTTCCAACTGACATACTTGTAGCTACAGTGTATATATATACTATATACTAGTAATGCATTTTCTGAATTTTTTCGGCTGACGCCGGAGTGACGCGTCTGACTCAGGGGTTTATAAGCACCGTAATGTTCAACAGCAGCTTATACTTAAATGTCACCTAACAGCATGCTCATGGACATTCGTTCTTTAACGTACATCCTCCAGGTGCGTTAGAGAAAACCGTCCTGGAGGATGACACGTGCAGCGTCGAGAGCTGGAGCGAAATCGCCGCCCGCTGCGAGCAAACCAACCGGCTCGACCTGGCGCAGGACATCACCTCCACACTGCTGCTCCAGGACGGTGCCATGCGCCTCTCGCCAGGCCTCGAAGGCGCCGAGCTCATGGAGCACGTCTTCATGTAGCGAGTCGACCACCAGGAGGAGCCAGTGAGTCAAACCGTTCCAAACACAACCCGTGCTTTATAATCGCAGACTTCAGAGACGCTCATTATTTCCTGTTCAGTGCATCAGCACTTTTTAGAATACAGTTTGCACACGGAGGACCTGGTGTTTGGCTGGATTGCAGCCTGAATACAACAAGAAAAAAAAAACATGTCACTGCGTAGCTTCCATGGCAGCGAGTTCTCATGGTTAGATGTGTGTGTGTGTGTGTGTGTGTGTGTGTGTGTGTGTGGCGTTGTTGGCAGGTCACTGTCATGTCACTGTTTTGTTTTTCTGCAGAGGAGAGAGAAGGCCAGCTTTGTGATCTCCCCCGCAGCACACTGAGCTCTTTGTCACGTCGCTTAGCCACTATGGTAACAAGGCACATGAAAGCAAGCGACGCCTCCTCAGTCTACAAACACTCACATTCAGTGATCATTTTCTCCCAGAACACACACACACACACACACACACACACACACACGGAACCTAGTCATCATCTCTAAACACAGCACAGAGGATGAGACTTGTTCCTGAGAATCATCCTAAGATGATGATGATGATGATGATGATGATTGTTGTTGTCATAGTTTTTTAATGCATATGTTTTTATTGTCAGTTTGCAAATCATCTGCTTTGCAAAACAAAATAACGGAAAAAAAAATGCATGTGTAAATGGTAGGTTTCCTAAACAACATGCAGTTGTTGTTTTTGTTTTTTAAATTCTTTTCAGTTTTTTAAGTTGGTTTTATATATTTTTTTAAAAAAATTATATTTTAATGTCTTTTATATTTTATTTTCAGTTTAATTTTCTAATTAACTTGAAATTAATTATTATATTTTTAATTAATTATTTTTAAATTAAGTATTCTAAAAAAATATTTAATTTTATTAATAATTATTATAATCGTATGATTTATGATTCAATGTTTTATAACATTAAATATAATTGAGTCACGTTTCATCTTACAGTAATAAAAATGTCTGGATTCAGGCGGCACGAAGCACTTCACGTTCGGTTCGTCACTCGGATCGTTAATCGTCTTCATCGCGGCCAATCAGCAGTCAGGAAACGTGCAGGTGAATTCCTGCAATGAAGGTTGGGGGGAGAAAAAAAAAAAAAAAAAAGCATAATTGTGCCGTATGTCATTTTAAAATGAAAAATAAATTGAAATTCATCGAATTCAACTTCGACATCTGATACACGATTTGAAAATAAAGGATTCAGAATGATAAAAAAATTGTAGCGACACAAATTTCATTTCGTGTTTGAGTTTTTGAGACGGATTTAAACAATTTAAATATTTAAACTGGTTTAGTGTCAGAGGAACTAATAAAATGACTATATTTCGGAACATGAGACTACCAAAAAATTATTTAATTTGACTAAATTTTATTCATTTCTTTTTTCTTTTTTTTTCTTTCTTTTTTTTTTTGAGAAGGAAAAATAAAAAAGGAACTGCAATTAATTTCATGTAAAACTTTATACATATACACACAGTATATAAAATACATAATGTTCTACATAAAAGGATGATATTTTTAATTTTAGCTTTTTAAATGATTTATTACCATTCATCAACTACAATAAACCTTTTTCTAGAACGTATAAAAGAAAGCAGTTGCTGATGAGATGCTGATAAACTCTGTATGTGTGTGTGTGTGTGTGTGTGTGTGTGTGTGTGTGTGTGTGTGTGTGTGTGTGTGTGTGTGTGTGTAGCCGGAGAACTGCAGCGTCACTCGCCCCTCGACTCGGCTCAGCTGGCTTGTTTTTCTCCCTGCAGCTCAACTCTCACATACGCATTCAATACACTCCCAGTGTTCACGCCTCATCTACACACTGGGGCTGGTCCATGTCCCACTGTCCAAGACCAACTCTTAAAGGTTTACTGTATATATTTGTATATACTTTATCAGCAATGTGAACCATATTGATTGAAATGGAGCCCCAAAAGATTGTCCTATGATAATTAAGTCACCAATAGGCATTCCTACTACTGGTTGCCATAGTAACCTTTATCAGTGGGTGGTGCACTTAGGATTCCACTTTTCCAACAAACCAGTTTTCTTGCCGCAAAAATGAAACATTCTGGCGGGAGTGGCGTTTGTATATAAAATTCACCAGTGAACAGAGTATATGCATCCTGTCCTACGAGATGAAGGAGAGGCAGCGTGTGCCCTTTGCAGTTGCGGCCGTCTATCTGGGCCCACGAACAATTCGGACTCGCAGGCAGCGTGGCGGATCACGGATCGCATACGCTCTACTGTCGTCACTCCTGCTGGTAGTCGCTGAACCGAGTCGCTCCAAATTTGCATTAAAGTCGAACTTTTCTCAACTTTGTCGCGTCGCTGGACACGCCCACATCTAGTCTGTAAAGCCGCTTTGGGACGATGGCCATCGTTAAAAGGAGCTATACAAATAAACTGAACTTGAACTTGAACTAGTCGCCAACGGTCGCTGTCGTTCATGACACCGGACCGGATGTCGCCGGGTCTCATCGAAAATGAACGGTCGCTTTGTCGCTGCGAGTCGCTGTATGTGTGAACGCACCTCAACACGTGCTTCCTTCAAGACACGTGAAGTCAGCCGCCGCATATTTTCTCAGGGCGGCGTAAGACACTCGGACGAAAGCGCTGCCTGCCCTCTTCCGCATACTTCATCACATTTGCCTGCACTGAGAAAAAGACAGAAATCTGCTAACTTGAAACGTATTTACAGTGGAGGTCTAAGGGCAGCTGTCGAACCCAAACGGTGTTTGGACGAGACAGACACGAGATAAACATTTCTGATATTTTTGCCTGTGGTGTTGTTGTTTTTTGACCGCTTCTGCTTAGGGCTTTTGCTGCTTTACTAACGTGATCTTCATTTTGCCTTTAAGATTCTTCACTTTTTCACAGGTTTGAGTCATTTCTTTTCAACAGGGGTCTCTCAAAGTTCAGCAAAACCACCTTTGGAGTTTACCGTTGAATTAGCGTCTCCTTTCTATTTTTGAATGTTCGCTAAGCATCCTGTTGTGAGAGTCGGATCTGTCCACGATCGGTCACTTTCCATTGTATTCTGTCTGTCTGGAACGCTTTTATATTTAGCCAGGCTGATATTTTCGTTTGCGTGAATGTCTCCATGTGCGAAAATGGAAAATGGCTCACCGAGTCCCAGCGCGGTAGCCGGAGAGCGAGCGAGGGGGATTTTTAAACTCCTGGCACAGCGTAAGGAGAAATATACAAATACACTGTATGGCAGTGTTTCATGGACACAGCATGAACACACACACACACACACACACACACAGGAATGTTCGGCTTCCTCGGCCGATCTTAGGTTTTCTAATCCATTTTTATAGACCTAAAAAAAAACAACAACGCTTCAACCAGAAGTCGTGAAGTTCTTCCTGTATACGCAAAGGAAAAGCATGTAAAATACACACCACATTGGAGAAATATGCAAAGCAAGCAGATGTGTATAATCCTCTCAGTGTTTCCCAGCAATTCTCTTTACCACAACTTGAGGAACTATAGAACTCGGAGACTTTAAATGGATATAAATGGCGCAACGTGATATTGACCGTGTTCTCGCGACGGCCAAAACAAAACATCCATCCCAAAGCAGACAAAGACTACACTGCAACGAAATGTATTTAAATTCTTCCTGAAAGTACAGATTGGAGAAGGCAGCCGTTTTGATATTTAAGGGAATCATAGATAATAGACCGTCTAAAAACAACTCTGTACGATGAAATTTTATAGAAGAGAGTCACTAGCTAGTTGGCTAACTCTAGCTAATTTGGCTTCCAGGTTTCTCTCCAGTAGGTTGGAACAGCAGCTACAAGATTTACACATTTCAATATCTCATTGAGTTAGGCCATGTTTGTATTTCTCAGGAGTAAAGATGGAGGATGGCGTGAAAGGCTCTTGGGGCGTGACTACATTGTGACTGATGGGATTTGAGCTGTATTCGACTACAGGTTGTAACTCGGACTAGGAAAAACCAAAGAGATCCTACTTGGGAACTCAGGACGGCCTCCTCAACCCAGAGTTCCGCTTCTCCAATTAGACAGATGAATGTACTTTATGCGAATATATTCCGATCGGTGTAGGTGTCGGTCTCATTTCTAGTATTTGAATAAAGTTTCCCGTCACCTTCTTCCCGGCTTGTAGACTAACAGAGCTGATCGTTCTGCCTTAAGGCAATGCGGCAACGCTCTCTCATACACTCACTAACTCATTCTTTTTTTTTTTTTTTTTTAGTCTGATATCAGTCTTTCTCCTCTAGCGCTGACACACATTCACTCTTTAATTACTTTCTGACTTAGAAAAGCAAAGTCAGACAGCAAGTCTGATTTGCAAAAAAAACAACAAAAAAACCCCCCTAAAAACGAAGATTTAGATCTGAGAACAAGGCAGCACGTCTAATCACACCCGAATCACTTTAGCTGTCTCATCAGGACGGTAGTGCAGCAATACTGCAGCACTGGGAACACGAGCAGAGGAGGCAATACGATACCTGGTGCAACAGAATCCCGTGCCAGAGTACAGCTTCAAATCCGGCAAAGCTTTTCCTCATTGAGACTTACACATCTCACTCTCGTAGCTGCATACCTCCTATTAGTTTAGTAATCATATGCTTAAAGATGATTAATAAGCTGGACGTTTGCGGGGTTAAAGGAATATTCCAGCACCTTTCTCCTGAATATACTGTACATCAGTGGTCACCAACCCTGTTCCTGGAGATCTACCTTCCTGAAGACTTTAGCTCTGACCATAATGGTGCTCACCTGACCATCTAATCATTCTTCAGAAGTTCTTCCTCATCTAAAACAGGTGTGTTAGATTTCGGTTGGAGATGAAACCTGCAGGAAGGTAGATTTCGAGGAAGGGGGTTGGTGACCACTGTACAGTATATCCACTTTATCTGAGGGGTGTGTGTGTGTGTGTGTGTGTGTGTGTGTGATTACTGCAGACAAGAATCCTTGAAAATTTCCCTGTATTGAGGGGGAAAAAGGGCTCGTTTCACTGCATTTCACAGGGACTTTAATTATTTCCCATGACAGCACATCATCTGGTACAACAGCGATTTGCCAATGGTTACAATTTGTTGTTGTTTTTTTTTTGTTGTTTTTTTACTAATTAAAGAACAACACGTATGTATTATTATCTATTTAGAGTTACCTTCAATGTTGTGGAACCTCTGCAAAACAACTCAGCACTCACGTTATTCCCAGTCGTTCCCTCAAGAGCCATGTTTTTCTGTGTTGTAAAAGTGGAAGAAATCAGTTCTTCTTTCTGAGAACCTTCTGAATAACAAGTTTTAGTGCTTCATTTACAAACACCTTTTTACTAAGAATACATTTCGAATTCGACGTCTGCCGTTAGACTTCCATTATAAGTGACTGAACACATTTTCTGTTCTTTTCTCCAGACAGGGAAATATGAGAAGGTTCCCATCAATGGGAATGACTCATACACTACAGATACAGTGAACAGAGATTCATGAGAAAGTTGCTGGAGTATTCCTTTAATACGGTCCTCGTTCATCACTACTGTTTTTTTTTGTTTTGTTGTTTTTTTTTTCAG
This sequence comes from Cranoglanis bouderius, assembly GCA_023630585.1. Classification (NCBI taxonomy): domain Eukaryota; kingdom Metazoa; phylum Chordata; class Actinopteri; order Siluriformes; family Cranoglanididae; genus Cranoglanis; species Cranoglanis bouderius. Next base: position 3,372,487 of record CM042569.1, read on the forward strand.
AACTTCAGACCTGATATTGTAAAAGCTGATCTAATCTTTTCTGAAGGAGTATACATGGTGTTTTTTCTTACAGAATGAGTCAGTCTATGAGTCACTATAGAAATGTTGATCATCATCTAGGGTCAATCTTTCACTGGCCCAGAAGAGCACCGTCATCATGACTCTAATCTCTACAATGATTCAGCATTTCTGATCCTGGTGTAGCGTCCTCGCTCAGGCATCTAAACAAAACAAAACAAAAAAAAAACAGAATGCTTGTCCTATCTCTGAGGAACGATAACAAATTCTGAGGAACGATAACGCATCTCTCGCTCATATCTTGTGCAAGTTCGACCCTTCTTGCGACGAGCACCTTTCACCTTCCTCGGAGAATTAAAGTCTCTCGAGAGCCGTGATATATTCTGGATGTCGACGCGTTTCTTTTTGAAACAGGAAGTCAGAGTAACCGTGTGTTGAAGTGCTTGACCGATTTACACGACAGACAATAGTGTTCAAGTTACGCCCTACCAAATGTAAACTAGACGGTAGCCTGGTGAATTGGCTAAATACGGAGAACAGCGAAGAGTTCAGCGAGAGCATTTCATTAACCGTGGAGGATTTCTCACCGCCGCCTTCACCCACGCCTGAACACATTAACCAGGACCATACAGAACGCGAGACGACGTGTGTTTTTGAAGTTATGCCAGACATGTTTGAGCCGAGGTCAACTGTCATTGGCGCCAATGGTGACGGAGAGATTGACACTGGGAGATATCTGATGTGTCGTCGCTGTAGATAAAATGATATTACTGACTCTTTCTGACGGAGAAGCCGCGACACTGTACAGAGATGGAATTCTTACTCGGCGACATTCCAGCATTGAACAGCCCCAAGGTGGTCAAACACAACTGTATACTGTAACCATCAACTTGCACAAACTCCATGTTCTTCCAAATGGAAAAAAAAAAAATGGTTGGATGAATGTAAAAAGAGAATAATGTGCAAAGACACACCTCCGGGGGCGGGGCATATATGTAGAGAGCATCTAATTGGATGAACATAATACTAGTACAGGATGACTCCTAAATAAAAGGCTTTCATTTTCCTGAAGGTGATAAACTTTAATTTAATGAAGTAAATAACAAAAATTTAAACTGGAATATCTCCAATGCTATTTTTTTTTTTTTTTTAGATATACAGTACTGTATTATCGTATTGGTGTCTATATCACTGAGGAACATCCATCCATCCATCCAGTTTCTCTACCGCTTATCCTACACAGGGTTGCAGGGAGCCTGGAGCCTATCCCAGGGAACTCGAGGGCATGAGGCGGGGGACACCCTGGAAAGGGTGCCAATCCATCACAAGGTACAATCACACACATTCACACACCCACTCACACACTACGGACAATTTGGAAATGCCAGTCAGCCTACAAAGCATGTCTTTGGACTTGGGGAAGGAAACCGGAATACCTGGAGGAAACCCACGGACCACGAGGAGAACATGCAAGCGCCGTGCACACAGGGCGGAGGCGGGATTCCAACCCTGGAAGTGCAAGGCAAATGTGCTAACCACTAAGCTATCGTGCTCCCCACTAAGGAACATAAAAACAAAACAAAAAAACACCGATTTTGAGCTTTCGATTTTCCTGCATGCCGCTATTTTATTCTCTCAACTGAATGAAGAAGCTTCTTCCGCCCACCACTCATTATTTCAAGTGCTGGATGATTCTTGCATAAACAAGGCAGAGGTAGAAAGAGAGAGCAGCTGGGCCAACAACTAGCGTGCCATCATCATTGCTCACCCTCTTAAATCAAAGAATACTCAGTCATGCTTCATGAATTATTCTGTTACCCTTTTGTCCCCCTAAAAATCCCCTAAGCAGAGAGATGACCAGCACCTCACGTGGTTATTCATATCCCTGCTTTCACTTTTCCAGCTGCTCACTGAGGGAGGGAGGGAGGAAGTTCCTGTCGAGCGGAGCCCGCTATCGCATTACATTCTTTAAAAATAACACGAATGACCTGTTGGATTGATGTTCTATCACCACCGGGGGATGAGGATCGTTATGAGGAGCAACTGCTGGAGTTTACCTCGTTGCTTACGTGCAGCCACATAATGAATGTAGTCAGACTTTCAGCATTCTTTCAGCAGTTCTGTGTGCAGACAGTACGAACCAAGGGTACTAAACCTTTTGTACCTTTGCTTGTCATTTGGGAGGTACACCCACCAAGGGAGCATGTCTTATCCATTCTGGGGGAAAAAAAACAATAGAAACCATCAGAGAAATTCTAATGGTTTTCACTACAAATACCATTACAAACCATCAGCTAAGCATTAAAACCATTATCGTTATTGGTCCTTAATGGTATCCACTAGACATAAGATACCACCAATAGAAGGCAACAAATTACCAGTAGAGACCCACAGGGACCAGTTTCCATTAAAATCGGTACAATTCCCATTACAAATTCTACGAGGGTTTCTATTGTTTGTTTGTTTTGGTTTTTTATTTATTTATTTATTTTACTAACTTTAGATTAGTTATAAATTTAAGTTACAATATTAGTCCATAAAGTCTTATTTTATACTTCGCACCTTGTAGCCTAAATTTTCTTTTCCACATGAAAATATACTTAATAAAGTGCCAAAGATACCTAATTCCCACCCACTAGCTAAATTCCTTTAGTACACAATAAGCACTAGTTTTAAGTACATGGGCTGATATAATAGTTAGCATAACGTTAGCTTGCTCCTTATACTAATTTTGTACTAAAAACATGCCTACTTACTAAGTGAAATTAGCGTAACAGTTTCCATTAACCGTGAAAAATTATTAAATACATATAAGAAGCCATCATTTTTTTTTTTTTTTTTCCAGCATAAATAGTTGACTTTAGGTTAGCTAGCTAGCTACTCTAATGCTAGCTATTGAGCTTGCAAAATGGGCTGCTGGTAAAATCATTTGTCTAATGTTTGCTAGCTTGCTAGATAACGTGCCTGCCGGTTTTAATCACACTACTGCTAAATATGAACATAATGTCAGCTACCCTACTGTGCTACCCTAATGTTAGCTAGTCTGAACCTAGCCCGGTGAACCTAGCTACAGCTAGCAAAAACAGTTAGCAGCCTAACAGTACCCATTAAATGATTATATACTGAGGAGGAAAGAGTTATTTCACTTTTATTTCAACAGGGTAATTAATTAATGTTGGCCAGTTTACTAAAGTAAGGTTAGCAAGTTTGCCACTCTTATGTTCACTCTAACGTACTGTGATGTTCTTGAACGTTAGCTGTCTTGCCACAAAATGTGGCTAGTTATTTTAATCACTCAAAATAATGTCTAGCTAGCTTGCTAGAAAATTGTGCTACTGGTTTCACTCGCACGCTCACAAATGGATGTGGAAGCGACACTCGCATCTTACAACGTTTTACATTCTCGAAAAATCTGTAACTTAAAACGTACTGCGTGTTGTATACATTTATAGATCTATAGCACGAGTCTTGACGCGTAACAGAAGCTGCTTTCAGCTCCAGAGTCGCTTTCTTGTGTGTCGCAGATATCCCAGAAGCCTCTTCAGAGCTGTCACTGTGTAATCAAGACACTTAAACGGTTTCAGACAGGCTCAGGCCGTCCTTTTTTTGGACTCTTATCCTATCCCTCTTTCAGCGCAAGGCCTCATTCCTGAGATAGCAGCAGATGTTTAGGGAGAGTTTTAAAGGGGTGAGAGGAAACACTCCCGTGCAGTTTCTGAATAAATATTGTCTAGGATGTTAAACATCACGGGTAGCGTCTTTAGTGGGATTAATTCATTAAAGGAATAGATTTTATGAGCGTGATGATTCACATATGTCTTTTGCACGATGCAAAGCAGGCGGCTTTTACAAAGCAACCGTTAGACGCCAAGCAGAAACATGTCCTGACTGACTGACTTCATTTAGAGTAAAGGGGAAATTATGTGCTCTTCATTTTTGGCCTGATTATTGGTACATGAACCATGCGTCCTCTCTCTCTCTCTCTCTCTCTCTCTCTCTCTCTCTGTGTCTCTGTCTCTCTCTCTCTCTCTCTCTCTCTCTCTCTCACCACTGCTTTAGAAACCTGATACAGTTAGGAGTGAAAACCAGTGTGCAACCTAAATAATGCAGCTTGGAAGTGTTGGTTACAACACCGTACGCTCGCTCAGTTTCACTCCCCAGGATCTGATGGCGGTCCCAAGACAAAATAAATAAAGCATATAATAATAAATACTATTTCAGGGAAAGCGAGTATCATTAATTCCTGATCACTTAATGATCATTTTTTAAAAATGATCATTTCTATTTAAATAATTCTTGATGATGATGATGATGATGATGATGATTATCACTCTCAAACGTTATCCCATGGGGAAGTGCGTTCTAAAATCTTACTTCCTGCCAAAATGCTACTTAGCAGTACAAATCTATAAGTGACAGAAGCTGCATCATCATCCGTATCGCAGTAATCCAAGAGTGAGTGAAGCGAGAATAAGCCGTCTAAGCACATTGCGAATGCAGGTTCCCATAATGCAATGCGAAGCGGTGCAGGAGGAACCATGCAAGAAAGGATAACGTTACTTTTTCCCGATAATGTCCACTGGGCTGAAGTGCATTAGGTGTTTAATTCGCTTTAGTTACAGCACATGTACGAATATCGATCCTTTTCAGAACACCAGAAAATCTATACACGACCCGGGCGTGTTAAAGGGTGGCTTTAAGCACGCCGAGCTCACGTGGCAAAGCTACGGCCTTCTTTTTTAGTCACGTAACTACAGCGTAGAGCTCTGTACAATGTAACATGTGTACAGTACCGTGAGTCATGTTTTAGTTCTTGAAAAGAGGAACTGTCCATGACTGGTACGTGAAAAACGTCTCTTCAGATGACATGATGTTGCAACATGAACTTTGCCTCACATTACATCATTCTGTCAGCTCACAGTCAGTGAACCATGAGTAAACTCATTGGAAAGCAGGGCCTTCGTTATTATTTGTTAAAATATATTATTTAATACAGTTTTCCACCATGTATCCGCTTGTGAAACACCAGCCTATTTAAATGTTTAAAATGTTATGTAATACTACTGCACATTTCTGAACTTTGCCTTACATTTAGGGTTGCCAGGTCTGTATGAATCAGCCCAAATTCCGGCGAGTTTGCATGTCCAGAATCTAGTGGAAAGCCTTCCCAGAAGAGTGGAGCTTATTATGACAGCAAAAGGGGAATAAATATGGAATGGGATATTCAACAAGCACATATAAGTGTTATGGTCAGGTGTCCATATAGTGTATCCATCCATCCATCCATCCATCCATCCATCCCACCCTAATAGCAACAGTAAACACCTCCTCCATGCCACACAGGCCAAACTGCTAAACTTCTTCTCCAGTAGATTACGGCAGCGTCGCTGTAACAAGGAAAGTTAAAAGAAGTCATTCTTGTCCACTGCTATCCGACTCAACAATGCGTCAAGAGCGAGGTTGGGGAACTATGTGGACGTTGGAGACGATGGACATGTCTGCTGATTTTGCATCCACAACTACACTGCGTATTGCTCATTTTTATACACACACACTACCACAACTGCTCATCACACATGTCTAATGTACAGTTTGAAGCCTGCCATCCAGGAATATATTTCATACAGTTAATCTGTACAGGAATCTTAGTCTGTAAATAACTTGAAGAGCTATTTATATGTATATATATATTTTTAATTTTTCTTGTTTGTGGTAAATTGTGAGTTTGTTGTGCACTTATAAGCTTTTGTGAACTGTTAAGTCTTAGTCCTGACTGTCTCTCTTGTGTTGGGACACCAAATTTCCGCCTTGCCCTGCTGGAAAATACAATAGAAACCATCACAGAAATTCTAATGGTTTCCACTACCATTGCAAACCATCAGCTAACCGTTAAAACCGGTTACCATTACCGGTTCCTCACGGTATCCACAAGACATAACATGGCACCAATAGAAGGCGACAAATTTCCAGTAGAAACCCACAGGGATTGTTACAGTCTCTATTAAAAACAATATAATTTCCATTATAACCATTGAAACCATTACAGAGGAGGGCGAGGATCAATAAAGTACTCCATATCTATCTCTATGTCTGTTTTTTTTTTTTTTTATCTCTATAAAGTCTCTTTGGAAGCTCGTCAGTTTAGGTAATGTGAAACAAATGTATACAAAACTGTATAAAAAGTTTAGATTTAAGATATTAGGGTGTTTTAGATAATAATTTTATACATTTATAGACTTTATATTACAGGCAAGTTAGGCCACGGAGCTCCTCTTCTCAATATTGCTGTGCAGTGGAGTAGGCGTGGGTGAGGGGGCGTTGTCTTTGGGACGTATGGGCGGTGACGGGAAGGAAAGGGAAGGGAGGGGGGGTAGTGGTGGTGGTGATGGTGATTCCTTTGTCTGCTTTGTGATTGGCTGGATGACGTGTCAATCATGGATGCTTATTTCAATATCCCGCAGCAGCAGAGTGATTCGGCTTTAGCCAGTGTGCTGCTGTTCCTCCGTTCCGGCGGTCATCAGTTTTTAATCTAGAGAAAACAAAACACGGTTCCGGTGTGCAGAATAAACCCACAGGAGGTGAGAGAGGGGGGTTTTAAAGAGCAGACGTCACCATCTTCTTGTTTAAAAAAAAAAATATATATATAGCAATATTTATTAGGAAAATATATAAAAAGAAAGTCACGCTTTCAAGATGGCAGACGCCGAACAAGTTTCCTCCACAACTCCGAACGAAGTGGAAGAAGACGTGATGAAGCGCTGGAGTGAGTCAGGTTTCAGGGAGGCCACACTTAAGGAACTGGCTCAGGATGGAAATGTAGGTTTTTTTGCTGGAGAAAAGGTTGTCCAAGATGTCAGAGAAGTGCAGAAAGCAGTTTATGAGGAAGAAGAAGAAGAAGATGAAGAAGAAGTGAGCAGACAGGAGGAGACTGATCTGCTGCACACAACCGAGAACAAAGCCGAGACTGAATGTCTGGAGAAATCTGTTGATTTGATTTCTAAACCTGTGGAGTGTGAAAGCCCTGAGGAACCGGACAGCACTCAGATGAAAGAGGATGAAATTACAACAGGAGAGGAAGAAGACACAGACACAGAGGAAGCCTCAAAACTGGTGGATCTGGAAAAGGCGGAGGAGGTAGCGGTTACTGCAGCGTTTACAGAAACTGTACAAGCTTGCACACGAGTGATCCAAGACCCTGTGCTTTCATCTGCTACAGAGCTCCAGGAAGCTTTTAGATCACAAGAGATCCTGATGAGCACGAAGCCTCAGGAGGAGATCTTTTTCAAATCCGAGCTGGAAGCACAAGACCAGAACATTGGCGTTAGTGCAGGTGTAGGTGAGGAAGCCTTTTCAGCTCCTGTTGAGCCCGAGAAAGCTATAAGTTCAGTTGTGGAGGAGAAAAAGGAGCCAGAGAGGAGGACCCTGGCTGAGGAAAGCTTCAGAATCGACTCCGAGTCGACTCCCGCAGCCTCTGCGTCTCCATCAGCCTGTGAGTGGAGCTGTGTCTTTATTTTCATTTTTAATATCATTTAAAATCGATTTAACCGAATGACATTCGAGGTTTGGGATTTTTTTTAAATTAAGAAATGTATTTTAAATCAAAATGGGGTCCAGTATTGTAAAACAATAGTATAATAATGACAACAAAATGAATCATAATGAGGATCAGTCAACTGAAATCTTGGAAATACTAATATTTATTCTGTTAAAGGCACCCAGCTTGCTAGGATAACTATCCTTTTTTTTTTTTTTTTTTTTTTTTTGACAAACCAATATCTCATAAATATTATCAAACCGTCCCAGGGGACTATAAGTTAATTAAATGTTGGATATTTCTCCAGAAATCAAAAGAGGAGTGACACCTCTGCGATTCAGGAGCTAGCATAGATGACACAGACGTACGTAGCTTAGCTGTCTGACTAGCAAACGTGCTAATCTGTGCCACAAATGCAGCCGTTTAAATCATGTATAAGAACAAATAATATGCCGTTAAAACGCAGTTTCGTTTGCAGGGGTGTTTAAATTCGGAAATAACCTTTTAATTGAGGCAATTTGTCCATCCTTGGTAATGCTAATTCATGCTATTGTTAGTGGGGTGTGTACGTTTAGTCAAACAATAGGAGCCAAAGCTTCCTTCAGATTTATGGCTTCAGGGCATAAAAATATAAAAATACACAACAATCCTGATTGTATGTCGAAAAAAAAAATGCTTGTCAATACATTTTTATAAACCCAAGCTTTGAATAATTTCAAGTAAAAAAAATAATAATTGAACGTAGTGACATTGATGTCTGAAAACCGGGTACAGGAAATTTCCATTAAATAATGTCTATTAAAGCTTTATTTTTGTATGAAATGTCTGATGGGAAGATTTTTTTTAAATACAGGGTGGGGTTGTTAAATATCAAGACATTATTTTACGGTCTAGTTGTTCACCTCTGCTAGTAATCTTGATGGGTAACCAGGATGATTATGAATATTAACCCTAGTGATTTGTACCTATTGCATTGTTTATACTGTGCTAAATAATAATACATTAATCAAGTATATATATCGGCTCGTTATTTAAAAAAAAACACCCAATACAAATACGTATTCCTTCCCCTTCCTGAAAACACTTCACTCGTGGTGCACTTTGATAACTGAAGGCGTGTACTCTTCTTGTATCCGTGCTGTCAGGTGCCAAATGCAATGATGCTGCACATTTCAGCAAGTCTGTGATTTTAGGATTTCGTTCAACGCTTCAACTTTGGCTCGAATCCCTGGACCACACCCTTTTACCAAATGGGTTGAAGGGAGGGAGGGAGACAGGGGTGTTGATTTGAAACACAATCTATATATAGACCGAGTGGTCCTTACAGCCGGCGGTCTTGATTTCAGAGGTTCATTGCTGTGTTAAAAAAAAAAAAAAAAAAAAAAAAAGCAACGCTCTGGGCTGGGTGTGTCCCTTCCTCCTCTGCCTGAGTCTTTGTGGGCCTCATTTCAAAAGTTACAGTGGACGTCATCTGTTTTGTTTTTGTTTGTTCCTCGTCACCGAGCAGACCTCGATGGACGACGTCGATCTTTTAATCTCGTTTAGGGCCCCGGGTTATAGAAAGTCCTCTAGGGATTCTAAGGATTGTTTTTTGGCTTTGCCATCGCCGCTGGCATATCTGTAGTCGTCCCGTAAGTTTTGCGGCATCCTATGCCGGCCTCCTATTGGTGGCTTTTATGATGACCGTCGGTGCAAAGCTCACTCTCTCAGGTTTTAATTTAAAAAAAAAAAAAAAACAACAACAACTCTGAAACTGCCAGAACTTTGGCGTCGGTCGCAATACCACTAAATCGTCACGTTATCCGTCACAAGGCTGCCGGTCTCGATGCTTTTAACATGTTTGTGACCGCAAAATAGGGCGGTAAATCGTACGGTGTAAACCTGGCTTCAAACATCAAACTACTCTAATGATTTCTTCATGCTAATCACAATCTGATATCATTCATATGTTACTATAAAATCTCTTGAATTTAAAGTCCCCGTGAAGTGCCTTGAAACGCACAGGGAAGCCAGGCCGGGACATATCGAGTGGCTCCTCCCCCTTTTTAAATACCCAATCACGTTTTGCTTACCTCACAGCCCGGTCTAAGCCGTACTTGATTAAAAACTTAAATTGAGAAAATAGAAAGTGAAGGAATTCAAGCCATTTCCTTCTTAACCAACGTACGGTAGGAAAACGGAATAAAACTTACGACCCTTTTTTTAAATAATGTTGGGGGCGGGACACTTCAGATTCTAGAGATCATTTGATTGGACAGAAGATCTGATGAGATGCTGGAGTGCAGAATGATGTCATCAGGATTGTTGATCCGTATCGGTAGTAGAGAGAGAGAAAATTTTGAATGCGTAAATCTTCTAAATCCGAGTCTTGTCGTTGTTTTGGAGCACACTAGCTTATAGATAACCTTAAGGCTAACATATTCATACTAAAAGCTACCATTTTGATTTCATGGGGACTTTAATCAACGCTATTCTTGTGCAATATTTGTAATCGTGAGATTTAAAAACATTCACACACTCGCACTCGGATATAACTCGAGCAAACCCCGGTGTCCTGTCATCCACAGCCATGTGCTTACGGTCAGTTTTCATCATATTCATAACGATTGTTGTTATTATTATTATTATTATTATTATAGACAAAGACGGCTGTCTTTTATACACCAAGTTTCCACCAAGGCCCTGTGAACTCCTGAGAAAATAAAGAGTTCAAAAACAATGCCGAATGAGTTCCTGGTTTGGAAACAAATGCCACGTAAGCGGCTCGGCCATTATATGAACCCTGTGGTTTGACGTTCTGTACTCCAAACCCATGATTCCTGTTTAGTAGAAAAGCGTCTCCCAAGGAGCAGGAACTAAAGATGGTTCTGGAAGCTTGGTGACATGACAGACAAAAATATCACTCATTATTTCAGAAATGCTGTATTATCCTTTTAATACAGGGGTCTTCATAGGGCCGGTGTGGCTGTAAGTTTTTATTACAGCCAATCAGGAGCCACAACCCCTGGTTAATTAATTGATCTTCAGACAACTATTAGGTGTGGCTTCTGTTTGGCTGGAGTTCGGCCACATCGATCTTGTGGATAAGATCGAAGACCGTGTTTGTAATGTATTAGTCGTGGTACTGTATATGGTTTTTAAAGACAATTATCTGAAATTTTAATTCCACACATACCGAGTCATCCAGGTGAGTTCATGACATCCCGGAGCCAGTCTATCGAGGTCCTTCTATCTTTGAAACATGGCCAGGACACTTTTTCAAACTCGTCCACAGCTGACGCCTCTCCTGTATGTCACGTCAGGCGTAGATGGGTATTATTCAACTCTTTGCTTGCTCACACCTTCTGCTATTCATCATCTGTCCTCCTCACACATATTTTCTTATTTGTTCCTTCAGATGAACCCAGTCTTCCTTCCTCTGCTGCTCCTGCCGCTTATTTTCCGACTCTGATGCAATTTACTTCAGGCAAGTTCTCTTTTCGTGCTACTAATACTCTGTTTTTTTTTTTTACTTTTCAAGCTCAAGATGTTTGGCTTCACGACACGTTTGAGCACTAACTGGTTGCTACTAACATGCAGCAACGAGACCTTAAATAACTTGTAATATAACTGACACTTTATCTAAAACGCTTACGATTGACTTCCGTTGCTATTTTTTTTAACACTAATTTGACAGCTCAAAACCTCAGTTGAGCTTTTGGAAACATCAAAAAATAGTTTTCTGTATCTACTCAGATTAAAGGAACTATTAACAGTGGATTTGCATGCTGCGACTTCTTACACGGTTGTTCCAAGGACTTTTAAGTAAATGAGGAATGTAATTTGTACTAACTTAACATTTTCTTTTTCTGTCCACTTCAGTAGAGAGTTCTGCTTGTGTTTCTGATTTTCCCCTCTGCTCTCAGTCCCGACTGTGAAAGAACTTCCCTGAGAATCGACCCTCATTTCAGATCTGTTATGCGCACTATCATGGAATGTTAATGGCCACCATAGTTATATAAGCGTTAACTAATTACTTCCTCCGTGCCCTTTCAGACTAAAACAACACAAAGAAAACTATCCAAAGGTCACTCTCGGGTCCTTTCTCAAGTACATGTTACCATTAATTGTAATTTACCCATACCTCTAATTCAACAGAATACGAGGATTCTGCATTAATAGCTAGCACACAGCCCAGCTTCAAAACAACCATGGATTCGTTCGGCAGTGATTCACCTTCCAGAAGCACGCCCAGAAACGACCCAGACGTATTAAACCAGTCCGACGATGACTTGATGTTTGAAACGAAAAGGAACCCTTTTCAAGACTTCTCGCCTGTCGAGAAACCCGCCAGCGAGTTCTCCCCTTTTGGAGAAACCGCAGCAGACATCAGAGCAGTGAAGATGTCAGATAGTCCATCTCCAGATCTGGTCCAGAACGCCCATGAGGGAGAGCTGCAAGACAGTTCGCCCGCACAGGACTACGAGCAGTCTTTCGATTCCAGAGAAGCGGCCACCGAGTCTCTGAGGCAACAGCTTGCTTCGTCTGACTTTTTTGGAACTGCTCCTAAAGATGACGAGGAATCTGGTTTGCCACCATCTCTCCCAGATATTCTGAAGTCTTCGCCACGCAAACCTGATAAAGTAGACTCGGGATCTTCAGAGGGAAGTCCTGATTTCAGTCCAGTCCATAGGAGTGGTAATGATTCACCAAATGCTCCTTTTACACTCTCGGCAAACAATTCATTTGCTTTCGAAGCCACGGTTCCTTTGGTTAAGGAGATGACCGAGGAGACTGAGGCAAGGGCTGCAGAAAGGGTGAGGATTGATGAAGAAGAAGAAGAAGAAGAAGAAGAAAAGGCTTCAGAGCAAATGTTTGGCACATTTGATCTCGTTAAGGAGGCTGAAATTTCTCCAAAAGGCCCTGAAACCACCATTGAAGACCAAGATGATTTTAAAACTTTGAGCCAAGATTCTGTTCAGATGGTTGACAAGTTCGAATGTCTCAGCTTCCCAACTGGAAAGGCCCAAGAACACTCTGACTCCGAGAGCCCATCTGCAGATTCGCTCTCTCCAGTCTTGGAGGCCATGGCAAAGAACCCAGCAAGTTTCCAGATTGAACTCGAAAAGAACGCTATGCAAGAGGAAGCGGAGGCCGCGGATGAGGTTTCTGAGCAAGAGGTATCGTCCGAAGAGTTCGAGTTTGTCGAGAAGCCGCCTCGAGGCGCCGTCGATGAGTTTTTGGAGACGCTTGAAAGCTCGAAGTTTGCCAAGGCGTCGGAAATGCTCGACGATGACGAGGACACGGCTAAATTTGAAGAGCAGGTGGAAGAGGTGAGCCCGCCTGCACAAGAAACAAAGAATCAAACTTACTTTCTCCTCACCGAACCGTCAAACGAGACCTCTCCGGCGAGAGGTAAGGCAGGCTTAGAGTTGTCCGATTTCCAAGTGCCCTCCCAGGCTCCTTTGCCACCTAGTCCTGTCGTCGAAACCGAGACGGTGGAGGTGAAGAAAGCGGAACCTAAAGACCTCAAGCTGCCTAACCTGAATGCAGGAGCAGGTAACTTGGCAGGCAATGTAATGGCTCATTACCTTTTCATATTTGTGGATAAATTCATCACCTTCCAGTCATCCCTACGGTATCCCCTCCGTCATTTTCCCTCCCGTCCTCGTTCTGCATGGTGTGACGGTCATGATGCATGTTTGTGGTTGTTGTGGTGAATGTTCTTTCATTTTCTTTTCACCCTGTCTGTTCATATCCATTCATTACTCCACTATGTCTTCAGACCTGTGGTGTTTTTTTCTACATATACAGTCCCTATTTTGGTTGCCATCTCAAACCAGTCTTAATTTGGCAACTGAGATTGATTGCACGCTCTTATGTAACTGACTCTGAGGAAACATCTCTGACTTGAATGCAATCACCGAAGTTCTAGTTTTGCTTATCAACACACCAGCAGTTTTACCCTTTCCCTCACTCACTGGTTAATGAGTTACCCATGCGTAAGAGCATGAGGGTGATTTGTGTTAAAGGTCATCTGCGATACAGATTTCGAAAGTTAGCAGATTGTTCAATTATGTTTTTCCATCAAATGTTAAAGTACAGAACGACACCATGGCATCAGTAAGAGAACGTGTTTATGTATTTTTAAATAAATAAATAAATAATTTTTTTTAGAACTTGTACAGGCTGACATAAAAATATCCGCGTGGAGAAGCGCCTCTATTTGTTTGGGAATCTGTTACGGGTTGCCAGGTTGCTAAAAATTTATGCTCCTGCATTGCGACACACCAGCTCATCGAGTGCAGATAAAATGCCTGAGTCGGTTCCAGGAGAGAGCACCGTGCCAGAGGGCAGGTAGTCAGATTTTTAGTCTGTTTACATGATGGATTTATAGAGCTTAATGAGATCACACCTTGAACCTAAAGCCTTCGAGGTGGATTTTGTCATTGCAGATTTGCCTGTAACCTTTTGAAAGAATGTGAACAACTAATAATCAGTTACAGATCTTTTCTAGGTAGTTATGGTTTAACTGTAAGTAATATTATGGGTTTTTTTATATTTGGGGAAATAAGTGACAGGTTGTTGAGGGTGATTTTTGGGTTTCTTGGACCGAGGTGCCATCTAGTGGATTTTTCTCTCTTTCTCTCTCTCTCTTTTTTTTTTTTTTTTTTTTTTTAAATTTATTTTTATTTCACAGCAGTATGCTAGTGCATCGCTCAGGATGAGCTCACGTATTTTCTTTTTATATCTCGGGCTGGTTCTTCTGTTTCACTGCCTTAATGCACAGTGGATCCACCTGTCAAATAACTTGCGATGACTTCTAACGTTGGGAATCCTCTGGCACCTGATGGCGTATTTCGATATAGTAGGTCTTGCATAAGAGAGATGAGGGTAGAGGAAGTCTATACCAGTTTGCTGAGGTTGAATGTAAAGAGAAGGGTATGCGTGCTGGTGCGTGGGTGGGACGAGAGAGAGCGAGAGGGTTTGCTAGGGGAAGGAGTTGCTGCGTCAGTGCATTTACAGGTTCCCAGAGCCAGCAGACAGTCAGCTGACTTCAGTCCTTCAACCAGAGAGAGGGAGAGGTGGGGGGGGAGAGAGAGAGAGAGAGAGAGAGAGAGAGAGATATCACTGCAGTCATCACAGCTAAGGCAGCGTTCCTTCTAGTCATTACAACTTGTTCCCTTCGCCCCACCCGCCACTGCAGCTCCACGTTCCTCACCCGGCCTGGAATGCCAAGCTGATCCCCTGCAGACCGGCCCTAATCATCCACGGGGAAACCATGGACAATCAGGACAAACAGGAGTGCCAACCTTCACCAAACTGGAGAGACAAGGGTACAAACTCTGTGAGCTTGTTTGTTAGGTGACTTCTGCGAGGAAAGACTGCTTTGGGTACCACTAGTTTTTCTGAAATCAGTCTGGTCAGTTATGTTTCCGGAAATTTACGGAGTTGCTAGTTGTACGTTTTGTATATCTAAGGGCGTAGTGTTTTCGAGCCGTCCTGAACATGTGCTTGCCTGCTTGCTAGATGGACCTTTAGACCCAATATGGCTTTGTTGTCACGACTGAGGTAGTGTGTCCAAAGGTTTTGGGTGCGTTAGGCTGAAAGATATCTGCAGTGATTTGCCATTATTTGCATGGAACTGTGCAGCTGCTTTTGGAGCGGTTAGAACCCCGGGTGTCTGCACCTACAGTTCAGCACTCCCACCTACTGTTTCCAAAAATGTCCAGACTGCATGCTGAGCGCAGGTCCAACACTGCAGTTGTCGGTTGTCATCTAAGATTTTGGTGAAGTTCGCAGGCTCGGGTGTCTTTTGGGTACTTTGTGTCGGCTGATCATCATGAGTGTGTTGCCTTTTGCGACAGACGAGACTTGAATTGCAACAGCGAGGGCATTGTGCTCAGGGTCAGCTCCATTTGCCACAGTAAAAGCGATGATTAAGTGCGTGGTTATAATGGGACAAATCATTATAAAACGCAGCAGTGGTGACTTGGCAGTCTTTGTGTAAAAACATTATTATTCAATAGAAATGGCGTTTCAAAGCATTTATTGAATATGATGAACTTGTGGTGAATAGTGTCTGGCACCGCTACATTAGAGCCACTTCTTAGCATTAAGAAGGTGTTGGAATTTGTGGAATGGGATTATTTAGCACGCTAGCCCTTGTCACTAGCAGCATTTAGACTAATAAAGTACAGTTTTGCTGCATACCTGACCAACTATAATTGGTCACTTGCTCTCGGGGACGGTACGTGTTCAGGGTTATGTTATTGGCAAAATGTCTTGAAGAGCTTAACGCTATTTTAGGGACCTATTTTTAGGAGTTGGCAGTACATCTGGTTAAAGCCTGTCTACCAAAATGTAAGAGCAACTGTAAACAGAATCACGTTCTGGTTATAAATATTTTTCATTTGTCAGCTGTGTATTAAGAAAGTTTACCAAAAGCGCCTGAAAATGTATTCGTAAGATATTCAAAGGTTTTTAAGTACCACCACGAAGGAAGGGTGGCGGATTGACCATTTTCAAGCCACACCTTTATATTCTTGGCCCTCCGATCAGTGCTTAGCAGCCGTTGCTAGCCTCAGTTCAAGGTTTCAAAACTTTTCGGCGATTCCCGTGGACGCAATTTAGTTTTGAATCTGCTCCATGTGTCGTCGAAATAGAAGCCTCGGGCGCTCGGAGTCGAACGTATTTTCTACGAAAAACCAAAAATAAAGCCAGAGGCAGCTATTAACTGTAGATTAGCCTCACAAGCTCTAGTTTTTGCTAGAGAGTCTGGCAGGTTTTGTTAGTAATTGTGGCCTGGAGCCGTCTACTTTCACAGGAAAGTATTATTTCTATTTTTGGTAACCGGTGTATGAATGTGTTGAGAGCCAGTCAGATCCTGAAGCTTGTGGCCAGAAAAGTGTACAAAAGAAATCAGATGCTCTGTGAATAAGTCGATTGTACTATTTCCTTTGTAGGTAAGAAATGTTGAGAAATTACTCAGTGTGGGGGAAAGTCCTCGGTAAGGGTTTTTTAATTTTTTAATTTTTATTTTTTTAAACGCTGATGAACAAGTGGCCACTTGCAGGAAGAACAACCTGCATGAGTAAAGAAAAGATGGTTGGAGAGGAGCTTTACACTCAAGTGACCTGTTAAAGTATTCTGATCAAACGGGTAGTGGGGTAGTGCTGAAACACACAACAATAGGACGTTATATTATATTTTATATTAAGTTTTGTATTACTCCTGCATTTATGTTATCAGTTCATCCAAATTCATTCGAATTTTTGTTTGGATTGATGGTTATTGAAGAACTTACTAAGGAAATGAATTTTTCTTCTTATCCAAAAACAGGCTTGTGGTTGTTAATCTGGAGTTCAGGGACCACACGGAGTCTGTGATATACATCCAGTCAGTCTTAAATTTTAGAATCTTGTATAAATGATGTGGATATGATTATCGTTATCATATGAATTTCAGCTTCTATTACAATTAAAAGCCCTATCTGGATAGGATTACACTGGGTCCTGGGGTAATTTCTTATTTTACAGGAGCTCCTCTGTGATTGATGTCCCTCTGATCGGCCATGCCGGCGTTTTTCTCCGTCCTCGTCTGAGAAAATGACTCCATTACTTGCTGTTTATCGCCAAAGTCAGCGGTCTTCTGATAATTTTGGTCTCGTTTAGTCCACAGATATTAAACACTTGCCCAATTTTCAAATTGTTGATGGAACGTTTGGTTCTCCCACCGTGTGGCCTTTTCGACCGCGTGACCTCGTATGACCGCGTGACGCAAACGTCCGTCTTCGTAGAAAATACAACCCGCTAGAAACTCGCTCCTTCTGTGGTCATTTTTAAAAAATTTTTTATTATTGCTTTCCAGATGCGAGAGTTTAATCCCTGAAGAGACATGTTAAAAAAAAAAAAAACAACTTTATTGCAGACGTCCCTCTGACAAACTAATCCGATCCGAATAGGGCTCGAGATATTGTTTAGTCGCTTTCGCACAACTGACTATGATTAAATTGAATGTCTCTTTTAGGAAGTTTCAGGAACTGTTATTTTAAAACATTCTCAAACCTTTAATCCAGAAGATTTATGATGCATTTATGATGTGAAAACTCATGAGTACTTTTTTTTTTATTTATTTTTTTTTTATATAAATAAACCTTGTATTCTCTCACTTTTCATGTGTCGGAGTAAAACATCACATATAAAACAATCACAGATGATATGATAATTAATATATATATAAACAGATAAACAGTTGAGATGATAATTAATCTGTAAACTAATTTGATTTGGAGGGTGGGGAGGGGGAAACCCTCTAGAAGCAAACGCTTATTGTTTTCTTTCCCCTCCTGTGTGAAACGAGCTTTTGTTGTACCACGTGAACGCGCGCCGAGCAGCAGGAAACGTGTGCGCGCTTCGTGCACGCGCTCCCTCGGTTGCGTTGGTGCGGGCGGCGCAAGATGGACGCCAAACGGGGTTAGTGCTTTTTAATTTAATAATAATAAAAAAAAAATTCCCCCTTTTTCTTATTGACGTACGATTGTCGGTTAAGGCAGCGTTTTCTTAAGGATTAAAAAAAAAAAGATTTTCGTTTGTCTTGTTCGGTGATTTAACGTCGTTTTAACGGTTGTGGTGCGCGCGAGGAGGTCGCAGTGCGCGTGTCGGTCGTCCATGTTGCAATGACAGCAAGTGTCAGAGGTCGGACTGATCGCCGTTGTATATAAGATGTGAATCTAGACGAAAGGACGCTTTTGATTTTCTTAATAAATAAATGGGGCATAGCGGTAATGGCGCGAGCTCGGTGCGGTGGGGCTTGCTGTCGTCGTGCACGTGCTATTTATAGAGCACGCAGGCCAGTCGGTGCTTAACCATATGTAGGCAATCCTATTGGGAGTGGGTAAGACTTACTACCTACCCTTAATGCTGGCATTGTACCGGGTTTATACATGCGTGCAACATGCAAACTCTGTGTGTGTGTGTGTGTGTGTGTGTGTGAGTGTGAGAGACGATAGTACCGATACTCGTTTGTGTAACTATACCGTGTATATCAGGAGTATAATGAATACTGAATACACCAGGCATTCCTCACAATGTTTAAAAGCTATAAAGCAAAAACTTGATCTTTTTGTACACCTTAATAGTTTTAGGGGCTTTAATAGTGTAACCCCACACACACACACACACACACATATTAAAACTGTTCTTTTTTTTTTTTTTTTTTTCAATCTAATGAACCTAATTAACCTTGAACTTGTTCAAAATTGTTATTTTTTTTACCCACCGAGTCACTAAAAGGATCCATTAATACGTTTATACATTGCTTTTAACAGGCCACTGCGACATTAAGGTCACTTAAAGGTGTAAGGAAGCCTGTTTCTGCCATGGAGTTAAAAAAAAAAAATAAATTAAAAGGTGATTGTGACTGTATTTCTCAGAATTGCGAGGTCATATCGCACAATTTAGACTTTTTTTTTTTTTTTTTTTTTTGCTATTTAGACGTCCACTTGATGCAGTACCTGAAACTTCAGGTAACGAGCGCATGCTAGCATCTGGTTTTCCTTGATTTGACTGGCTGATGAGTCTTGTTACTGTATATGGCCTATTTATAGAGGATGATTGATTGCACCGACAAAGCGTTCTTTGTAACTCACTAAATGTCAAGTTCATGTCTAAATTGTGAGGGGGGGTCAGAATTGTGAGATGTAAACTCACACTTGCAGGAAATAAAGTCACAATTACCGTTTTGTTTTTTCTCCGTGGTGGAAACGGGCTTCCGTAAAGGTGCAATGGAAAAAGAAAAAAAAAAGGGGTTGTACTTGTACAGGTAACCTGTAACAAGTGTATTAAGTGTTTGAGAAACCCGTTTGGAAAACCGATTTCCGGTCTGGAGTGTTTGTATTTGGATGTGCTTCCTGTCGGTCATTTTATAGACACTTTACAGGCCGTTGTAGATCGTAGAGGCGGAGCTTCGTGAACACGGCTGAGAATGAGGGGTGGGGTCAAGGAGTAAAAAAAAATAATAATAATAATTACTCGAATGTCCAATTCACCTACTTACCTGGTACAGACCTAAGACCTGGGTGGTGAATCGGTATGTGGTGTACACGAGTTGGGGCACAGGTAAGGACCCTGGCTCAGTTTCCGGCGACATGACCACATACTCGCGTTGTTAAACGTCACCACTGCCATTTATAGGACCGATATCATATAAATTTGTTAGCTTCATCACAGGCGTTTCTGTCATGGTATTTCAAGCAGGGTTGTAGGCTAGCTAGTGGATTATTTTTTATTTTTATTTTTTTTAATCATAAACACTTACAAGTTGTCGTTAAACTCAAACAAAACGTATATAGAACGTCAAATAAAGTTAAAAATCGCTGACGTAAGCAATCATTTGAGAGCCACAACAACAGTAACAAGCTACTTGCATTTGTAGACGAAGTTGGCCGAGAGTTCGTCCGCCATTTTTTATTTATTTTTTTTTTCGAGCTGCTTCAGAAAATATGATGTAATTTCCAGTAAGGGAACATAGTGAGCATCGATGCTCCCTGGTTTTTGCGGTGCATTGTGGGAACATTCCAGTGCGTTGGAAAGATTTTGCGATTGAGACCGCCCTTAAAATGGCCGACTCTAACAGTCAAATTGGTGGATAAGGGGCCGTTCACAAGTTCGTTATTTTAAATGTAGACGCGCGGCAAGTTGCGGTGCTGTAAATCCATCCTGTGCTAGAACGTCCTCGCCGTCATGGAGAACGCAGCTCGTGGTTGCTTAGCAACGGCAGGCACCACTGGCGCGCAAGCTCCCGAGCGCTTCAGAAAGAAAGTGAAAGCGGCGCAGCCTCGTTTTCCACACATTTTTTAAGCGCGATATGTGAACGGCCCCTAAGGTTTAATGGATTCCCCCTCATTTCCACCCTTGTACGCTAAATATTGTAATTCATATCATGTACTGTAAAGATACAGCTGGAGTTTTTATATAACAGTATATGCAACACAATCCCGTAGTGCTAACCATACTGTTGAATAGAGGAAATGCGGAAAAATCCAGAAAATGCGAAAATCATAACATTACTATCCCAGCCGTCTGTGTTTAAATCCACACTGATAATTTAGCTGTGTAGATTTCCATCTGAATGACACCCTGTACTTTGTGTTTTGACGTCATTGTGTCGAGTCGTGAATTCGAGCCGAAGCCACCGTCACCTCGGCGGTGAACATGTCGCCAAGTCAGCAGGTCAAAAAATAACCCCTTTCACGTCTAAATGTAGATCTGACCTGTCTCGAGTGACCGACGTCGTCCAAGTGCTGCAGTCAGAAATGCTGCAGTCGCTGGTGTGTATTTATATCCACGGTTTTAATGCACGTTTTAATCTGATGGAATGGGATTATTTGTGATGAATAGGAAATTAACACGGTGATGTGATGATTGTCGATAATCGACATTTCCTTAAATCGTCTGTTAACTTTGTTCAGATTTGTTCCGCGAGGCCGCGAAGGCCGTAACCGAACGGAGCGATGCGGGTCTCGGAGTGTGTAGTGTTCGTGCTGTCGAGCACGTTTATCAGACAGAGATTACATCACACACATGTCCGGGTCTGACCATTTGTTCAGGCTGAAGCAATGTTTATGAGCTTATTTTCAAGCCGGACGAGGTCGGGGAGTAGATGCGCCTCGGCGATGCGCCTCACTCTGCCTCGGTTTCGAGGTTATTTTCAGTCTTATTAAACCTTGAACAAAGAGACTCTTTACAAATGAGACCGTTTTCTAACATGGTTTCATTTCAGAAATATTTGAATATCTTTTAAAATGATATTTCAACACGTATTTGACTTCATGCTGGAGTTTCTGTACTTTTTCGCAAAACTAAGCAAATTTACAAAAACAATGCAGGAAGGAGGAAAAACAGCAGCGTTCTGGAGAGACTTGACTTTGGATATTCATTCAGCATTGAATTTATTTGTGGTGTCACACTTCACAGTACTGGTTAATGGCTCATATGAAAATGGACACTCAGGACTTTAAGAATTTGCATTTTTTTTTTCTCCATGTTTTTACTATTTAAAAAAGGCTTTAGTTGTGCTGTCGGTTTTTTTTTATCTCTGTACCAGTGTTATTGTGGAGAGGTGTGAATTGTTTGCCCGGCAACGGGCTCACAACCCTCTCCGTCCCCATCTCCCTGCTCACCAGCGGCTAAACACAGAGTCATGATACTCTACACACAGAAACCCAACAATGTCCTGACTAATCATATAACAGACTTGCAGCGAAAAAATATTTCATCTGTCAATAACGATTGAAAATGTCAGATAAGTCGGGTCAATAAAAGGGTTAATATGCACTTCATCTTTTATTAGGGTCGCAGTGACACTGTTTTTATTAATCAAAACAAAGGGAAAAGTCTAATTTCTTCGTCTGTTCAAACAGCGCACTAGTGTCCTCGGTTGCCTCAGAGGCCACGCCTCTTCACTGCTACTGTCAAACAGGCCAGACCTCCTAACTGAGACTAACACACAGAGGCCACACCTCCTTCCCTTAGAGTGACCGGATGACGCCACTCCTCCTTTAATAGGACCGACGGGCAGAGAGGGCACGCCTCTTCGCCAGAACGAACACAGAGGCCATGCCTGCCTTTTTTTTTTTTTTTTTTTTTTTTTGGGTCATATACTTAAGTTCAGAAGTCCACTAATAAGGGTGTTAACAGACTGTCACTCAATGTATCTTTTGCTTTTAAACCCCCGACCACACCCAACTTTTCCTGTAATTCAAATTTTTTTTTTTTTAATCCCCATCCCTGTCCGTACTTCCTTATTGTAAAGAGAGTTAAATGATCAAATTTGGATGTTGGGATGGCACATGCTGTATAGTTGTGTAACGTTATGTTCACAATAACTACATACATCGTACAGTAAATTGTCACTTGGACAGTGTGTTTAAATCTGGAAAAAGATGTAAAGTTAATTTGATTTTGCATATTCATCTTCCCTTATTTTCATTTGGGCTCATTATTTAAATGTCCTCATCTCTGCCATCTCTCTACTCAAGTTTGACCCTGTTTAAAAAGTATGTTGGTTGTGATGTATGGTTTTACTCAGATTGTTTTGTGTGCGTTGCTGTGCCTGCAGTGGTGGAGCTGCTGTACTGGCGCGACGTGAAGAACTCGGGCATCGTCTTCGGAGCGAGCCTCCTGCTCCTGCTGTCGCTCAGCGTGTGCAGCATCATCAGCGTGCTGTCCTACGTGGCCCTGGCGCTCCTCTCCGTCAGCATCAGCTTCAGGATATACAAGGGCGTTCTGCAGGCCATCCAGAAGAGCGACGAAGGCCACCCGTTTAAGTGAGTGAGCTCGGATAAATCGCTAGTTCTGGATGACGATGAGCGTTCGAGCTGATCACAATTCCACATCCAGGCTTCCGTGTAATTATACATAGACCGCAAACATGAGGCTCATTTTCAACGAGTTCATTGCTTTAAAATTTGCTCCATGATCATTATCCTTCTTAAAAAGCTGAGGAATTTAAAAAGCGAAACGAAATAAGCCTTTTCAGGACAACAAGAGCATAATTATGGATTGCGGAGAGGTGTGAATTGTTTGGCCAGCAGCAGGCTCTCACCCCTCCCCTTTCCCATCGCCCTGCTCACCAGCAGCTAATCACAGAGTCACGATGCTCTACACACAGAAACCCAACAGTGTCCTGACTAATCATATAACAGGCTTATAAGACTTAACATCAAATCAGGGCATCAGTAAAGTTGATTAAAACATCAGGATATCTCTGAAAAGTGTACTGTGACATGATTCTGGATAAAATACGACCCTTGAACTAATCCTTGCTGCACACGTCGTGAGACACGTTTCGAAGCCTGCAGCACGTCGCAACATTTCCAAGATACAGACTTTCGCTTACAAACGTCAAATGCAAAAGTAGTGTTGGGTGTAAGAGAATATTACGAATATTCTGTGAGTAGTCATTGCTTGCCAGAAATAAGGTCTCGAATAACTACTCCTCCAGTATTGACTCGGAGCATTATGGGATATGTAGGACACATGAAAGGTGTACGTACTCCATTTTCAAACGTCGTCCCGACGATATCTATTCCGCGCAAACGTTCGATTCAGACCTTATGAAGCCTTCCAGCCTGATGAGGTTTTAGATTTCAGACGTCCGTAACGCCCCGGCGATGTACACTTCTCTGTGCAGGCTGTATCTGGAGAAGGACGTCTCTCTGCCCGATGAGGTGGTCCGCAAATACAGCGACGTAGCCCTCGGCCGGATCAACACCGCCATCAATGAACTTCGCCACCTCTTCCTGGTCGAGGACCTGGTCGATTCCCTGAAGGTGAGGTTCTTACAAATCATGAACTGCACACTATTATATTACTGCCTTTATATGGATGATGTCATACCAGAGAAGGAAGAGAGGCAAATCTTAATCAGAATCCTTTCAAATACGAACACATGCGCGACCAGACATCCATATATGGTCATATAGACGATCTCAGTAAACACTCTGTGTTGTGCTGTTACAGGAACACGTTCCGAAGTGCTTTATTCCTCTTTTTTTTATTCACTAATAAACAACACGTCGTGCTTTTTATCTGTTTATAGTTACGTTTATCGTTGTCCCCGAAACAAGTTCCTGTTCTCACCTGCGTTAGAAAATATTCCAGGTGGATAAAATCGTGGAAACAATGATCACGCTTTGTTCACAGCACAGCGGGCGCTGGAGTAGAGTAGAGATTCTGGCTGTTGTTTCCGTTTGGGGAGGATAAATGTTCGAGCAACTATTTGAAAATATAATAAAACAATAATTTGAAAAAAAGTATACGATAAGCATCCGCTTTTCATTTTGTGAATCGGGAAGTGCTTAATATTTGGGGGAGGGGCACTGACTAAATACGCATGCTACGAGACTGAATACAGCAAGGAGCAGCAGTCAAAGACCCCCATAACCCCCCCCCCCCCCGAAAAAAGGTGAAGCGACATCTGTGTAGATAATCCCAGAAATGTTTTATATCCAGAGCACAATGATGAGACCAGCTGAGTTTGGTGAAAAGCCGGACGGAAATAAAATCGCAGAGGAGCGATTACCAGGAAATTACCACAGGACCCCATGTCATTTTAAAGTCCCCATAAAATCAAAATTGACGTTTTATGGCTTTTAGTATGAATACGTTAGTCTTAAGGTTATCTCTAAGCTTGTGCGCTCCAAAACGGTGACAAAATTCGCCTTCAGAAGATATACGCATTACAAATTTACAGTCTCTCTCTACCACCGATACGGATCAACAATTTTGATGACATCATTCTGCACTTCAGCTTCTCATCAGATTTTCTGTCCAATCAAATGCTCTTTAGAATCTGAAGTGTCCCGCCCCCAACATTATAAAGATCCACGGTACTAACCGTCAAGTACGGCTTACCCCGGGCCGTGTGTAAGCTAAACGCTGTTGGCTATTTTTAAAAAAGGGGGAGGAGCCACTCGATACGTCCCGCCCTGACTTCCTGTTTCAGTGGAAGTTACGTCAACACATCGAATAACGCTGTGCGTTTCAAGGCACTTCATGTGGACTTTAATCCCGTCCAGGAAGGGTTTAGGAATAAGAACACATTCAGTACGTTGTTGATGGTGTGTGGTGAAGTGTGTAAAGCCAAATAAACATACTTTTTATTATTATTTAGCTAATCTGTTATTTACATTCTTCGTTACTGATTAAATATTTGAGATCCGATTAAAAAAAAAAAAAACCCTCGTTTATTATTTCTCAATCTGATCATTTGTATATTATGACGTTGATGTTTAATTGTTTTCTGTGTGTTTGTATTGTTTTCCTCTCCAGTTTGCTGTGCTCATGTGGATCCTGACGTACGTCGGTGCCTTGTTCAACGGACTCACTCTCCTCATTCTGGGTAAGAGTTATTCGTTCACTCTCTAACCTGTTCGTCTAATCTGGTTTTTAATCATTGGTCTGAGAGTTTATTACAAAACTGAAGTTGTCTCTTCCTGTAAGGGAAAAACGTGCTGTGACTGATCGGATTAAAAGTGCTGTATCTGAGACGTGTTTCATGTTTCCTTTCATTTTTTTCCCAGGTTTGGTTGCATTGTTCACCTGCCCAGTAGTGTATGAAAAACATCAGGTCAGTATTACTGTGTTTGTTACATCATTTATTTATACACACACAGAATATACACCGTAGGTGCTGATTTTCATACCCAGTGTCATTTAGTCACATTTCTTGAGGCTTAGCTTAAATATATTCTCAGTATTGCAATGGTGTGTGTGTGTGTGTGTGTGTGTGTGTGTACAATTTTTTACATATAATCGATTAATAAAGAACAATAATGAAACATTTTTTTCATACTGCACTTTTCATTTGAGACAAATCCCAGGTAGATAAGACAAACGATAAAACTAAGGCACACGATTCACAGATTTCTCTTCATCCTAATCCACAAATTACGTTTTTTAAAAACGCGCCGATTGGTTAACGGAGGGATCCGGTCCAACTTGTATGAAAGAATGCAAATAGAAAAGTTCTTCACTGCAGCGGAGATGAAAATGAAAAGGGAAAAGTTGGACACGAAAAGAAGAAACAAAAATTTGAAACAAAGACTTTAAATATGAAAAAATAAATACAAAAATATGAAAGAAATGGATATGAAAAAATGATGAATGAAAATATTAAAAAGGTGGATATGAAAAAGTGGATATGAAGAAAAATAAATACCAAAATGGGAAAAAATATGGATATGAAAGAGTAAATAATATTTTTTCTAAAAAGGTGAATATGGGGGGGGAAATAAAATGTGGAAAAGTGGATCTGAAGAATAAATATGAAAAAATGGACATGAAAGATAATAGATACAAATATTTTAAAAAGCAGATATGAGAAAAAAAATTTAAATATGAAAAATTGGATATGAAGAAAACCAAAAATACGAATGTGAATATGAAAAAAAATTAAATAACAATGGATAAGATTTTCATATTAGAGGGGGGGGGGAATAAAATAAATCAGGAATAAAGGGGTTAAATGAATTAAATTGCGTTACATAAAAAGACCCATCAATGCTGATATTAAAAGACGTGCCTTCGTGACGAAAGTCTGACTGACGGTTTCTGACAGCAGCAGAGCTTCTTGGGAAAATTCTGGAATGTGATAGAAATATAGTTTTTTTTCCCGATAGTTTGGCTGTTTTAGCGCAGACGTCTCGAACGCTTCACGCTGCGAGCTGAAACTGATGTTGCTGAGATCTTCACGTTATCACTTCCTTTTGCACGCGCTCAGTAAAGACGCCGACTCTTATCTTGGTGTAGAATCAGGTTTGACTGGTGTGTGTGTGTGTGTGTGTGTGTGTGTGTGTGTGTGTGTGTGTGTGTGTGTGTGTTGGGAACCACATCATGAAGCAACTCGACTCCTACACAAATAAAAACTGCGGTCCCGTAACCAGAAATGCTTGATTTAGCTGCAGCTTATTTCAAATTGTGCAGTGCAAAGTTTTTTGTGCTTTTGGAAAACTACCCGAATTGGCGCAATCGCACGGAATAGTTTGGCGCGGTCTTTCACGGTGATGTTCGTCGGTAAATTAGACCTTTTAGCTGTACTCCTGTTCGACGCACGTGAATCGAAGAGGACTTCGGCTGAATGCGCGTTGTGATGATGTCTTGGCCCAAATCTGTGGAAAATCTGCATTCTTTTTTTTTTTTTTTTTCCTTTTGAAAAATCGCGAGCTCCTCCGAATGTTGCGGAGTCTGCTTTGATTTTGCGTTCATTTCTGCGATCGCAAAATTCGCGAAATCCTGCAGGGGGGGGGGGGCGTCCTACGACAGTACGGCCCGTTGCGTTTTATTCTTTTCACCTAGCTAAATATTAATCTGTAGGTGATCTTTGTTTTCTCACAGGCACAGATCGACCATTACATCGCCTTGGTGAGGAACCAGGTCAAGGATATTGTCGGAAAGTAAGTTTGTTTATTTGTTTATGCAGTAGATAATTTGTTCGTTAATAAATTAAAATTGTCATTTGTTTGGCGAATTGCTGTTCAGGATGTGCAGTTATTGGGAAAACAATCAACTTCGTGGTGGAAGCAGTGACCCGTATCACACCGTGGTTGTTTTCCTGTAACGTGTTTAATGGACCGTATGAACCTAGTTAAGATTAGATTTTACACACTGCAGGATAATCCAGTGCCGTAATGTTTAATTTAGTGTTATTCTAATCAGGCTCAATCGAATCAACGTGTCCGTAAGTGTAAATTCAGACGTGTTTTATCAAGCTAGTTGAATTTCAGATCGATCTCCGTGAGTCTCTAAAAGCATCTCCTCTCGCCGTGTTTGCAGGATCCAGGCTAAAATCCCCGGCGCGAAGAAGAAGGCGGAGTGAAAGGCGTTCAGTTCGGAGGATCGGGGTTCTCTCTTATTTTCACACATCTCTCCACTACACAAGCCGTCACACCCAGTGGAAATCCTGCTCGTTCTTCTTTCTGCCTTTTTCCCCCCTCTTTTTTTTTCCCCCTCCTCTCTTCATAACCAGTCGCTATGATGAAGTTGTAAACCGTATTTTTTTTAATTTTTATTTTTTTTGAGCCACTACGTATTTATCTCGACACACCGACTGGTATGATAGGACAAGACTTGTGTTTCCTGACAGAGCATTTATAGTATTTCATTAACTGGGTTTGTCGTCGTCGTCTTCTAGGTCTGTATGTGTTTCAGAAATGATTCAGTTCATTCACACGTATTTGTTTGTGTGTTTTTTTTTGTTTTTTTTTAAATGAGGGAGACTTTAACGATACCATTTTTTTTTTGACCCAAAAATCTTGGTATCTGTCCTTTTTTTTTTTTTGTTTTGTTTTGTTTTTTTTTTTTTTTGTTTGTTTTTGTTTTTCTGGTACGATTTAGTGTTCCTGTAATTGTACCGTTTTATCGCTGAACTGTGTTAGAAACTTTTCACAATAAGCTTTCTCGCTCTCTTCACGTGGCTCTTGTGTTGTAACCAGCAAAAGAGTTGCTCCATAAGCACTTCATGCTTCTGAGTATTTCTAGGCGAATTAGATTCGTGCTTCAGAGATAAAAGCATACACATATTATCCAGACGCTCATTTCACCTCATCGCAGCTTGTTTAGTGAAATCTCTGGAACGGAAACGAACGAAAAACGTTTACAAGACATTTGATTTAGAGAAATATTTAAAAAAAAAAAAAAAAAAAAAATTGTTTATTTGTGGACCCAATAATTAAAGCTGCAACGTTATGTAACATGACTTTAACACATTGTTTGTTATGCAAGTAATTGTGAATGATACTTCCTTCATACGGTCGTGGTGAACATCTGTGGAATGCATTGTGAAATGTTAAACAAGCACCAATAAAGCTTCTAGACGAATCGTGTGGCTTTGATTTGTTTATTTTCTTACTGGTTCAGATGGACTCGCACATGCACAGTAATTCAGTATAAAATGTTGACGGTGTTAAATCAGTTTAATTCAATGCAATTTTGATGACTTTTTATTTCAGACTGTATTATTAATTTTTAAAAAAATAATTTCTGATTTTTTAATAACCTCATTATTTTGTCGTATTAATCAATCGGATACAGTTAAACCTTAAATACCCCGAAAGTCAGCTCTGTTGCACTCACATGTTCGATCGCATTTCTTTTTCTCTCAAAACCTGTCGGCGCACATGAAAAATATGAAGTGAGCCAATGAGAGCACTGTCACCCAACACCGTTGGAGGACGGTGAAGAAGGAGGATGGTGAAGAATACACATCTCAGAATTTCTCATGAGCCCAAAAATGATCCAGTGATTCCGAATTGCAGTTTAACTTTTGTGGTCGTCAGGTTTCGAGATCATGTCTACAACAACAGCAACCTTCTGTTCGGAAGATATGGGGGGGGGGTTGGCATTCCTGAGAGCTGAAGTTCACCAAGCCTCAGAGGAACTACACATGGACCATGTTGTGGTTCTTCCCCCAAACTGTTGCCACAAATTTGGAAGCACACAATTATAGGATGTCTTTGTATTCTGTAGCATTACAATTTCCCTTCACTGGAACTAAGAGGCTCGAACCTGTTCCAGCATGACGATGCCCCTGTGCACAGCGAGCTCCATGAAGACATGGTGTGTTAAGGTTGGAGTGGAAGAACTCGAGAGCCCTGACCTCAAAGCCACTGAACACCTTTGGAATGAACAGGAACTGGAGCCTCCTCATCCAACATCAACGCCCAACCTCACTAAAGCTCTTGTCTCTGAATGAACACAAATTCCCACAGCCACGATCCGAAATCTAGTGGAAAGCCTTCCCAGAAGAGTGGACGGTTATTATAACAGCAAACACAGGGCGGGACTATATCCGGAATGGGATGTTCAACAAGCACATTTAAGATTTAAGTGTTAATGGTGTCAGGTGTCCACAAACTTTTGGCCATATAGTGTAGGTTCTGCATATAAAGAAGGTCCCACAAACCCTCTAGTAAAATATAATGGTGGTGGATGCTTTACAGATGTATTGCAGATAGTGGGTCAAGGAGGTCTTGTGAAGATTGAAGGTTGATGGAGCATTTAATTCTACTACACACTGGGATATTTCAGTCATAAACCTGGCTGCATCTGCCAGGAGGTTATAAGTCAGCTGTAAATGTTTCAACAAGCTAATGATCTCAAATATATTACATATATTAAATATATTGTATGCAAGGGTCCAGGATGCCTCCAAGATTGTTGGGGCTTACAGAACGATGCTTAGTCCTGTTCATCTTTGATTGTGTGGTTTCTAAATAAATAAACAAACAAACAAACAAATAAAAGGTGTTGAAATTAAACTATACAGCATTCATATATATTTTAAGTATCGCTCATTGCATGTGTTGTTGATTTTTTTTCCCCCGCATATTTGAATGAAAGTTGCAATAATTCTATTTTATTGTGTAAATGTAGTGAGCAGATTTAGTTTAATTTTTATTTGTATTTCTTATTTTATATATTTGAACGCTTTTATCATGAAAACCTGCTGTGCTTTCATTTACCTCAGCTTCCCTATTAACGAGCCTGAACTGAATTGTCCTGAATTTTCCTGTATTCTGAATCTAGTGCACTCCGTAGGGCGTGCGCGCGTATTCCTTGACACTCTAAATAGGGTGCCTATGGAGTGTACAGAGGGCTATTTGGAGACGCCCTCGTTTGGCTGTAGAGCTAGTCAGGTTTGCTAGCTATAGTTCTTCGGTTAGGATCTCGAGCTACGGTTGATGTAGATATGACTAGAATATTATAGTTAGTAAACGGTAAATTAGTGTACGGAGTGGCTCGAAGGGATGTTGTGATATTTTTGTAGAGGATGTCATAGATTTAAAATGTTAAAAAATATTTATTTTATCGTTAGCTAGCTAGCTCACTTAGCTAATAAACCGGTTAGTCATATGAGCTGACTAGCTCATGTTGTTCTGTAGATAATTATTATCATCTGTTTATCTTTCTTTCTGAGGACAAAAATGGTTTATTGACAGCTTTTCTAGCAAACTTTATACTCTTCCTGGCTAATACTGCTTTTTTATTAGTCGGTTTTTGGTCAAAGCTTCGAGTTTGCTATAGCAGAACCATACACAATATATAATAAATATAATAAATATATAAAAATAAGCATTAATTAGCATCAGTGTAGGTTATTTAGTTTGTTTTTCTCATCATCATGGCTGCAGAACTTCAAGCCAAATACACCAAACTGGCTCAAGAGTACTCAAAGGTAATTAATAATAATAATAATAATAATAATAACAATAATAATAATAATGTTATCATTAAGGCTTTATTATTATGTGATGGTCTAATGGTTTGACATTGTGATACCAAAACTGAGAATATTTCTAAAGCATTATTATAATATAATACCTTTTTAATGCTTGAAATGTAAAATTGGTATATTTAGTTACACCTCTGTCACATATTATTATTTCAAAATGTTAAAAATTACCCTTAAAACAATTCATTTTCCTTTTTTGAAGAATTTTCATTTAAATGCACTCATTTCCTCCATTTATTTTTGAAAAATAAATAAATAAATGAATAAAATTCTACAGTCTGAGTACCGAGTAATACAGATTCAAGATCCTAATGATGTAAATCCACTGTTCTTTAAATAATAAATAAGTAATTTTAAATGTCTTGTTTAGTTTTTAAAAATAATAATAATAATAATTATTATTATTATTATTTTGATAACTTTCCAACTGTTTAATTAATAAACAGGACACGCATACGATGTACAGAGTTAATAAGTATACAGTGTCCTCCATTAATATTGGCATTAGTATTGGAAGGCTGTGAAAATTTGTCTTTATCGTTTAACCTTTTGATCTTTTGTTAAAAAAATTCACAAAAATAATCTGCTCTCATGGATATCAAACAATAACATAGGTTTATAAAAAAAAACAACCCAACACCACTTTGTTAAATATAGGTTGTGCAACAATTATTGGCAGCCTTATGAATTCATAAGAGAAAAATGTATTTGAAGTAAATTCACATTGATGTTTTACATTTTTTCATTACAATGGGTAAGACCAAGGAATATCACTGTGATGTGCGGCAAAAGGTTGTTGAGCTTCACAAAATGGGAAGTGGCTATAAGTAAATAGCACAAGCATTGAAAATGCCCATTTCCACCATCAGGGCAATAATTAAGAAGTTCCAGTCAACTGGAAATGTTATGAATCAACCTGGAATTGGACGCGTGTCTATATCGTCTCAACGCACTGTGAAGAGGATGGTTCGAGTGGCCAAAAAATCTCCAAGGATCACAGCTGGAGAATTGCAGAAGTTAGTTGTGTCCTGGGGTCAGAAAGTCTCCAAAACTACAATCCGAAGTCACCTACATCACCACGAGTTGTTTGGAAGGGTTTCAAGAAAAAAAAAGTCTCTCATCCAAAAACAAACTCAAGCGTCTTCAGTTTGCCTTCAGGCACTACTGGAACTTCAGATGGGATCGGGTTCTATGGTCAGATGAAACCAAAATACAGCTTTTTGGCAATAAACACCAGAGGTGGTTTTGGTGCACACAGAGAGGTAGCCATATGGAAAAGTACCTCATGCCCACGGTTAAATATGGTGGTGGCTCTTTAATGTTTTGGGGCTGTTTTTCTGCCAGAGGACCTGGACATTTTGTTAGGATACATGGCATCATGGACTCTATCAAATATCAACAGATATTAAATGAAAACCTGACTGCCTCTGCCAGAAAGCTTCAAATGGGCCGTGGTCGGATCTTCCAGCAGGACAATGATCCAAAACATACATCAAAATCAACACAAAAATGGTTTACTGATAATGCACAAAGGATTGACTAAAAGGGTGCCAATAATTGTTGCACACCTGTCTATATTTAACAAAGATATTTTTTTTTAATATAAACCTGTGTTTTGTTTGCAATTGTTTGATATCCATGAGAGCAGAGTATTTTTGTGAATTTATTGAACAAAAGATCAAAAGTTTAAACAATAAAGACAATTTCTCACAGCCTTCTTTGCTCATATTTACCGAGGGGAGGGGGTGGGCGATGTTAGTGGAGGACACTGTATATTTATAAACAAAACAAAAAAATATGAACAAGGATGAATGTAGAAATAAGTTTTTAAAAAATACTTTTATACTATACTTTTTTTTTTTTTAATACTTTCCAGAGTTTTAAAGATAGTTAAAAATTGAAAAATAATTTATGATCTGCTTTTGCAGGGTTTTTTTTTTGTATTGGTCTGAAAATTCTGAAAAACTACAGACGTTAAAAGGACGTGTGAAAGATTTATGTTGAAAACTTAAAAAATAAGAGCTAAGACTTTTTGTTTTTAATTTGTTGTTGTTAATTTGTTGATTTAATTTGTTTTAGTCTTGACTAAGACTGTTTTAAGGTGTTTTTTTTTTTTTTTTTTTTTTTTTTTTTAGCATGGAAAGGGCAAAAATGTTTTGACTGTCATAAATTAAAGATCAAAAATATCATCTGAAAATATTATCTTTCAACTTTAAGTTTCCCGAGTGCCGTCTCTGTCCTGTGCGGTTAATAGATAAACCCGAGCGGCCCGTCATGTGGCAGAAACGTTTAGTCTGCAGATTTCCTCAGTGGTTGTTGTTGTTGCACTGGCAGACTTCTGCTTCCTTCCTGTACTCTATCAACATATCTCATAGCAGGATTTGGTTTTTCTCATCGTCACATCTTAATCTGTCAGCTCTTTTTTTTTTTTTTTTTTTTTTTTTTTTAAACAGCTCCGAGCACAGAATCAGGTCCTGAAGAAGGCCGTGGTGGACGAGCAAGCCAGTTCTAACTCACTGAAGGTATTTAGTTGCGAAGAAAGTGTGTGTTAATGATTAAGCATTCAGTATCATGTATCGTGTGCGATCCTGTGCTTTAAACACACTTACACATTGGCTTTCAGAGATCCTTAACCGCGAGCACACTTCTTCAAGGTTGGAAGACCAGACGTGAGAAACTGCTTGACGTCATGACTTTACGCGGCCTTTACGCATTTTAGTGTTATCGCTAAAAAAAATACACAAAATAGAAAGTACAGTGTGACGTGTGAATCAGAACTAATCGACAGTCGTGCTCGTTTTTTCACACTCTCCTATATGAACTGACCTCCTGGAAGCACCGCCCCCTTTCCCATCCAATCTTGCGTATCGTATCTCATTTCGCTTGAAAGACGCACTCTCGCTTTCTGCCCGGGTAAATTGAGAAAATCTTTCAATGTACGTTTGACTCGGCGAACATTAGACACGTCTATAACTAACACCAGTTAACTATGTTTATTAGGAATGCGGCTGCAAAATTCCGCACTCGAATAGTGGTACGTTGTTGCTTTTCGGAGTTTTTTTTTGCATACATACCCCGCCTCTGTCCTCTTTCAGAGGTTGCGCTGTTTTCAGAGGTTTAGCTTTCTCAAGTCTCACAGCACACCGGGATAACTTCCTGTCCAAAAACTGTCAATCACAGCGAGGCTAGCCAGTCACCCGACCTCATGTGTGCAGAAGATGGCGGATAGCGCTTTCCTCCAAGTGTGTGCACGAGCAGCAGTGACGCCTGTGGCGTCACGTGTCTCGGACGTGTTAGTCTTCTCCCTCCCGTGTTGGTATCTGTTGTACGATAGGCGACTAAAAACATCGTAGCCTAGTCATTTTCAAACACCCGATTTGCATATTGAACGTAATCGGCTCTTGTATGTTGTGATGCGATAACGCCTGCCTGCCGTGGTTGTTGGTTGCAGGAGGAGGTGAAGCAGCGCGAACAGAGCCTGCGTAAAGCCGAGCAGGAGATGGACAGCCTGAGCTTCAGGAACCAGCAGCTGGCCAAAAGAGTGGAGCTGCTGCAGGACGAGCTGCAGGTCACGGAGGCCAAGAGTAAAAAGGGCAAGGTATACCACGGCTGTTACAAATAATCATTTCTGATTGACTGACAGCCGGGTTTTTATATCAGGGTGCCTATGATGTACGTGAATAAAAATAAATATGATCACAGCTCTCTTGATCATAAATAACAGTTTAAGCTAGGCCTATATTAATAGCCATTAATTATCATTATTTTAATTACTCATTGCTCTCTAACAGTCTATATATTGTTGGGATTGAAAGCCAGCTAAAAAAAAATGGCACGGAGTTATAAATAAGCAAACAGAGTATATCGTATAAGCGAGATAACACTTACAAGGAGCATCCTAATATCAGAACATAACAGAAAACCAGAAGACTTCAGCTCTTCCTGTTATTTCCAGATATCACTCGGGCGTTTTCTCCTTCTTATGACACACGATGCGTATTTCTAATCCGCCTCTGTATTACTGAGTTGTTTTTTTTTTATTGTTGTTTTATCAGACTAAAGGAGATTCGCCGTCCCAGCCCAGTTACCAGACGCAGAGTGTGTTTGACGAGGATCTGCAGAAGAAGATTCAGGAGAACGAAAGGCTTCACATCCAGGTGAAAAAAAACAACAAAAAAACAAACAAGTAAGCTGGTTAGAAAGGTGAAGAAAACCAGGAAACAGTCGGAATGTGTTGAGCAGATATGCCGATCCGAATGCGTTGAGCAAAACACGATAGAGAGGCTGAGAAAAAAAAAAAAACGTGTAGAGCGTAAGGGTGAACCTGTAGAGCATACGTTATTAATAATAAATACAAAATTAAGTAGTTTTTTGAGTTTAAACAAGAGAAAGAAACCTGGAACGCCATTCTTTAATTAAATTATTACATTAATCGATTAGACGTTTACTTTTTTGCCATAATTGCTGTAATTGTAGTGGAGCCTTGTACAAGGGTGCAGCAGTGGCCTTATGGGATTTGATCCCACAGTGTTTAACTGCTAATCTACTACAGCTAGAATCAGTTGGGAAGATGGAGGACAGTAAACCGAGATTAGACGTGCGTAGCTGAGCCGCGCTGTTGATGCTCTTTCAGTTCTACGAGGCGGACGAGCTGCACCGTCAGCAGGAGGCCGGGCTCCGAGCGAGACTGGAGCAGCTGGAGAAAGATGCAGAGCAGCACCAGGCTCTGGTGGACGGTCTCGCCTCCAAATATATGGACACCATCGAGAAACTACAGAGCGACAAGGCTCGCCTAGAGGTACAGCAAAGCGATTAAACTGGATTTAACCCTCTACTGCGTGAATTATTACATTCTCATTAAATGGATTTTTTTATTACTTGAATTAGTTTGTAAATTGTTGCCATACGGCGACAAAGTGCAATGGTGGAAAGTAACATATAGTCAAAAATAACACAAAATGTATGAGATTATAATTCCAATTACCGCGTTTTCCAGACTAAAAGTCGCAAAGGTTTTTTTTTTGCCACCTAGTAAACATGTAAAAGTGATTCTTCTAGAAAGGAATTTCAGTTGTTGTAAAAAGTACGTGGATGGATTTACTCACTCAAAATACATTTAAAAAAAAATTGGATCCAGACATGTTTTGGGTGAAGAATCTTTTTAATTCTTTCTCTTGAAACATAACATTTAGAAAATAAGGTGCGGTTGCAAAACGTCTGAAAATTTTTTTCTTTCTTTGAATTTGGAAAAAAAAATGTAAATATACCATTAGAGAAGCCTACTGTCATTTTTGCATCATGTCGGCCTGTTTCATTTCATGAATGCACGTACCACAGTTCCATTATTGCATGTTGTTGCCATATGGCAACAATGACATTTTACTCAAAATATATAAGCTTGTTTAAATGACAAAAAATAAATGTTAACTTATGTTGGATAGTGTTTAATTTTTTTTCTTTTAAGCAGTTTTGCCTAATTATTGAAAAACGAATAAAATTTTGCAGAAAAGGAAGTGCAAACAGCATTTCCTGGTCATGTGACATGGCATTTTGACATAAGAAAATAGTATAGTTTTGTATTATTGCCTCTCAAAAAATTAGAGCTAAATTGATTGTTGCCATATGGCAACACCATGCAGTAAAGGGTTACGAACGCAATACCAGTTCTCGTATCGTGTCATACCAGTTTGCGTTCTGTCTTTTGTAGATTATGGTTCAGACTCTGGAGAGAGAGGCCAAGGAGTGCCGACTCAGGACCGAGGAATGGTACTGAATATCACTATATCACTATATCACTATATCACTAGCATGTTAGCAGATGTTTGTAAACCCTAGTTTAAAGTTGTCGTTTTGAACTATTTATCTACAGGGTGTCCCAAAAGTCTCCATACGTAGGGGAAATTAACACTTTTCTTAGCAACTTTATTTACAAAACATCCTCTACATCATTGCCATTTTTTTTTTTGCTAACACACACACAGAGTCGTCTCTCCCAGCTTTGGCTCCCAGTTTGGCAACAGTGTCACGTGTGATGTGCTCGCCATGTTTCCTGTTAAAAGTCCATCGCAACCTTGCGACAGCTTCCCGATCCAGCCATGAGAATGATTTCAATACGTTCTTCTTTTGTCAAAGGCGATCTTAAAGGCTATCTGTAAAAAATATATATAATATAAAATATTTTCAAATACATTTTGCTAAAAGGTGTTAATTTCGCCTACGTATGGAGACTTTCGAGACGGCCTGTATTTCTTCTTCCTTTTATTTTTTTCCTTTTTGTAAATACCCAGAAATTAGGAACGGTCGAATAAAATACAGGCACATGTACGGCTTTTTCCCCTCTGTATCTGTAGCCAGCAGCAGCTGAGGAAATATCAGACCGAGCTGAGCACTCAGCTAAAACACAACAGCAGTGTGATCCAGGAGAAAGTGCCCTTCAACGATACCAGTTAGTAACAGCACTACACTTCTTTCAGTCATTTCCTCCCACCAGCGCTAGATGCATAAAGATGTAAATCGAGATCTTATCTGGCTCCGTGTACGTTGCGGTTGTTTTTCTTTTTGTTTTGTTTTGTTTCGAAATGAAAAATGTTTCTACTTGATTCACCACACGAAGTCTAGAAATCAAATATTCATGAATCACGAATTCATTTCAGTGCGAGTCGACCAGGAAGTACAAGTTATATACGCTCTATTGCTTGGTTAAGATGTGTACTCTGGAATGTTTCTATAAACGTGTGATGAAAATGGGATTCAGTTTTGGGTGAGTGAAATGTATTTCCAGTGCAAAACCTGGAAAAATCCTGGTCCTTTAATTTACCCGCCTCATTCATTCAAGATCTTTCATTAATTTTGGCCTCGAAATAAATCTGAAACGATGGAAATCATATACGATGGTATATTTATTTCTTCGTTTTGAAACGACAAACGGATGAATTCAGCGTACACGGATCTATATGATCTACCACCGCACCGTCAGACTTCAAATTAAAAATATCCGAATTTGCGAAGAACGTTTAATTTTTAACGAATCGTACGTACACTGTGAAATATTTCTTTGTACCTGAACAAAGCTCTGTTTTGCATTGATATTTTTCACCTGAACATTTTCTCCTTTCTGAAGAATACAGTGACTACAACAGCTTAAACGTTCCCACACACAACAGAAGACATCAGGTAAGAAAGCGTCATCGTCGCTATTACTTACACCACAGCGAGACTGAATTCTCAAATCCGATTGGTCAGAAGGTGTGAGCACGGCTCGGACAGTAGTTCCGGCTGTAACACGAATGATAGGTTAATATTAACGCGCTCGTTCTAGTACGTTATGGTTTCTATAGCAACAAAGAATACACAGGGACTTGCACTATGTACTCTACCGTCTAGTATATGAAATTTAGAAAGGTAGTATCGTCACAAATGAAACACTAACGTGTTTTTTTTTTTTTTTTTTTTTTTTTTTACTAACCGGAAGCCATTTCCCAGTCGATGGAAAAAGACATCAAATCCATGTAATGCGACGCCGCTAGCTTCAACGAAATGAATTTCACCATATCAAAAATGAAGACATTAATTTACTGAAGTTTTCACACTCCTTTTGTTCTATTCTGAGCAAAGCTGCTTGAAGTGCACTTCTTCTTGTTGGAATTTTAAGTGTGAACTCTCTACTCGCACTATTTATACTACAAAAGGGTGTAGAATAGTGCATAAATATGCGATTTGGGACGCAGCTTAAGTCTAATAATAAACGGATTTAAGGGGGAAAAAACGTGTTTAACAAAGTAACACGTGTAATCGTTGATGTGGTGATTTTTTTTTTTTAGGAGGTGTTTATTTAACATTTACGGACGGAGCCTCCAGTGTCAGCCATGTTTAGACGAATTAAACATTGTAATCGTTGGAAAATCGCTGTGGTTATATGAAAATAACGCACTTCCTTGCATGTATATTAACTATTGCATGTAATCATTAAATTTATATTCTTTATTTTTCTTTACTGTGTTCAGCTGAAAGCTCGAGATGCAGTAGGACAGGCCGTGGGCTTCGTGCAGGATCTCGTGTCTGCTCTGCTCAACTTTCACTCGTACACAGAGCAGAGGGTTCACATTTACCCCCTGGACTCATCTATCGAACCCGTCTCACCTCTCAATCAGAAGGTACACACACACACACACACACACACACACACACACACAGTCACTCCCCTCTGTGCTTTTACGCCAGTCTAATAACTCTGAAGACCATCAACAAGAGACTCAACACTCCTGACTTCTCTGTGTTCAGTTCTCTCAGTATCTGCATGAGAACGCCGCATATGTGCGCCCCCTGGAGGACGCCATGTTGCAGCTGCATCAGAGCATCACAGAGGACACGGTTACAGTACTGGTGAGTGTTCGCTTCACGTACAATCATCATGAAGATTAGAAATGCCGATTAACATAATTCGACTGAATTGTGGGTAGAAATATTTCTGTTGTAGCAGAAATAATAACTTTCACACGCTTATTATAGGATCCACAGTTTTAGCAAATCCACACTGACTCTCCGTGTCGTGTTTTTCACGCGTTCGTGTGTAAAGGAGACGGTGGGGAAACTACAGGACTTTTCCAGATCTTTCTCCACTTACACAAGATTTCTGCAGAAGATCCTGCCTTATCAGCTAAAAAGGTAGATCTTTTTACGTGCCTAAATCGAACAAATAATCGGGGGCAGGTATGAAATGCATAATCGTGTGTTAATCGAGTGAATATGGACTGATTATTAAATAAAAATAGGCTTTAAAATATCAAAACCTACAATAAATGCACTAAAAATTACTGTTATTAAAAGAGTAAGTAGTTATGAGTAATATTTCTATAATGTTTATATATGAGCCATTAATACTCACTATCTTCTCATTCTTTATGTACCTCTGTCTCTCTTTGTGTGTATAGTTTGGAGGAAGAGTGTGACGTCCCTCTCTGCACAGCGTCTCTGAGCGCTAAGAACCGTGAGTTACAGAGCGATGTGAAACGAGTGACTGCTGTGTTTGAGAAGCTGCAGAACTACATCAGTCTCTTGGCCTTGCCTAGTGAGTTCAGCACACTTTATTCATTTATATGGCACAACACGCACCGATGCTTATTAATCAGTGACGTGGGTGGATGTTGTTCGCGGCAGGTGTGCGTTTGGACGCCATGCCTCAGAGCAGCTCCAGCGCAGTCTTCACCCAGCTCGCTGTTTGTTTACACAGCCTACACGATGCCACCAAGGGTGAGACCTCGCCACACGTCCAGACAGAATGACTGCGCTGTTAAATTCCATATATATCATATATATTTAGTTAGTTTTACGCTCTCTCTGCTCTAAGACTAGTGTGATATAAGAAGCCGTTAAATAGATACAAATTCCTGTCAATGTCTGAGTCAACTAGTTGCTGTTGTATTGCACACACTCACACTTGATATTTTCTCTCTCGCTCTCTCTCTCT
The DNA here is from genome assembly GCA_023630585.1 of Cranoglanis bouderius. Classification (NCBI taxonomy): domain Eukaryota; kingdom Metazoa; phylum Chordata; class Actinopteri; order Siluriformes; family Cranoglanididae; genus Cranoglanis; species Cranoglanis bouderius. The sequence goes on from CM042569.1 coordinate 3,413,277, forward strand.
CATATTACTGGGTCATCAGAACTGTTCAAGCACTACAGTCAGAAGGTGGCCCTTGAGCAGGAGCTGCCTAACATCACTCAGAAGCTGCGCACCACTAACGAGTGTTTACTTTCCTCCCTGGCCTCCCTTACCAACAACACAAACAAGGTGAGCCAGCAGGGGGCGCTAGGTTCGCTCCAGAGATCATTCGTTTGGGCGTTGGTAAGGTTTTGGCGCTGTCAGCTCAAACGAGTACTTTGATCACCAGTCCAATTCTGAGCATCACTATCAGACCTGTACTGCACGTTTGCCTCGCACCTCCGGGGTTGGGGGCACGAATCCCGACGGAGTCTGCATGTTCTCCCCATGCTTCGGGGGATTCCTCCGGGTACTCCGGTTTCCTCCCGCTGTCCAAAGACATGCGCTCTAGGTTGATTGGCATTTCCAAATTGTCCGTAGTGTGTGTGTGATTATGCCCTGCGATGGGTTGGCACCACGTCCAGGGTGTCCCCCGCCTTGTGCCCCGAGTCCCCTGGGATAGGCTCCAGGCTCCTTTGCGATCCTGTGGAGGATATGGATGGATCCACAGCAAAGTCAAGTACTTTAGTCGTTATGTCTCATTTAAAGATCGTTAGTAGATACAGTGACAGTTCAGTCTGAAATAAAGTATTGGCCAGTGCTCAGAGCTGTGATACTGGTATTGTGCTCGCTTGATATTGAGGCTAAAACAGTACCGAGAATGAGTCTCCGTGTGAAAGGTTATGTTTACCGACGACAAATCACAACCCGAAAGAGAATATTTATGGTTCTCTGTGTTTCATTCCATGCAGATTGCAACGTTCTTCAGCAACAATCTGGACTTTTTCACCTCGTCGGCTGGGTACGGGCCCAGAGGCGGAACCGGAAGCCTCAACCCACAGCAGGCACACAGCATGCTCAGTAACAAAAAGCACGCATCCGACTACATGCTCGCACTCAGGAGGGTCAGTGAGGGGCGCTTGGCTGTTGTTCAGTTCCTTGACTCGTTGAAATAATAATATACTAATATAATTTGCCACTGAACATTGAACCTTCCTTCCTTCAGCTTGTTCAGGTTTTAACTAAAGTTTAAAGTTAAAGTTTAACTAAAGTTTAAAGTTAACACAGCTACCTCTGGTTTTCAGGCGCCTCCTGAGTCTGTTCCTTACACCGAGGCACTGTCTAACCGGCGCATCCTCACCAGCTCCACGGAGAGCAGAGAGGGCCTCATGCAGCAGGTAGTTTCAACCTTTTTTAAAACATTTTCGTTTACTGCAGCTCACTAGTAAAGGTATACTGCAGAAATCAGATTTCACTCACACACACACACACACACACACACACAGTGGTACAGCTGAGACCGTTTGTGCTGCAGGTGCAGCAGAGTCAGGAGAAAATCGCTCGTCTGGAGCAGGAGAAGGAGCACTGGCTTCTGGAGGCTCAGCTGGGCCGAGTACGACTGGAGAAGGAGAATCAGCGCATAGCTGACCTGGAGGCCAGACTCTCCTCAGCCCTCGGAGACGGCATCGCCGCACCCACACACACCGACTCTGTCTCTACAGGACCAGCTGAGCCAGAAAAAGACGAGAAAACGGCCAGAGAGGGATCTCAAAGCACCAGTTTGGTCAGTCCCCCTCACATCTGAATGAGAATTCATGCATGACATTCATGTTTATCCAGAAAATCTTTTTTATTTTATTATAATGACAAGCACTTTGTTGCAGTTGAATGTGCTTTGGGAATCATTTTATTTTCTCCATCACCAGGTTGGAATGCTCACCACAACCCCGACTAATGAGAGTGTAAGTAGTACGAGCTTCATTGCATAATTCATTCATAATTCATTGCGGTTTATTACCAAGGTGTTTTTTTTAATCCCTTGATATCTTTTTCAACACGTTTTCCTGATTAAATTCCTCCAGGGGAATTAATATTAGTTAGCATTGAACATTCGACTGGCAAAATCATTGCATCATAAGATATAAGAGATCTTCTCAGACCTTTTCCGATGTTGTCTGATGATTTCTGTGGACCATCACACCAAATTATTACAATTTACTCTTACTAATTGTACTGAACCAAATTTAGTCTGAACTTTACCTTCTTTTCATCTATACTGTTAGGAATCAGTCAATTCTCTGAGCATGTTTCAGGCATGAAATGATTGAATATGTATAAGACCAGAGAACAGAGACGTCGAACAAGAAGTGTCCAGTTCGCGTCCAAATAGAAATCTGTATAATGTAATATTCCCAGTGGTAATGACGTCACTTCTGAGTTGACTCCAGTGTCTGTGGTATATCCTACAGGTCGGAGATGAAGAGTCTCGCGAACACCTGATCAAAACCCACTACATGGCACGAGTGGCCGAGCTCACCACACAGCTGCAGATGTCCGACAGCAAGGCCGTGCACTTTCACGCAGAGGTGAGCGTCATCGTTTTTAACTTGGTTTTGAGATCGGGAGCACGATAATTATGACATCATCATAACATCAATGTCAAATTGTGGCAGTGATAGCTCAGTGGTTGAGATGTTGGATTACTGATCAGAAGGTCGTGGGTTCAAACCCCAGCACTGCCAAGCTGCCACTGTGGGCCCTTGAGCAACGCCCTTAACCCTCAACTGCTCAGTTGTATAAATGACATAAATGTAAGTCGCTCTGGATAAGGGCGTCTGCCAAAATGCCATAAATGTCAAATAATCACTAATAACGTTCAGTTGTTTCAATTCATGAACGCAGATACCACAGTTCCATTATCGCATATTGTTGCCATATGGCAACAGTTACATTTTACCATTTAACAGAATACTCAAAATATATAAAAAATGACAAAAAATAAGTGTTAACTTCTCAGATAGTGTTTAAATTTTTCTTTCCCCTTTAAGTAGTTTTGCCTGCATATTGAAAAATTCATCTTATTTTGAGAGCCCTCCTATGATGACCTTCACCATGCCATGTGACTGCAGAAAAGGAGGTGCAAACAGCACTTCCTGGTCATGTGACATGGTATTTTTATTGTTATGTCAAATTTAAAGCCCCCTTTTCCAGTTACATAGGAAAATAATAGTTTTGTGTTATTGCCTATCAAAAAATTGGAGATAATTAATTGTTATGCAGTAAGGGTTAACAATTTGAGCTTATATATCGTTTGCCTCGTATGTTTTACGTTCCCCTCTAGTGCCGAGCGCTGGCGAAACGTCTGGCTATCGCAGAGAACTCTCGAGAGACTCTCACAGAGGGGATGAAGCAAGCCAATCAGAACATCACGTCCCTGCAGGTAATAACGCACAGTAACGCTAAGCTAAACGCTAAAATGTCAAGCAGACACGCAAAGAGTAAGTTTAGATGTCAGACTCGCTTGAAGCATTTGAAGGAAGAACAGTAAAATACAGAGCACAGGGTCTGCCATTACCCTTTTTTGGCATGAAATACTTTGTTGTTTTGTCAGTTCTGAAGCAGGAGAGCTTTCTCAAAATCCAACTGATTTGAAGTTCATCACTATAATAAGGTGAATACTTTTATAGATTAGATTAGAGGTGGCACGATACCACGTTTTCCATACTGATACCGAAACTTTGAGTCTCAGCCGATAAAGAATAACATCCGATATCGTTTTCTTTAAAAACAATCACTTGCATTGTAAATGTAATAAATAGAGTAAATTATAAACATAATAAAATCAATCCTATCAAAGGTATGTAGACCTTTCCACTTCCAAAAGTATTTTTTTTTTTCTCAAATCCAATTCCAATCTTGGTCATTTGTTACCGGATCCGATCAGCCTGTACTGTGTATTGGACCGGCATCATCTTTAACTCTGTTCTTACTGTCATCATCTGCTGAAAAGTAATCAGCTGTTTTCAGTGATCAGTTCAGGAGTTGAGGCATCTCGTCAGCGCTCTTGATTTTAATGATAAAAATTAATCAGTTTGATTAATTGGAGCTAGCCGAGGAGCATTGATAAACAACCACTCTCGCGCACGCGCGCGCACACACACACACACTTTCTCGGTTCTGCTTTGTTGGACAGGATGAACTGAGCACGACCAAGAGGAGCTACGAGGACCAGCTGAGTATGATGAGCGATCATCTCTGCAGCATGAACGAAACCCTGAGCAAACAGCGCGAGGAGATCGACACGCTCAAACTAGGAAACAAGGTCAGCTCTTTAAAGGCACCTTTCAATACAGAAATACTAATACTATATCATAACTCGTACTGAGTACGCGTCCAGTGGACCGCGGTTACTGTTTCCTCCTGTTTCACAAAATCCTTAACCCAGATTATCCAAAAATGACGTGTAAGCACTTTTCCGAACACAGAACAAGTCGTGTGATCATGTGCTCCCTTGGCTACTGCTCTTGGATAATAGACTTTGGTGACTGGATAAATAAATAAATAGATAGATATTCTTTATTTATTTTATATTCGATATTACTATTCATATTAATACGGTATAAAATTACATATTTAATAGTACATTAAATAAACAAACACTTACGTCTACTAAATATCATAAAGTTACTCCTTATATTATATATAATTATAGAATTCATGTCACATTTTGTTTGTTTTTTAATGGAAATGCACATTTTTATTCTCCATTGTTCACTAACTCATGCATGGATGTAAATGTAGGTTTAAGTTTAAGATGTCGGCATTTAAACGGCTCTGAGGATCACGTGTCCGGTGTCCGCTATCGGCAGCAGAGCCTTATGGGTAGAAATAGATGCTCAATCATGCTTTAGTGGGAATGTTGAAATATCAATGAGGTTAAAAGCAGTTTTCTTTTTTTTTTTCTTTTTCTTTTTTTTTTTTTTGCATCGACCTTTTTAGGGAAACTCCAAGAAGAACAAGGGCCGGTAGTTTGGTTCGAAGTTGTTCAGCATCGGTGTGGATGAAGGAGGATGTGCCGGGACCAGGCAGATTTCTCTAAAAACACACGCACACACACACACACACACACACACACACACAGACACAGACAGAGACACGACATCCTGTTCTGCTCAAACATAACTGACCAACCAAACACACTCTGTCTGTCGTTTCATCTTCATCGTTTCTTTATCATGGGTATCAAATTTTCCTACTTCCTGTTTAAAGATCCTGATTAGTTTCCATAGTTTCCAAGGATATTAAAACGTGTCCTTATATCCTTAACGTTATACTATTCCGGTATAGGAAATAACATTAAAGGTGCAGTCAGTGATTTTTTTATTTTATTTTTTATTTTTTTAAAAAGCATGTCAGCCCTTTTTGTAATATTTATCAGAGCTCTGCTCACATTGCAGAGGCGTCTCCACTCTCCCTACGGCCACGTTTCTTGTTTCTTCTTTGTATCAGAGATGTTGCTTTACTGATAACACAGAAATACCGAAATTGCTTACTACACCTTTAATGGTTTTGAAACAGGTTAGTCCTTACTGTTTTGATAAACTGCTCAAGGCTAAAAGTGATTCTCCTAACACGTCGGTTTTAAAAAAAAATATTCTAGCATTTTCCATAACCGAATAATTTAACACTTGCTCTGCGTTACATGGCATTTCTGAAAAGGTAAAGCGGATGATGTACAGAACTCCGGGATATCGTTGTACAGTTATGATACGGTGAATATGATTTTTCTTCCGCCGCTAATGTATATGCAGTGATTTCTCGTGACGTGAAATCTGTTCATTAAACACACGCCGATGTACAAGTCACCACTCTCTCGGCCCCCGTCATAAAGAGTGTGTTTATCCGGAATATCTGATGCCGATCGCTGTACTCGCGTAGCACACAGTGACTTTTATGGCTAGAACATTTCACTTTGTGCCGTAGCTCTCCGCAAAATATCATAACTATATTTTAAAATCATGTATTATGCAACCCGAGTGAGAGATCACACGCACGGGCACACGGACACACACACACTTGTACCCCTTATCAAATATATGTTTAATCCGGTACAGGAGACTAGTCCGTACCTCAGTAGTACTTAAGCATGTAGCCGGAGATTATAATCAGTGATGTAGAGAGCTGTTAAGGTAGAAGCTCTCACTGTGATTAGCTGTGAATGCTAAAATGTTATAAATATGCACTGGGCAGACTTTTCTGCGAAGAAAAAACAACAACATTCGAAATGGAAAACAAAGCGTTAATGTGAATATATGTTCAATTGATATCATGTCTTATATTTTTTTTTGTTTTGTTTTTTGTTTTATTTCTTCTACCACCAAAATTTTATACTACGGTTTTCTTTCAACCAGTGAAATCAGTGTTTACGTAAGATTTATGTACAGATAAATATCAGCCAAGAACTGAGAAAAAGATATTAGGCAAAACTGACGCTCCGTTTTAACCACGACTATCCGTGATTAACAAATCCTGAACATTTTCTTTTTTTAAACAAATGGTCGTGAATCACTGGTGACAGTTTACAAAGATCCACATAGTTGCTTCTCTTCAAGTTTACAATTGTCTATTGTTCGGAGCAAGACTCAAACAAGAACTGCAAACCATTTGCCCGTTTAATCTCCTCCACTCACTGATCGTATACCAAAACCATGTAAATGAAACATGTGACATGGATAATAAAACACGTATTCGAACGGTGCGTTGTTTTCACTTCATGTTATGATGGTCGTTATATCGAAGTTCCACTCTTTAAACGAGGCTTTTATTTCGTGTGACCTGTATTTGCAATTCTAATAATAAAAAACTGAAAAATAATAATGATGTTACTGGTGCACTTAAGGCAAATATTCAAGTCAAATGTATTCATACACCGATCAGCCGTAACGTTAAACCCAATGACAGGTGAAGTGAATATCATTGATCATGTCGTTACAATGGCACCTGTCGAGGGGTGAGATATATTAAGCAGCAAGTGAACAGTCAGTTTTCAAAGTTGATGTGTTTGAAGCAGGAGAAATGGGCAAGCGTAAGGACCTGAGCGACTTTGACAAGGGCCAAACTGTGATGGCTAGACGACTGGGGCATAGCATCTCCAAAACGCCAGGTCTCGTGGGGTGTTCCCGGTATGCAGTGGTTAGTACCTACCAAAAGTGGTCCAAGGAAGGACAACCGGCGACAGGGTGATGGGCGGCCAAGCGTGTGGGGAGTGAAGGCGAGCCCGTCTGGTTCGATCCCACAGAAGACCTACTGTAGCGCAAACTGCTGATAAAAAAGGTATATAGAAAGGTGTCAGAACACACAGTGCATCACAGCTTGCTGCGTATGGAGCCGCGTAGCTGCAGACCGGGCAGAGAGCCCATGCTGACCCCTGTCCACCACCGAAAGCTCCTACAATGGGCATGTGAGAACTGCACCATGGAGCAATGGAAGAAGGCGGCCTGGTCTGATGAATCATGTTTTCTTTTACATCACGTGGATGGCCGGGTGCGTGTACGTCGCTTACCTGGGGAAGAGATGGCAACAGGACGCACTACGGGAAGAAGGCAAGCCAGCGGAGGCAGTGTGATGCTCTGGGCAATGTTCTGCTGGGAAACCTTGGGTCCTGGCATTCATGTGGATCTTACTTTGACACGAACCACCTACCTAAACATTGTTGCAGACCAAGTACGTCCCTTCATGGCAACGCTATTCCCTAATAGCAGTGGCCTCTTTCAGCAGGATAATGCGCCCTGCTACACTGCAGAAAATGTTCAGGAACGATTTGAGGAACATGACAAAGAGTTCAAGGTTGTTGACTCGGCCTCCAAATTCCGCAGATCTCAATCCGATCGAGCGTCTGTGGGATGTGCCGGACAAACGAGTCCGATCCACGGAGGCCCCACCTCGCAACTTACAGGACTTAAAGGATCTGTTGCTAACGTCTTGGTGCCAGATACCACAGCACACCTTCAGAGGTCTCGTGGAGTCCATGCCTCGACGGGTCAGAGCTGTTTTGGTGGCACAAGGGGGACGTACACGATATTAGGCAGGTGGTTTTAATGTTATGGCTGATCATTGTGTATACAGCGGTGCAAAGAAACGAATTACATGTAATCTCATTACAGTACTTTTTTTTTTTGCATAATCAAATCACGGTACTTTAACTGTTTTTTTTTTTTTTTTTTTTTCAAATAAAATATTCAAGCTGGTTACGTTTCTTTCAGATCGCCGTTACAAAGTGAAAGATAACGTAAGCCTATTAAAAGTCAGTATGTACAAATTTTACTCAGTCAGATCCCTGTTGAAACAGTGAAGACAGATGAGCACCCTGACCCGACTTCTCAACTATTTTCAGTTTCATCTGCGCACAATACAAGCTCCTGCACAGAGCCCTGACCTCAACCCCACTGAACACTATTGGGATGAACTGGAACTGCACAACATCAGCGCCTGACCGCAACCTCACTAACACTCTTGTAAGTGAATGAACACAAATCGCCACAGCCACGCTCCAAAATCTAGAGGAAAGCCTTCCCAGAAGAGTGGAGCTTATTATAACAGCAGAGGAATGGGATGTTCAACAAGCACAGCTGGGCCAGGCTTATTTGATTAAAAAGCTGTGAAAAAATAAAATGTAAATTAGTGCATGTAAATGTTTAAAATAATCTGATTACTGAAAAAAATAATAATAATAATTTCCCAAACTGAAAACAATACATTTTTGTATTATACACAACATTGCACGGTGTTCCACGTGCGCCAAAGCGTTGCCACGTGGTCTCGCTGCGGTTTCTTCTCGCGCATGCGCATTCACGCGCCTGACTTCCGGAAGTAGAAATGTGGCCGGTTGTGTATAAATAGAAACTATAGTGCATTGGTTTATTTAGTGCGAATCTGAAGCCGCAATGGGATCTGCTGAACTACGGACAGAATTAGAAAATCTCCTGAAAAGTCTGAATATTGACTTTGTTTCTGTGGAACATCCGGAGGTAATAAACCTTAAAACTTGTTTTTAAAACCCTCTGCATGCTGCCACACACGTTTGATTTATCCCTTATTAACATAAGTCTGTGCGCTAAATATAGTGAATTTATATTGGTTTATTTTCTTAAATCTATTATAAGAAACACTTAGTTGTTGTAGTAGTCACGCTTCTTTACTTACTGTATCTGTTACTGTCCTGTACTGTCCGCCGCTGACCGCCAGAGGGCGACAAATAACAAAAGCCTGAAGGACATCCCTGCTGAAAAAAACAAAACAAATTAACAATAGAAACCCCCATAGAACATATAATGGGGAATTATATTGGTTTTAATGGAAACTGTAATGGTCCCTGTGGCTCTCTACTGGTAATTTGTTGCCTTCTGTTGGTGGCATGTTATGTCTAATGGATACCATTAAGGACCAATAATGTTAATGACTTTATTGTTATTATTATTGTTAATGCAGTAAGTTTTAGGGGCGTGAACTGTGTTAATCAATAATCAGTTATTGCAAATTACTCACTTGTTTACTACAATTGATAATTGATTTACAATTCTCAATTAATTTCATTCATTGCCTTTTAAATCGATGCGCCAATCCAAATCGTCTGACACTCCTAGTCTAATCTATAATATATCAGAGGTGTCAAACCTTCGGCCCAGTGAAGGTTATAGTCCGGCCCACCAGATGTGTATATAATCTATGTTAATTTTATCGACATAATTGAATTGAAATATTTTTAAAAAATAGCGAGGCTCTGTTATATCACCAGAGGGCAAAATAGAGCAATAAACTCAGCTACTCGTAAACTTTGTTAATCATAAAGATATGTTCATTAACAAGCTCAAAATTTGATGCAACCATGTCTCTTTCTAGAATAATCAATTTAGGGGTTTCACAACAATGGGGGGTGAATACTTATGTACACAACTTTTATTTGCAAATAATTTTAGCTAGAAAATTATATGGAAGTATATGGAAAAAGTATTTATGCTATATGCTTAACATCCACTTTATTAGGAACACCTGTACACCTGATCATTCATGCGATTATCCAGTCAGCCAGTTGTGTGGCAGCAGCAGCAGTAGTGTAAAACCATGCAGATACAGGTCAAGAGGTGGACATGTGGTCTTCAGCAGTTGTAGCCCGTCTGCCTCAGGGTTCCATGTGTGGTGCATTCTAAGATGCTTTTCTTCTCACCGTGATTGTAGAGTGGTTATTTGAGGTACCTTAGACTTCCTGTCAACTCTAACAAGTCTAACCGTTCTCCTCTGACCCTCTCTCCTTCATCAGCTAGCCGTTTCTGCCTGCAGAACAGGATGTTGTTTGTTTTTTGCACCACCTCTGGCACCAACAACCAAGCATTACGCTGATTGATTGGATCGTTGCATTAGTGTGCAGGTGTTCCTAATAAAGTGGCTGGTGAGTGTATCTTTCTTTCTTTCTTTTTTTTTAAAAAATTTTTTGTGGTTGTCATTTTAAAAGACAAAGGCACTAGGAGAAGTGGGTGTTTGTGTGGGACTTGGTGGCTTTGTGGTAAAAGCCTTACCTCTGAGTTAAGAGGTTGCTGGTTCAAATCTGGTGTGTCCCAAGGATTGATGATGTTGAGTGGAGAAAAGTGAGAGTGGATATAAGGTGATACACATAAGTGGTGCTAGAAGATGCTTGAAAAACGTGTGGGTGATAGAAAAAAAAAATTTTAACAGAAATTTCCTAAATATGCAAAACTAAGTCGAACCTCTTTCTTCAAGCTCCATAACCCCTTCTGTTCATCATTCCTGATCCTGGGGGGCAGCTGCCCGGATATTGCCCCCCTTCCACACCATCATCATCTCCTGAACCATCCACACTGGTTGTGGCACTGATTCCTGAACCTTCAACGCTCATATCCTGGAGACCTGGCCGGGGTTCGAACCAGCAACCTCTCAACCCGGAGGCAATGCTCAACCAATTGAGCCACAGGATCTCACACTCATAAGCTCGTTTGTAGAACTTTTCACTTTTATATACTTACTCCTGCGTTAAAAAGCCAAAGCAAAGATTCAAACCAGGAACGTGCTGCATCAGAGGCCATGACACTAACCACTACGCCATCACTGGATAGCTTTGGGACTTGCTTATTGGACTTTTGTCTTTATAAATTGCTCAAACAATGAAATGTTCAGTGGAAGAGGAGATGGTTGTTTTCGCCTAATGGTAGAAGTTCAGCGCTCATCACTTCCCTGTAGTTTCTCTCAGTAACAGGAAGCCAGGAAGAGGAACTGTAAGAGCACCACTGACCAACACACACCAACACACTGTCTGAGTGTGCTAATGCTCTGTACCTGTGTGCTTTCTGGGAACGGTTTATAATGGGTTCCTCTATTCACACAGAACAGAGGAGCTCGTTGAAGTGGCTTCCTGTTACTAAGAGGAACTATGAGGAAGTGATGAAATCGCTGAGAGCTGAAAGGAAACAGCCATCTCCTCATCCACTAAACGTTTCATTGTAGTTTCACACCATTTCACACCATTTCTCTCGCACCGTGTAAGACAAAAGTCCAACAAGCATCACCTGCAGTGGTCCAGAGGTTGGCACCACAGTCTCCAAAGCAACAGATGACGGGGTTTGATGTTGTGCTCCTGCTTTAGTTGAAGAGTAAGTATACAAAAGTGGAAAGTTCTAAAAAACAGGAAGCTAGAATGAGATCCTTTGGCTCAATTGGATGAGCCTCACCTGTGGGTAGAGAAGTTGCTGGTCTGAGCTCCAGAATATGAGTCTAGAACAGTGGTCACCAACCCTGTTCCTGTAGATCTACCTTCCTGAAGACTTTAGCTCCAACCATAATCGTGCCCACCTGACCATCTGATCACTGCCGTAAGAAGTTCCTGATCAACTAAACCAGGTGTGTTAGATTTTGGTTGGAGATGAAACCTGCAGGAAGGTAGATCTCAAGGAAGAGGGATGGTGACAACTGGTGTAGAAGGTTCAGGAATCAGTGACACAAGCGGTGTGGAAGGTGCAGGATGGTGCCCCTGTATAGGGGGAAAAAATTTTTTTTTTAAAAAGCGCTTTTTTTAGCATCTTCAAGCACCATCTATTCTCAGTCGCTCCATCCAGCATCACTCATTTTGATAGACAAGTAAGATTCAAACCAGCAACCTCCACGCTCAGAGGCAAGGCATGTACCACAAAGCCACCGAATCCTACACAAACACACTGCTGTTGTAGGGCCTTTGACTTTTAAAATGACAACCAAAAAAATAAAAAAGAAAAAAAAAGAAAGATACACTCACCAGCCACTTTATTAGGAACACTTGCACACCTGCTCCTTAATGCAGTGACCCAATCAGCCAATCATGTGGCAGCAGCTCGATGCATAAAATCATACAGATACAGGTCAGTTAATGTTCACATGAAACAGAGTTGACTGTGACATGGCTGCTGGCACCAGACAAGAAGGTTTGAGTCTTTCAGGCTTTTACCACAAAGCCACCAAGTCACAACCTCACAAATAAAAGATAAACACATATGCTCAGTAGTAGAAAGGATCGGGTCAAATCAAATGAAGCACGATGTTAATGAAGTGAGAGTCAAACTGTACGCTTGCAGAAGCAAAATAAAGAAGTTTACTATGAAGATTTGGTTGGAAAAAAAAATTATATATTATATAGTTTTTATAACTAGAAGTTATGTAGTAGACCACAACAAACATCTCTTAATGAAAAAACAAAAATCTGAACGGAAACTCCTGACTGTGTGTTTGTTCCCACCAGGTTTTTACCGTGGAGGAAATGATGCCTCACGTACAGCACCTGAACGGAGCCGTGACCAAAAACCTCTTCCTGAAGGACAAGAAGAAGAAAAACCTGTGGCTCGTCTCGGTTCGCCACGACCGGCAGGTGAACCTGAACGATCTGGCTAAGAAGCTGGGCGTGGGCAGCGGGAACCTGCGCTTCGCGGACGAGGCGGCCATGTTGGAGAAGCTCGGGGTGGGTCAGGGCTGCGCCACGGCTCTCGCGCTCTTCTGCGACAAGGACCAGAGCGTCAGGTTCGTCCTGGACAGCGATTTAGCCGACGGAGGCCACGAGAGAGTTTACTTTCACCCCATGACCAACGCCGCGACTGTAGGACTCAGACCGGACGATCTGATGAGGTTCCTGAAGGAGACGGGACACGAGCCCATCCTGCACAGCTTTGATTAGATCTGTTGTAGGTCAGTGACAGGAAACGTGTCCAGGATGTTTTTATTGTACAAATAACAGTTCATTATTGTTTTCGATTTTATCAATGAGACATCAATAAAAAACAAAAACACAAACACAAACACTTCTCCCTTATCTCCTGATCAAAAATTAAATTAAACTATTACAATGGCTTTATCCTGAAACAGGGATTTTTGTTTTTTTTAATGTCTTTATTTTCTTTATCCAGTGTATGGAATAAACAGGAAGTGATGCTGTGGTGCAGAAACACCAGTGATAAAGTGCAGAAAGAAAGAAGGATTCTTCTTTAGCACCTACTGTACATTTATAAAATACTGTTATGGCAGAATTTCCATTTTCTTTTATGAGAACACATAATTTGAGAAATTCAGTCGCCAAAACGAAATACTCTTCTTGTGCACAGCAAAGCCAAGTGACGTACTGAAATATTAATTACGGTTTCATTTGCGATCGCACTCGCACATCCTCGCACCACAAAAATAAATCGCCTTAAAAGCGATCCTGTTCGAATCTGCCGAGGTCAACCTATCTACCCGTCAATCAAACGCTGTGGGCGGGACTTTTTGATCCAGGTATAATAATTTCAACTTGTAGTGATGGCAGGTTCTCGTCCGTACGGGATTTCGCAGAGTTTTTTGTGATTGTTGTGGTTAAAATGCTTAATTTTGCTGCAGTTTTTTTTTTTCTCCAAAATTTGCGCTGCAGCTTGCGGAGTTTTCTGTGCTTTTTTTTTTTTTTATTTGCGGAAAACTACTCGAATTGCACGAAATTGTTTTGTTGGTAAATGAGAGCTTTTAGCTGTTCGACGCACGTGAATCGAAGAGGGCTTTGGCTGAATGAGTGTCGTGAGAACGTAACATGATGTGTCTTGGCCCAAATCTGCGGTAATTTTGAAAAATTTAAATTTAAGCTGTAACTTTATGTTCATTTTACGCTTTGCGGTTTCTCAGTAACAAAAATTTTTTTTGCCTTAAGTTTAAATGAGAGACAAAAACAGATCTTTTGAACTGTTTATAGCTGCTATAGCAGGTGATAACTTGTTGCGTGGACGTACCACAACATGAAATGTCACTATAAACGGATAAAAAGTACGACTTGCCTTTTTTTTTTTTTTAAACAATAAATTAAAAATTGTAATCGTTGGAAAACCGTTGTTGTATAAGAGGAATAAATCACTTCAGGACGTGCTGCTCTTGGAAAATAATAAACTTCAGGGTGGTAACAGTAACATCGCTTCATCACACCACGCTGTTGTTGATTATTTTCCTATAACAGCACTACACGGAGCTCAGTCTCAGTCCTGATCGATGCGATTTCTTCGAGCATGGAGGAAAGGAAATGAATGAGGAAGAATGCACCGTGTATAATTTGTGATATGAACTAAATATGTTTAATTTGAGAACACTGTGAAAGAAAATTACCCAACGACCAAAAAAAAAAACAACACTGTTTCCTCTTTTACTCACGTGTTGGTACAAAAAGTAAAGCTAGCAACGTGGTCTGAGGCAAAATGAAGGTAAAGAAGAGCAAACCGGTGGCAGTAAGCGGCTGTATTTTGGAACGTTTACAATAATCAGTTTCACATTTTAAGAGCTTTAAAGGTGTGGTTTGAAGATGTAGTGTAAAGTAACACACGCGTTTGTTTTCTCACATCAAATGCATTTATGTAAAAGTGGAAAAGGAAGTCTATGGCAGGGCTGAATGGCGTCAGTAGTCCTCCTTGTGCTTTGTATTTCTCGACCACTTCTTTGCTCCACTCGGGCGAGTTGTGAAGCAGGGCGTCGTCGATCGGATTCGCCGCATGTGGTCGGACTGCGTCTGGATTTGAACGCAGCGTCGCATGCAGGCGTAAGAGAAAAGTCCACCAACAGATGATTGAATGTCACGCAGGGTTTTGAAGAAGGAAAACAAAAAAAGTCAACTTGGCAAAAACCAGTCCAAGAAAATGCATTTCCTTGATTCAAGGAAAAAAAAAAAAAAAAAAAAAGATTTGTTTTTAATACAGAAGCGTCTTTTGTCCGTGTCGATGTAGATCTCCTTTTTTTTTTAAAAGGTCAGGTCAAAGGTTCTGTGTGAGGAAGCGGTGAAGAGAGAAGCGCAGAAGAAAAACCAAGAGGTGATGACGTTTATACACGAGGAGCGTCCAGCCACGGCGTCAGAACAGCATGCAGTACTGAAGTGGTGAGATGGAGGAACAGTGGGGCCGAGAGAGAGAGAGAGAGAGAGAGAGAGGGAGAGAGGGAGAATCATCATCACCGCCCTCAATGAACCATGCAGACCAGGATCCATCATCAACCCCGAGCAAAGAGCGTGCAGCTCGGACATCCGTTTGCACCCTCGTCCCCTCCCCCCCCGCTTCACTTCCTGCACCCGGACACTCACCCCTCCGGCTCGGGAAAACGCTAAGACTTTAGGAGATCTGCTGCTCTCCAGATCGGCTTTTAGATTTCCTGCGTTCACGTGACGTTTCCACATCTGCGGGACAAAAAGCAGGTGAATATTACAACTTCAATGAATTTAAAAAAACACCACTCTGATGTGTGGAACTATACATGATAAAAAAATAGAAAATAGTCAAAGAACAAAACACCTTTACCTTCATTAAGAAATCAGTCATTTCCCTGGTAAAGAGTGTCGCGTGGCCTGCATTTGCATACTACACCATGATTGGCTGGTTGTATTTTATGACACAATAACGCTTTTTCCCCCCCGTCACGTTTGATATTAACTCAGATGTTTTCATTTCAGTGTCCCGTGTTTCTTCCCTCTATCAAACAAGTGGCTACAACTAACAATATTTAATAACAACAACTAATAATATTTAATAATAAAGAACTATTCTGTGAAGGGACACATTTTTCGAATATTTTGTGCGCAACAGACGTTAAATTCGATAAATCTGATCATGGTTTCAAAAATAATGTCAATTATCGACACTTTTACTATTAAACCGTTAACTTCTCTAGACTCAACTCACCTCAAGGCTGTGTTTTCTACCAGTGTTGATGATTAGAATGTAATTTGATAATCAACCAGCTTATAATTTTATTGTCATTCCTGTAACCTCGGTGTCATTTTGATCATTTAAACTAGCATTTTTCCCCCGCCACGTTTACCATTTTGCCGTCGGTCATTTGTTACTCGTACGTTCTGCTGTAAATCACTGTATTGTAAAGCACTTTCTTTAGATTTAATGAGATGATGTCCCACTGAAGCGCTTTTAATATGATTTGCTTTGCTTGGTTTGCTTTTATTAAATCAGTGAAATGATTATAAGCTTTTCTTATCCTTACAGAATATTCAACTGCCCTAAGAGGCCGTGCATTATTATGTTTTCTCGCGATCAAGACTTCATTTTCTCGGGATCTGTCATTTTATCGCGAGAAAATCCCTCGCCTTGTGAATGGGACTGGTGTCGCATGCACGTTGGCGTCTTTGTCATCGCCGTCATAAAAAATGTAATAATTGGCCGCTGTGATCACGAGAAAAATGTGGAGATCACAAGAAAACAAGCAAGAAAAATAATAAGGCATGGCCTCTTAGGGCTTCCGTAACTTAATATTCAAAATAAATAAATAAATAAATAAACATAATCGATAGTCGCAGTCCTACGTTGGTTCAAAAGAAATTCATCTTTGTAAGAACAAATTTGAGGACTTTGGGAGCTCAAACTTTCGGGCCGAGTGTGAAAACCCTTCACGCATGTGGTTAAACCTCAGTGGACAGCTCAATCGCACAGCAAGCACTGAACAAAACAGGGCACAAAACACAAAATCAACACAAAATCATTGCTTCATTTTGACTGAAGCAATCAAAATGAGATCACAGGATTGACAGCGTGAGGGGAAAAGCAACACAATGACTCAGCAATGATTGTGTGAGACCCATTTATGTAACACCGTCCCAGATACCAAGCCCCCCCCCCTCCTCCCCCAGGAAAATAAATAAATAAATCACACCCTGAAAATACAGCCAGGAAATCTAGCAGGTTAGAAGAAATGAATCAGTACGTGGACATGTGTTAGTGCTTTAAATAATCTCGATAAGACAAGAGCATCATGGGACGTGCTCCACAAGCCTAATTGCTTTATTTAAATATCAAAGTAGATCAGGCCTCAGGTCTTTTTTTTTTTTTTTTTTTGGATTTTGTGAACAAGCAAATGTAGGCAGAACTTACAATATAAATAAGCAGGAAGATTAAATGATTAAAAAAAAAAAAGAAAAAAAAAAAAGAAGTTTTCCATTTTGTGATCCTTATATAATAATCATGGCAGTATGATTATTGTACATATTAACAAAGGATACGCATGCAGACATTCAACAAGTCCAACACAGGGATTGTACATAATCAGAACCAAAGACAGGGCGAGAGCGAGGGCGAGGGTGCGGGTGCGGTGATGAGCCAGCAACAGAACACAAATAAAGCCAAAATAAACAGATAAGGAAGCGTTCATGCAGGTGCTCGACCATCACCAGACAGGAAATGAGGTCACGCGGTCCCACACGTTACACACAGCCGTATTCGTACCACAGCGATTGGCTGTCCTCTGAACTCGATTGGTCGGGATTATTATCGTGGCCCCGCCCGTCTACCTTGCTGTCGTTGGGCTGATTGTGATTGGGTTTGGTTTTGAGGGGCGGGCCGCTGATGTTACTAACGAGCGACGTATTGAGTGAGAGGAAGGCCTGGTTCCTGGTGCTGCTGGAAAACGCTGGCTCGCTAAAGATGGAGTCCAGGAAGACTGAATCTACGGTGAAGGAGGGGCCTAAGAACTCCTGCAGAGTGGACAGCTCAGAGTCGTCTGCGTTTGGGACGCGGCCGGTGCAGGGCACGCTGGCCGATTTGGGCAGGGGTTTTGGGTACTCACTGGATGCGGCCTGACTCTTCGACGGCGACGGATCCACAGAGACGGGCTCGCGTGCGTCCTTGGCCAGCATGTCGTGGACGCTGGAGCGGCGCGTGCTGCCCTCGGCTGTGGAGATGACGCTGCTGGCACGAGGAAGACCGGCGGAAGAGCACGAGGCATCCAGGCGCTCGCACACAGAAGTTGCTTTTGCCTGAGCGCTCAGGCCTAACCTGGGCTGACTAGGGCCCTTCACCCGAGTGCTCTCGGCCTTGCGCAGACTCGGTCGGCCTGCTCGGGGCTCGGTGGGCGTGGCCTTCCCGCTGGCAGACCTCAGGATGCCCCGCCCCTTGGTGCGCTCCTTCTGCACAGGATCGGACGCTCTGGATAGACGTGGAGATTCTGCGCTCAGATTGTCCTGGCTGCCAGACTGGAGGAAGCACAGATCCGCAAATATATTAGAAATGAAAGCGTATACATTTGTAAATAAGATTTGCTGTAAAAAAAAAAAATGTTCTGAGTAAAACTGTTGGCATAAAAAATGCCTAGTAACAATGATCTTGCCTCAGAAACCACATCAGACCTCATCAGTCGTACACTAAACCCTTTTAATGGAATTTACAAAAATAAATTCACAAGTTAATAATTAATAACAAGTTCGATTCCATGCTTGCACTGGATGTTTAAAATAACCTGGAGGACTTAAAAGGGGTAGAAATATTATTCTAGATAAATATAGTTAAAAAATTTAATTAATAAAGCCCCATTAAACCATTTAAAAATACATTAAAATTATACAACATATCTTCTTTTATATAAATGTACTATATATTTTATATAATTACTACATATATATATATATATATAATTAATTATCAACAATATCTCCGCTGTCTGTCAGGTGACGTGTGAAGTGTGAGCACCTCATTGGCGTGAGCACTGCTCCTCCTCCTCTGGTTGTGCTGAGATGATCTCTGTACCGGGCTGCTCTCACTCGACCAAACCTCGGCATCCAGACTGAGGCTGAACTCTCCGCTGCTCTCGCTGTGCGGTCTGCTCACGCTGCCGTTCACCGCACCTGACACACAGCACGACAGGAATCAACACACTCGGTACAAGAGAGTGACACGACGTTAAATGGCGAGGAAAAATCGCATACACAAGTCTAGACTTACCCCAAATGTAGTCAATCAGCCTAAGTGTGTTTAAGTGTGTTTTATTTAGTTTTGAATTTGAGCTACGAGGCTAATGTACAGTGGGGCTTGAACGTTTGTGAACCCTTTAGAATTTTCTATATTTCTGCATAAATATGACCTAAAACATCATCAGATTTTCACACAAGTCCTAAAAGTAGATAAAGAGAACCCGGATAAACAAATGAGACAAATATATTCAACTTGGTCATTTATTTATTGAGGAAAATGATCCAATAGTACATATCTGTGAGTGGCAAAAGTATGTGAACCTCTAGGATTAGAAGTTAATTTGAAGGTGAAATTAGAGTCTATATTAGGTGTTCTCAATGGGACGACAATCAGGTGCGAGTGAGCGCCGTGTTTTATTTAAAGAACAGGGACCTGTCAAAGTCTGATCTTCACAACACACATTTGTGGAAGTGTATCAGGGCACGAACAAAGGAGATCTCTGAGGACATCAAAGAAGAGTTGCTGATGCTCAGAAATATAGAAAATTCTAGAGGGTTCACAAACTTTCAAGCACCACCGTAAGTGTGTTTTATTTAGTTTTGTGCTTGAGCTATGAGGCTAATGTAGGGCTGTTGGAATCGAGTCTGGTCTCAAGACATTTTCTTTATTGGACTTGACTTGCTGTTGACAAGAAGTAATTGCTTCTTCTAGAAAACAGTCTAATCAGTGCTGCAATGCACGAATGAAGCCGACTAGTTGAAGTAAAGGCTTGACCTTGAAAAGAATTTGATGCTTTCTGTTCTCAATCTTGACTCCAACTCAGCCAAGTCCTGGTCTCGGACATGACAATGGTTGTCATGACTACAGCCCTAGGCTAGTTTAACTAATATGTAATGGGAGTCTACATCACTCAACATACTTTCCATAAAACCTTGCAGAAATCTTTAAATGACAGTATTAAGCTGAGTTTTGTTAAACAGCAGCTGTTCTACAGTCCTCCAGTAGAAGTTCATCATCATCCACATCACTTTCAGCCTTCAGCGCTAATCCCGCCTTCGCATTTTGGACGTCAGGGCCGAAATGATACCAAATGCACTAATAAAGATGATGATTCTGGTTTTCCACGATGCCGTCCTAGTGTTTAGCTACACTGCGATGTTTATAGATGACAGGACAGTGTGAGTGATGTCACTTGGGAACTGGAGACTAAACGTGTCTTGGTTGATCACCTACAAATCCATCAAACACCACAGTATAAGTTCTGACATAGACGCCAGAGTGCGCTAGGACTCTTTTCTTCTTCGCAGATGGCAGCTGATTGACCACAAAGCCATGGCGGCCATATTGACCCACTGACAAAAAGGAGAAACCTTTCAGCAAGCACCCAAGATGGAGGATCTTAAAGAAGGTGAAAGGAATGAAGAACCCCAGTGAAAAGAGGAGAGCGAACATGGTGTCAGCACCGGTATGTTCTTCCAGAGCAGTACGACATGATATGAAGAGGGCTCGTCATGCATGTGATGGACTTACTACAGATTTTACAGGCGACTCTGCACCTGGAGGATAGAGCAGGATCTGGGGAAGAGAGCTGCAGTCCTGTCCAATTACACACAAACAGCTCACTGTCACAACACACGCATTCATCGTCCCTAATTCCAGTCTCAGCTCACACTTCCACGTCCAGGTGTCAAAACCTGTCACATGCATGCCGCTCACAGCCCTGCTCAATCTGTCTGTAGCTAATTTCACCATTTTTTTTTTTTTTAACTTATGCTGTGGAAATGCTTGACTGATTAAGCTCCTACATAGTGATGGAAAAAAAGGGAGTGTCCTTCTGCAATCACAGTCTCCCAGACACACACTGGCACCGCTCGATTAAAACTGATGACATGATGGGTCACATTTTCTGTCTTGTATGAAACATTACAGCCTGGAAATTCACTCACTGAACTCTGGCAGTAGACTCAAAAACTCAAAACACTGCTTTCTGGAGTTTAAGAGAAGGTTTTGTGGCACGCATGCAGTGTTTTCCCCCCTTTACCTTGGCTTCGGACTGTACTTTGCTCATCTGAAGAAGTGGGAGTGACGTCCTCACAGGAGACATTGTCTGCAAAACACGAAACCCTTCGTCAAAAAAAAAATGTAATCAAAAATGTTTTTATGCCTTTGTTTATTACTTGAATTAGCTCAACTTATAGGGGGGTAGTTGGCAAATTGTTGCCGTATGGCAACAATGTGCAATGGTGGAAAGCATCATATAGTGAAAAATAACACAAAACGTATGAGATTACATTCCAGTTACTGCATTTTCCATACTATAAATTGCTGAGATTATTTTTTTTGCCAGCTAGAAAGGATTTACAGTTGTAAAAAGTATCTGGATGGATTTACTCACTCAAAATACATACAGAAATTAGATCCAAACATGCTTTTAAATATAAAATTTAGAAAATAAGGTGTAATTGCCACATGTCTGAAATTACAAAAAAAAATCTTTTGTCTTTTTTGCTCTGTAGGCCTGTTTCAATTCATGAACGCACATATCACAGTTCCATTATCGCATGTTGTTGCCATATGGCAACAATTACATTTGACCAATTAACAGAATACACAAAATATATAAACTTGTTCAAATGACAAAAAATAAATGTTAACTTATATAGATATAGATAGATATAGACAGTGTTTAAATGTTTTACTTTAAGAGGTTTTGCCTAAATATCGAAAAATATTTATTCATATTAACCAAGGCAAGTCAAAATGCTGCCTGAGGTAATGACAGAGAAGTCCAATATATACAGTTGCGGTCATAAGTTTACATACGCCTTGTAGAATCTGCAAAATGTTAATATATATGTATACATTTTTTAAAATAAGAAGGATAATAAAAATTGCATTTAGTTTTTTTTTTATTTAGTCCTGCCCTGAATAAGCCATTTCACATAACAGATGATTACATATAGTCCACAAGACATAATAATTTCAATAACTTCAAAAAGTTCAAAAGTTGACACACGCTTGATTCTTAATACCGTGTGTCGTTACCCGGATGATCAGCGACTGTTTTTATGTTTTGTGATAGCTGTTCACGAGTCCCTTGTTTGTCCTGAGCAGTTAAACTGCCCACTGTTCTTCAGGAAATTCCTCCAGGTCCTGCACATTCTCTGCTTTTCCAGCATCTTCTGCACAATTGACCCCTTCCCAACAGCGACTATATGATGTTGAGATCCGTCTTTTCACACTGAGGACGACTGAGGGACACGACTATTACAGAAGGTGCAAACATTCACTGATGCTCAAGAAGGCGACACGATACATTAAGAGCCGGGGGGGGTGTAAACTTTTGAACAGGACGATCGGTGTAAATTATTATTATTTTGTCTTCTGGGAAAGAAACATGTAAATATCTGATATATATGATCCGTCTTTTTTTTTTTTAATGAACATTTTGCAGATTCAGCAAGGCGGTTATAAACTTAATTGATTGAATAAATGAATGCACAATGCACAAGCGCAGATCCCAGAAATCAACACAATCGACTCACTGCTGCTTTCAAAAGACGACTCCACAAACGGTAGCTCTGACCTCAAGATGGGAGTCAAGCACAAAAACATACACACACACACTTCCTGAGAAACCCGAGACAACAGAACAAACGCCACGCACGAGGACAAAGAAAGGAGACGTCCTCTAGGTCTGCGGCTCTACCTTTGTTCTTGAGCTTGTGCCTGTTGTTGAGGGTGGTGTAGTTGATGGCTGTGGTAGAGTACGCGAGCTCCTTCATTCGCTGACTCCCGCCTGCACACACCGGGTCCTCAGGAGCCTCCAGGTGATCCGTACTGCCACTCCACTGACCAGCGCCGGCCAGCGCCATGGACTGCAGCAGATCATTCATTGCTGAGATGGAAAAAGAAGCGTCAGAAGTGTGTGCTGTAAGGAACCAGGGACCTTCTCAGCACGGACAGAGATGGCATGCAGCTCTACACCAAAACAGATCAAGTCATGCCGTGTTAGCATGACATGCTCCGAGAGGAAATGAAGCCTCAGATGGACGGATAAAAAGAGAAAAACTGAAAATAGAAACACTCATACAGTCAAAGTGGAAAAAACAAATAAAGTACAAAGCGTTACTATAGATACCTACCAAAGACCTGGACAGCATCATAAGCGTTCTGATTGGCCAGTGGTCAATGATTCAGAAATTAATGTTTACCGTAAAAGTTTATTGTCATGAATTTTCACCCCCTAGTTAGCAGAACTGGAGACTGATTTGAAACTAACACACAAGTTTTAAACTGCTGCTCTTACATCATCATCTGAAAACACAGAAGCTCAAACCTTTAATTGTTGCTGCTGAAGAAAATTCAAGTGACTAAAAAGTTTAGGTTTCTGGTTGTTCCCACTTCTAGACTACAAAAGGACTTGATTTCCAGTGAATGTATCGAATATTTTGGTAAAAAAAAAAAAAAAATCATCATCATCATATTTAGTAATTAAAATAGAAGGCTCTTACACCTATTTCTAAACTTTTTTAAAATTGGTGTTTTATTGGCAAATAATTTTGCTTGCTTTTGGAAATAAATGCTGAAATTTGCTAAATTACCAACAGCCGAACAAGACAATTTCAAGCTTCAAGAAAATAGGAAATAAATCGAGAAACATGCTTATTAATCTTATATTTATCAAACTCTTTTAATGAGAAGTAAATATGTACCAGGCTGTAAAATAATTTCAGTGTGTATTATAGTGACTTTTATCTGCTATAAATACTTTTAAATAATAAGTAAAGAATAAGTTCTCATTTAAATTAGAAATGAAAACTGTTTATTTTATTTATTTATTTTAATTCGGTTGCTACATGAGTAAAAGCACTGATATTTCTGGTGCCCCATGTGAGGAGGACCAGGGTGTGTGTGTGTGTGTGTGTGTGTGTGTGTGTGTGAGTGAGTGAGAGAAAGAGAGAGAGAAAGAGAGACAGAGAGAGAGAGGCACTTTATTTTTTATTTATATTTATTATTATTTATTTATTATTTATTATTTATATATGTATATAGTTTTTTATTTACTTATTTTTGTAATTACTTCTTTTTTATTCTATTTTTATTCTATACTACATGATTTTATTTTATTTTATTATTATTATTATTATTATTATTATTAATTCTCCTTTCTTATCTATATTGATACTTTGGCAATATTATATCATATTATATAATATCATGCCAATAAAGTACTTTGAATTGAATTGAATTGAATTGAAAGAGAGAGAGAGAGAGAGAGAGAGAGAGAGAGAGAGAGAGAGAGAGAGAGAGAGCACCATTTCTATTCCATCATGGTGGCTGGTGATGAAGTAAAGGTCAGTGTTGTATCCATGCTGTCGATGCAGTGAGCACAGAGTTTTGGACGTTTACACCACAAGCAGAAATGAGGTTGGACTCTGATTAGCTAATGACGGCGATGCACTTAAACACAAAGACTTTGTGAGCGCATCAATGCATTCATCTAAGAATAAATAGAAATGCTAAATACATGAGAACAGACAGAAGTATTCAGGATGGTGTGATCAAGCTAAAGGAGTGAAACGAAAAAGTCTAAAACGCAGACGGGGACGGCGGGGGGGACGGCGGGAGTGACGGCGGGAGTCAGTGAACTCGGAACTCTTACACATGGAGCGCCGGTAGATGGCCTTCACTTTGTCTTTGTCCTTGGACCTGTTCCTCATAAAGGGCAGCTTTTTCAGTGCTGAGACAGAGGAGGAACGACGGAGGTGGACAGAGGAGGGAGAGAACATAGTGATGTTAACACGCACACCAAACACACAACACACACACATTTATATTCCATAGAGTACACACACACACACACACACACACACACACACACACACACACACACACACACTTCCGTCAAATGCACATACTGACAATTACACATGTAAAACAGTGAGACGACAAAGACGAGTCACTGCGAGATAGCAAAACTGAACAAAAAAAAGAAAACAACAACAACAACAACAACAACAACACACAAAGATGATTATTAAAGGGTGCAACTCAGGAATTGGGTCACTGGGTTTATAGTTACTTTTGTCCAGCTTATTAATGGCATTAATGAGCTTTACGTTGCATTGCACCTTTTAATAGAAATGCACTGTAATGATGACACGCCCCGAGAGAGGACGCCTCTGCTAAAACCCCTGCTAAAGCATACCATTGGAGGAACCTTGCACATTGCTGTGCTGTGCTCTCCTCCCTTTCAGCACAGAGACAGAGAGAAAGACAGAGAGAGAGAGAGAGAGAGAGAGAGAGAGAGAGAGAGAAGAAAAAAACAAACAAACAGGCAAATCAAGTGAAACCAGAAGTGAGCGGCAACCATCACACAGCAAATCCAAAAGTCTCGAGCAAACACACACGTCAAAATCTTCTAAGCTTCTAGGAAACGCTCCGAGAGGAAAGACGGAACGTTCTGGAAACCCAGAAACGGACACCTGTCTGTATAGTGTCGGTGACGGGAATCTTCACAGCTTTTATTTTTAAAGAGTGAAAACATATTAAAATGTGGTCCAGGATCGGACAGTTGCTAAGAGACCCGAAGCTCAGAACTTTTTCAGTCACGCTTGTGACAAAATGCAGGAAATTAGGTACAAGCGCCGCTCAAATTAAAATCAAGCTCTGCGTATACAGGGAGGTGATTCGGCTGTAGGTGAGAGCTGTAGGAAAGCTCATACTCACTGCCGCTCCTCTTTTGACTCAGAGGGTCGTCGAGTGACCCGGAGCCCATGGACGAGCTGTCCTGACTGT
The DNA here is from genome assembly GCA_023630585.1 of Cranoglanis bouderius. Taxonomy (NCBI): domain Eukaryota; kingdom Metazoa; phylum Chordata; class Actinopteri; order Siluriformes; family Cranoglanididae; genus Cranoglanis; species Cranoglanis bouderius. The sequence continues at coordinate 3,439,133 of CM042569.1, forward strand.
CATGAGGAGCCGCCAGGAAGCCGTCGCTCGACTCGGAGCGGCAGGGCGTGAGGGTGAGGGAACGCATTCGCTCGCGGCTCTTTGGCTTGATCAGTTTCTTCATCTTCAGCGTGATCCAGTTGCCCCTTCTGTCAGAAAAGAGCACAAAGCCTCATCAATCCTCAAAGCAAAGAAAATGATCGTTATCAGGAACCAACTTCCAGAAACGCGAACCTCCTGGGGGGTGAGGGGTCGTAGAATTTGTACTGATCCATGATCTTCTCCTCCAACTTCTCCTTCTGTCTCCTCAACTCGTTCAGTTTGTCTCTGTGAGGGAGAAAAGGGAGTTTGAATTCTGAAGGTGTTGATTAATGTTCTGACACACAGGTTCATATTAATGCGCTGGTTTCGAAGGCGTTATCGTTTCTATGGTAACAGCTCATCTACGGGGGTCACCGCGGACGCTTCACGTAAACGGATTTAAAAAGGTGTGTGAAAGAACGACTGTCTATAGCCGCTATAACGAGAGCGAGAACACTCTTAGACCTTCCATAACCTCACACACAACCATAAAGCGATTTTAAAAGAAAGTATGCCGTGACGTGTCATTCGTTAATAAAATGAAAATTGTAACCGATGGCAAATTGCTGTGGTGTAACCCTGCTTCATCACACCGACCCATCACTGATTATTTTCCTATAACAGCATGCTCTCGAGTTGTTTATTCCGTGTGTATAAGTAGTTCTATAATAAACAGTGATGACCCACATGTACTGTCTCTGCTCGACATGGAAGAGGTCTTTGCTCTCCATGGTCTGCTCCAGCAAGGTTCGGTTCTGCAGCATCAGGGTCTGGATCTGGTCCAGCAGGTGTCGGTTCTCCTCCTCCAGATTCCCTTTCAGCTGGCTCAGCAACTACACACAGAGTAAATAAGGTTTTGGGTCGATCAAGGAGAGACAAGGTGCAAGTCATCATGCATTTTTCCTTAAACGTTACTTTCCTAAAGATAAGTAGGACACACGTGTGCTTTCGTAAGACAGCTCAGACAAAAAGACTGCATTCAGCACATGTTTATATAAAAAAAAAAAATCTTTGTACAAAGGTCTCTTTATACACACATCCTTGTAGATACAGTGCCCTCCGAAACTAATGGAACGGCAAGGCCAATTCGTTTGTTTGTGCTGTACACCAAAGACATTTGGGTTTGAGATCAAAAGATGGATAAGAGAGGAGAGTTTAGGTTTTCCAGCCGATATATAGGTGAGCAAAAGTATAGGAACAGATATGTCTTGAAGTAAATTAAAGTAAATGACACTTAATATTTGGTTGTGTATGCCCCCTTGCTTGCAATAACTGCATCAAGCCTGCGAATCACTGTCATCAAATTGTTGGTTTCTTCTTGTGTGTTGCTTCTCCAGGCTTTTCCCGCAGCCTCTTTCAGTTGTTGTTTGTTTCGGGGGGGGGGGGGGGGGTTTCTCCCTTCAGTCTGCTCTTCAGGAGGTGAAATGCTGCTCAGTTGAGTTAAAGGTCTGGTGATTGACTTGGCCAGTCTAAAACCTTCCACTTTTTCTCCCTGATAGAGTCCTTTATTGAGTTGGCAGTGTGTTTTGGATCATTGTCTTACTGCATGATGAAGTTCCTCCCGATTCATTTGGATGCATTCCTCTGTAAATTGGCAGACAAAATGTTCCTGTAAACTCCTGAATTCATTCAGGACATTCCAAATTGTTGTACTGTCTACGCCCAGTGCTTGTGCAATGCCTCTGATTGATTGATCGAATGGCTTGCTTTTCTCCCATAGACAGCTTTCTGATCTTCATGCTGACTTATCCTTTTCAACAGCAGACGCAGTCTTCACAGGTGAAACCGAAGGCTGAAACCAAGACTAGACGTTCAGAGCTATTTAGTGTTTAAACACTCAAACTAACCTATACCTGGGTAACAAGAAATACCGGTCAGTCAAGTGTTCCAATATCTTTGCTCGCCTACAAATTGGGTGGTCTGATACATGTTCTATGTCGTTTAACACATCTACATATAAATACTAGGAAATAAAAGCTGGAAATCTAAACTCTCCTCATATTCATCTTTAGATCTCAAACCCAAACGTATTCAGTCTACAGCAACAAACAAATGTTCCAATAGTTTCGGAGGAGACGGTATAACAGAAACACAAGGAAACAAAACGAGCGGATACCCTAATTGTTGTTCTTATTTTTTTAGAAAGATATTTTTGAGTACACATTTTCCATAAAATCCGTTACTCTGTCAGTATTTATCAATTTGTCGTTATTGGTCAGCAATGCCAGGTTCTTCTGTCCCTTTGATAGCCGTAGTGTTTGATGAAGTTACGAACATGCTAGCAGTGACAGCAGACGTAATAATTAGTAAGTTTTCCTGTTTAAAAAGAGTTAAATACAGCCGAAGTGTTTTCAGTCCAGTCGCTTCCCAGCACAGTCGCTGTAGTGTGATTTATGGTCAGACCAGAAGAAGGAGGAAGCAAAATACAGCCCAGATTTTGGGGAGTTGTAGCTGGACACAAAAGAGCTGAGAACCACTGGAGTGAGGAGTAACGAAGGGTTAGATGGTAACAGACGGAAATGCATTTTAATCGATATCTTTAAAAAAAAAAAAAAAAAAAAAGTCTACAGTGTGGTAATCATACACTATAAACTATAACATAGTCTCACATGTCAATGCCGGAGGCTGTGATGAGCTCGTGCATTCCTGAGGACGAGACTCAACCTCCCTCAGGGAGTAATAAATCACGCTGCGAGACAATGAGGCGACTCTCTACTGTACAGCCGGCTTCAATTTAACATCATGATGCCATTTAAACCGGCGGACTAACGGCGTTAGGATGACGGATTTTCTCTCAGGGTGTCGGCCGTGAAATCGGAGACGCCCATTAGAAAGTGAAGACGGCCCTGAATAATTATCCGTGCGTGTGGGAACGCGGGAACGTACCTCGCACTGGTTGGTGAGTTTGGTGGAGGTGATATCCAGCTGTTGGTACTGCTCCTTCAGCTTGGAGAACTCGGCCTCCAGGCGCGTCTGCTCCAGTTTAGCGGCGTTCAGCTGGCTCTTCAGGTTCTTGTGGTCGGCCTGCAGGCCCTCGTTATCTTTCAGCAGCTGCTGGTATGTAGTGTTCAACCTTGAAGAAGGAAGAATGGAGGGGGAAAAAAAATGTTACGAGGAAGCGTCCTCTGACAAACCTTGGCATGAGAGCGGGGAATGTATTAACCACCTTTATTTTGTAATATATAAAAGGAATCACCTTGATAATATTCCACAATTTCTGGCCACATGGTATCTCCTTAAACCAGCGGTCACATGATCAACATTTTTCACCAAGTGCATAAAGAGACCTTAGACCTATTCATAGAATTATTCTGTAATGGCAGTGAATTATTTGGTAACTTCAGTGATTTATTCAGTAACTATGGTGAATTTGTTCGTTCGGAAACGGCAGCGAATTATTCGGTATCTTTAGTGGATTATTCAGCAACAACATCAAATTATTCAGTAACGGCAGCCATTAAAAAATGGTATTTTCGTAAAACAGTAGTCACATGATCAACATTATTCACAACGTACATATAGAGACCTACAGTATATGTAGCACATTAATTTTAAAAATTCAGGTCCTTTCACAAATAGATTTCTGATTTAAAAACCAAATCCCTCGCATAACTAATCTATTGCTATAAAGGTTTTACACATAATTAGCCATGCTGTTTTCTTTTAGGAAAAAAAAATAAAAAATGAAGGCTGTAGTAACTGAAGGCTGGTGGCTGATGGAATTCACCCACTTGTCGTTTTCTTCCTTCAGTTTGTGATACTTGGCCGCTGTGGCCTGGTGCCTCTGGTTCTCCGACAGCATCTTCTCCTGCTCAGCCTTCAAAACCTTCTCCAGCTCCTCCAGCTGTGCCTTCTGCTTCAGCAGCTGGTTATACCTGCGCACACCAAATAGAAGGCTTGTAGACACATAATGTCCTTCAAATTATCCATATACTTTGGAATGTTCAGGAATATATTTCTATACGGTTGTGTATCATTTTACAGCATGCTTTATTGGTGCAATATGGGGAGGAAAAACACAACAAACCGTGAAAACCGGTATATTTTCTATATATTCTTGTCATAAATTGCTCCCTCACACGCTCTCTGGTGTTCTCACCTGTCCTCCAGGTCTCGGTGCTGCACTTCCAGGCTCTTGTGTGCGCTCTTCAGACCCCCGTGTTTGCCAATCAGGGCCTCGTACTCGGCAGCCTGGCGCTCGTGCAGAGCCGCGAGCTTCTCGTGGTCCCTCAGTAGCAGCTCGTAGGTGGATCGGAGGTCCTCGCGCTCCCGCACAGCGCCGTCTCGCTCACTCTCGGCGCTGCACTGCTGACTCTGTAGCTGAGCATTCTGGGCTACGAGCGCCGCGCTCTGAGAGTTCAGTGTCGAGTTCTCCACCTGAGAAGAGGGTCAGAAAAAAATGTCAAAATGTGCCTGTGAACATATCTCTAAATGCTCAGGGGTCTGACCTAAAGCTGACACGGAACCCGAAACCCTGAAACCCAACAGTTTACTACCGACATTAACGTTCTTAGCCAGTCTATTGCCGGATTATACACACACACACACACACACACACACACACACAGGATAAACACACACTTTTTTTGTGGTTCCAGTTTTATCATTTTTGGCTCCTGCTCAAAATTGGCATCAGGATCTTGAGGTATTTGAGGGTGGAGCTAGCAGCACTGTTTGCTGCTGATTGGTCACATGTCACACACAAACACTGAATAAATACATAGTTTTAAAAAAATAAAAAATAAAAATCAGACTTGGTGGTGATGTTAAAATCAACGCTGTGTCCTTTTATTTGCCCAAAACTGCACCAGAATAGAAGACGGTGAATTATTCAGTAACTACAGTGAATTATTTGGGAAGGGCAGGGAATTATTCGGTAACTACAGTGAATTATTTGGGAAGGGCAGTGAATTATTCGGTAACAACGGCGAATGTTTGGCTGCGACAGATTTATTCAGGAAATCATACGGTAACTACTACAGCTAATTAACATAATACAGAAATTGATATAGATCTGGTCCAGGTCTTGTTGTTTTTAATTGTTTTTCATTTTAAATGATCGCGCACAGATAAACCGAATGGCCAGAAACCCCCGAGCCCCCTGTAGATCAGACCATCTGTGACTTAATCTGATTTAAAAAAAAATAAATAAATAAAAAAAAAAAAAAAAAAAAAGCTTTTATTCCTGCGAGGACCCTGGAAACGAACCGTACACACATCTGGAGCTGAGGGTTACGACTGACCCACATTAGACTTAATCTGCTGTCTGATCTCGATCCTGTAGAAACCGTGCCAGGTCCCCTTCATTTTAAAATCATTCTACATTTCTAGGTTTGATCCAGTGGTTATTTCACAAAGCCCAGTTTTACACATTTCTACACAACTCAGATTTATTTACTGAATGGTTTAATGAATTATTTATTATTTATTGACTGTAGATATCATGCACATTTTGGGGATGACTCAGAGTTATATTTTTGATAGTAAATATTTACATAATCCTACATAGAGTACACAAATACAGTAAAATTCATCATTTTAATATTACAGATTGGATGGATTTAGTTCCAAAGGCTCGATATACACAATAAAAAAAGTATCTGAACGAAAACTCCAGCGCGTTTGTGTGGTGTTTGGGTTGGGAGAGAACACACAGACATGGCTGTAGTGATTAGTGACCTGTAGTTTAGCGTTCTGAGTCTGCAGTGTGGTGTTGTTCTCCTGCAGCGAGGCGGCCTGTCTCTGCAGAGCGAGGATCTGGGCCTGGAGGTTACTGCTCTGAGTCTCCAGCTGCTTCAGCTGCGTACGAAGCGCCTGCTTCTCCGCCTGAAGTGTGGCATTCTGGGAAAACACACAAAATCGCTCGTGTTTACACGCTTTAAAATGATCTCGACTTCAAAGAAAGCGTGTATAGTGAAGAATATGTAGAACGTTACAATAAGAAACAGGCGATGTTCCCAAAACAGAACGCGGCTTCCTCGTCGACTTCTTGTCTATGACGTGTCACGGGTGAGCTTTGAAGGCTACAAAGATATCTTATAAAGATGCTGACTTTTGCTCATCATGTTAAATAAAGTACCGTTGGGGTTAATGATGTTCTGTAATTCGACAAAAAATAATGACAAATATCTTATTTATCCACAATCTACTTTAGTTCCGTGGTGTCTTCCGCTGACATTTTTGTCCAGACTGACTGTTGCGCTCGAGCTAACACACAGGATTATGGGATATGTAGGGCAACGAAGGAGATATATGTAAGTCTAGTCTAAATCAACCAGACAGACATTCGATTCTGACGTGACCTGATGCTTTTCCACTTCCGAATACAGCCCTTAAAAACTTTTGGACACTCCTATTCGTTGATGCTTATATATTTGAAACAAAAACTTTTTACTGTTTATGCTACGCGCATCATCTATAAAAACAACCCCGCACAGCTTATATTATATTATGTTAGTTATATTCTTGACTATTTACAATAAGCACCATGGATGTGGATTTGGACATAGGTACGCTAACAGGTATATATATTAACGGTGATGTCCCTTTCAAATGCAAGGTGAGCTCAAAAATCACTGACCGCACCTTTAATTTCATCAAAAGGATGTACGCTGTACGTATCTGCGCACCAGCGGTGGTCACTTACGTTCCTCTCCACCTCTATGAGTCGGTCTTTGACCTTCAGCAGCTCTCGAGTGGCCTCGTGACTCTCCTTCTCCCACTTACTGACGCTCTGTGAGTCCTCCCCTCGTCTAGAGGGCGAGCTGTGCACCATGCGCTCCTCCTCTTCCCTCTGACGAAGAGCCTCGTAGTTCTTCTTCACCTGATGGAGGTGGGGAGGGTTCAGGTCAGACTCACTTCACAAAGCCTTTGGATTTATTTTATTACTGAAATGAATGATAGACTGGCATGAAGCTGTATTTTATGTGTGTTTGAAGTGAGAGTTGAGGAGTTCGCACTGTTTTGAGTTCCTGTCGGAGCTGCTGGTTAAGGTTGGAGGACTCCTGCAGTCTGGCCTCCAGGGCGGCGATCTTCTCCTCTTTAATCTCCAGCGAGGACTTCAACGTGGACTCCAGCTTCGACTCCAGCAGCTTGAACCTGAAAGACACAACAGGGAGATTTCTGTTTTTACTGTATTCTCAATATGTGAAAAAAAAGGTAAATTAATCACAAAACAAAATATTAATTTTAGCATTTCGTCAGAGTTCGACCTAATTTTTCAGGCCCCGCCCTCTTTTCCCGTGTACGTACTGACAGTGCATTGAGATGAGAATCACTGTGAGCTGTATTTATATATTATTAAAGCTTAATTAAACAGCTCGGGGATGCGAGTGACGAGCGTGCTGACGCGTGGTCATATCGGAGTGTGTGACCTTTTGGCATCATTAGCGCTGCGTTCTCATCGGTGCATTTTTGACGGATACCAAAACTGCGAGCCCATGCAAGCCGTACGAAGGAAACATTGCGAAAGCCGCGTCATTTGGAAACCATTTCCTGTTTAAAGCTGATCATTGTGAAATCCTGTCGATTTGAAGTCACCAGGAACAAAATTTCTGAGGTGAAAACCTTGGAAATGCTTGTGTGCGTATTGTTTTGTGCACCTGTACACCAGGTGTTTGTTTGTGTGTGTGTGTGTGTGTGTGTGTGTGTGTGTGTCACCTTGCAGCAGAGCTCTGTTCATCGTGCAGCAGCCCTTCTTTATCCAGGCCCATCTTCTCCAGCTCGTGAGTCAGTTTTTCCAGATCGTTGTTTGTCTGCTGACTCTTCAGTTTCTCGCTCACCAGCTCCTGAATTACAAAACGTCAACACGGGGTCAATACCAGGTCATCGTCGAGCGGAAATCATGGCATCAAAGTGAAAAGATGCATACTTCATTTTCTTGTTGAACATAAGAAATGAACAAGGCGTGTGCACGAAAAATAAAAATGAATAACATCGATGGTAACTGCAATGTGGTGTAGAATAAAATCGAGAGTCAACAAAAAAATGAAAACATCCTGAATATTATTGAATTTACTGAATTTATTATAACACAAATATCGGATTATTCATTTTGCTTGTTTATAGTCGTCATGGTTCTGTGTCAAGTTACAGCTTTACCTCTGACGGTTACAAAGTGCTGACACTGGAGACTCCTTCCATAAATGTTAAATAAACGTCTCCTTAAATAAACAGGAAACTTCACATCACCGTAAATAGCGTTGTTAAAGCGTGACTGGAGGCAGCTCGATAAAGGTCCATTAAACATACCTCTCTCAGCGTGACCAGCGTCTTCTTGTCGATAGTGGCCTGCTTCACCAGCTCCTTGTTGTCCCTCTCGAGATCTTTGACGCGGTTATAGGAATCGCTCAGGGTGCTCACTTCCTTGCTCAGTACGCGGTTTTCCTTCTCCAGCTGCGAGATTCTCTGACTGTCCTCGTCCAGTTTGGAGTCTCTGATCTCAGCCTGCTGCCGCAGCCGCTTGTTCTCCTTCTCCAGCTGCTTCTTGTCTTTCTCCAGCTGCGAGCTCTCCTGCTCCAGCATTTTGTTCTCCTGTTCCAGCTGCTCCAGACGCTTGCTGGAGATCTTCAGCTCCTCCAGGTGCCTCTGCAGGCTCTGGTTCTCGCTCTCCAGGTCGCGGAGCTCTCCTTCCAGCTGTTGGATTTTACGCCCGCTGTTCTCCAGGGCCTTCTGGAGCCGCTGGTTCTCCGAGTCCAGACCTTGGTAGCTGAGCTCCAGGCGTTCGGTTTTCTTGGACGAAGCTTTTAGCAGCTCCAGGTTTCTCTGCATCTGATTCTTCTCGCTCTCCAGCTCTCGGTTCTCCTGCTCCAGCCGAGCGGCTTTGGCTCCTGCGGACCTCAGGGTCTCGGCTGTACGCCGCAGTTCAAGGTTCTCCTCGTCCAGCTGGGCGTTCTCCTTCTCTAACGCTTCCAGCTGCAGGGACGCGTTCCTCAATCCATCAATCCTCTTCTTCAACCTTCTGCTCTCCGCCTCCAGCTCGGCGTTCTCATTTTCCAAGGCGTCCACCTTCTCGCAGGTGATCCCGAGGCTCGCCACACGTTTCTGCAGACCCTCGTTCTCCCGCTCCAAGCGCTGGACCTCGGCCTCGAGCTCCTCCGCCTTCTCGCCTTTCTCCTTGTAGTACTCCAGGTCTTTGCGGAGCTGCTTGCGCTCGAACTCGAGCTTGTTCAGCTTCCCGCTGGTCTCTTTGATGGACTCGTGGAGGACGCGGTTCTCCTTCTCGACATCTTTGACCCTGGCTTCGGCGCTGACCTGAGAGCGCTGCCTGAGGGACATGACGGTCTGGTTCAAGTGCTCGTTCTCCTGCTCCAACCCTTTCACCTGAGCATTAATGAACAGATTCGGAAAGAACAATGTTTTCATTCTTGAAGAAAATAATTTCACAGGATTTTTTTTTTTACATGGACATTTTTCACGACTGCTTCATTTTTAAACAGTTCAATCGCTCCTCATGCCAAAAAAAATATATATATATATCCCAAATCAAACAGGAATTCCAGCTATGCTAGCTCCTTCGCTAGGCCTCATTTGCAAAGAAATCTAGTGAGAGTCTTTTGGAAACCCAAAAGCCATATAACCTCACATATCTATCTAGACGTCTTCCTCCAATTGTGATAGGAACTAGATAGATTGTATATACACTGTATATGAAATACTATCTGAAAGGAAAATCTCTCTTTACACACATCTTTTCCCAGGACCTTGCTAATATTTCAGGGAAAGGTTATTTATGTTCTCATTCCTGGAAAACTAGTCTTTAGGTATAAACAGATTTCCCTGAAACAGGGATATTCACTCTTCATAGTAAAACCTGTCAGCCCATGGTGGGAGGAGCCACGATGTCTGCATTCACATTTTCATTGAAGTGCTGTCGGTTTTGCCGTCTCCTAGCAACTCACATTTTTTGCAGGAGTTTAGCTTGTTCTCAAAACAGAAACAAAACCTTAAAGACCTACTGTAATTTTCGTGTGTACCTGTCTCTCCGAGTTCTCCCTCAGAGTCTCCAGGGTTTTCTGCAGCTGAGCTTTCTCCTTCATCAGGTCTGAGCTCAGGTTCTCGGCACTGCGTAGACTCTCCCGGTCAGACTGCGCTTCGCTCTCCAGCTGTTCCAGCTGCACGGACACGGACACATTGTCACCAACACGTTACAGTCTGCACGGAGAGCCTTTGTGTTACTCACATCTGCAGACAGGAGCGCAGCTGTGGGCGTTGGGATTTCAGCCCTTCTTTAAAATCAAGAGGGGTGAATCCGACAGGGATAATTAACACCTTTGCACCCTTTTCGCTCATACTCGTTTGTTTTGGGACGGGACAGGGAGGGGCCGAGTGTGTCTGCATTGTCAATCAAGCAAAGAAACAGCGGCACTTAAACACGGCTCATTTTAGCGCTTTAAATAAACTCGAACACGTAATTACACAGCGTCGTGCAGCAGGATGAAGATAAATCCCATCACGCATGTACGATCTCTGTGTAGAACCCGATGCTGTTAAAGCTCAGACACACTGACCTTCTGTTAAACTCGTTTTTTTTGTATGTCGACGCATTTTATTCTTTCTCTTCTATGCTCCTTGGTGCTAGACTTTTTTATTTTTATTTTTATGAAGCACCATGACTCATCTAACCTTCTGGCTGAGTCTCAGGTTCTCCTTTTCAGCCTTGAGGAGGCGTGTGCTGGCCTCGCCGCGACCCTTCAGCTCCTCCACGGTCTTCAGCAGCGCCTGGTTCTCCATCTCCAGCTTCAGGAGGCGGCTGGAGGTCAGCTCATTGACCTCGTGGCCCAGAGACTTCTGAGGAACTGCAGGGGGTAAAAAAAAAAACAACAACAAATATTAATAACTGCTGAGTGTAATATCAAGCCAACATTGCTGGATCCATCTTCAGACAGGGTTTGTCTGAGAGCAGGTTTATCAGCTCGATCAAATGCAAGCTGGGACTTGCGGCTATTAAATATCGATCATGTTAGTGGCAGTTAAAAAACTTTCAAATTGATATATAAATAAATAAATAAATCGATTTTGGAGGTTTGCTAACAGACAGTGCAGCAGTACAAAAAACTACCGAACAAATACATTAATGCAACAAAGTTTTGCTTTATTCCTCTTATACCACAGCAATCTGCCAATGGTTACAATTTCTCCATCATACGAACATCCACTAAACACCTCACTTGCGTTACGCAGCTTGTCATGTTACCGGGAAACCGTAAAATGTCAAATTCTGTCATGAAGATGTCGGAAAGCTTACTGACTTTTACAAATCACTGACACTGGAGACTCCTTCCAAAAACGCTCACAGAAAACTTCACCCTATCAACAATCACACACATTTTCTAATGGAGGGTCTGCTGTGAACTGGTTCCTCGTGAACGAGCTATAGAAACATATTAGAACGAGTGCATTAATATAAACCTGTACATACCGTCGGTGCTGCTGTTACAGAAAATTAATCAACACCTTCTGACCAATCAGAATCAAGAATACAACAGCGCTGTGGTATAAAATGGATTCATTTCAACTGGTAGATTCTCGAGCAGCATACTCGTACCCTCAGTGACCTCGGGTGTGGTTTTGGAAAGCTGCTCCAGCTCCCATCCGAGATGCAGAGACTCGTCCATGCTCTGTTTCTGAGCCATCTCCAGCGTCAGGTTCTCCTCCAGCAGCTCCTCTATACGCTTCCTGTCCATGTCTCGCTCCTAACATGACCACAAAAGCATATCATTCAAAGCAATCCTTCCATTTAGTGAAATCATAACATGACCTTAACATAAACCTCGTACCATCTCCATGTCGTGGATTTTGGCTTTGAACTGCAGATTCTCCTTCTCGAGCTCGTGCAGTTTGTCTGAACGAGCCCTGGAGCCTTCCAGCTGGTCCTCCAACATGCTCTTCGTCTCCAGCAGGATCTGATTGTCCTCTTTAAGCTCCTGCGTGGCGTATTAAGCGCATATTAAGAACTTCAGAAGCCGCAGAAGATCAGTCTGGACGAATCGAACGCATAGCATTGTGGTGCTTTTCTTACCTCGACTCGGGCTTTGTAAAACTCGATGTCGTGGAGCCTCTCTTTATAACGGCCCACTTCGCTCTCCAGCTTGTCCACTCGGATGGCCTTCTCTCTCAGAGCGTCCAGCTCATCGCGGTAGGCCCTCGCCGAGCGTGCGTCTGACAGCAACTGGAGGTTCTGAATACAACAAACACAATAAGCTTTACACTCATGAAAATAGTATTAAAATATTAATAAAATATTATTAATATTAACAGAATATTATATTATATCTTCGACACCCACGGTGCCCCGCTCCGCTAATCATTAAACTGAATCACGCTGTGACATGGACAGTGCTCTATTGTTCAGTGCTCACTAGCTCTGTGCTAGGCACCATAAGGATGATGGTGTTAGAAAACCGGCAGCAAATGAGGTTTTGGGTTTGAATCCCAGTACTGATACAGTGCCAACCAGTATGACGCTTCCCAGGACTGGCAGAGAGAGCGAACAGCCATAAGGTTATGGGTTTAAACCCCATTATTGACAGAAGGCCAGCAGCCATGAAATTGTGTTCGAGTCCCAGTACTGTCAAGGCAGGTATAACAATCCGACATGATGTGCAATATTATGTCTGATGTGCGTTTAGAGGCGTTCAGATTGATGGTTCAGTGGTTTTTATATACATTTGGTAAAATCAACTTTAATCTTAAAGTAGCAGAGTTATCCATCATTCTGTGAATCGTGCACTTATTTACAGAAATATTTAACATTTTTAAAGCAGTAGGCCTAGAATTTCTATTAATTACCACTTAGGGCTGTTAAAATTTGCCAAAAAAATGGTTGAGAAGCGCTGATAATGACCTTTTAGTGCTAGTAATTCTCTTTACATGTTATTCAGGTGTGTGCACACGTGTTAACGGATGCTTTAAAGCGCTCTGTGAAGGTCCGTGTAGTGTTTTTACCTCCTGCTGAATCCTCCTCAGCTCTTTCTCCAGGTTCTCCAGTTCCTGTCTGCAGTCCAGCAACTGCTCACTTTTCTCTTCTCTGCGACACACACACACACACACACACACACACTTTATATCTCCATCTCATAACTAACATCATTTTTAATAAAATTTTAAACTCCGGACTCGATGCATAATAAAAACCTTCTTAAAACCGAATATATAAATATTACTTCTTATGAACAAATGAATATATTTAGCATTTCCAACTGTTTAGTATAAATGTTCTTTCTCAGAGTCATTGTGTTACAATTAGGAAAAGATTTATGTTTAGAAATTTGCATTAGGGTTCAGATTGCTGTTATTTTTCCACTATGCAAAATCTCAAAGACGGAAGAGAGAAAAAAAGAAAAAAAAGAAAAACAAACAAAAAAAAAAGCTCTGAGGCCATGCAAATCTGCAACGGTCTCCTCTGAAACAGAATGAACACACACTCCTCTGTCCCGCTCCGGTCCTCACATAACCGTCTCTTCCTGAGCCATCAGACCCTGATTAACATCTCCACTACATTTGAATAACGAGGAATATCATAATGATAATAATTATAATGAGTTAGTAAGAGGTATACAGTGCCCTCCACTAATATTGGCACCCTTGGTAAATATGAGCAAAGAAGGCTGTGAAAAATTAACTTTTTGATCTTTTGTTAAAAAAAAAATAATTCACAGAACTTCACAAGAATTCACAAAAAATACTCTTCTCTCATGGATATCAAACAATTGCAAACAAAACACAGGTTTTATATATATATATATATATATATAAATCTTTGTTAAATATAGGTGTGCAACAATCATTGGCACCCTTTTAGTCAATACTTTGTGCTGCCTCCCTTTGCCAAGATAACAGCTCTGAGTCTTCTCCTATAATACCTGATGAGGTTGGAGAATATATGGCGAGGGATCTGAGACCATTCCTCCATACAGAATCTCTCCAGATCCTTCTAATTTCATTCCATACTGGTGGACTCTCCTCTTCAGTTCACCCCACAGGTTTTCTATGGGTTTCTAGTCAGGGGACTGGGATGGCCAGGGCAGGACCTCGATTTTGTGGTCAGTAAACCATTTTTGTGTTGATGTTGATGTATGTTTTGGATCATTGTCCTGCTGGAAGATCCGACCACGGCCCATTTGAAGCTTTCTGGCAGAGGCAGTCATTTAATATCTGTTGATATTTGATAGAGTCCATGATGCCATGTATCCTAACAAAATGTCCAGGTCCTCTGGCAGAAAAACAGCCCCAAAACATTAAAGAGCCACCACCATATTTAAATGGGTATGAGATACTTTTCCATATGGCTACCTCTCTGTGTGCACCAAAACCTCCTCTGGTGTTTATTGCCAAAAAGCTCTATTTTGGTTTCATCTGACCACAGAACCCGATCCCATTTGAAGTTCCAGTAGTGTCTGGCAAACTGAAGACGCTTGAGTTTGTTTTCGGATGAGAGTAGAGGCTTTTTTCCTCTTTCAGAACAATACAATGATAAAACACACTGAATTACTGAATTTAAATAAAAGTTTACCACAGGCTTTTTTTTTTTTTACCTCAGCAAGCATACACATCATGAAATATACTCTGTATTGCGAAAATATTTTCATGACACGATATTAAACAGCAGAAGAGGAATGTGCAGTGATGAACAATAGTTCTGTCCTCCAATAAAACCTCCCAGAGACTCTGTAAGTAGGCCAAAGACTTTTCAAGAATATCACTCATGCTAGATTATCTCGTGATCTGGGTCGAATCCCCAGGCATCTGACCCACAGCCCGTCCAACGCGCAGTCATTTTTCACCACACTGACATCACTGTGTCACGGCCTCGTGCAAACAGAACAAAAACAAGTGCTTCCTCGCCTCATGTGATAACTGCAGCGTCTCTCACACGGCTTTTAAACTTCCTGATTAGCGAAGCTGGCTGCACTTAAATCCAACTTCCTCCCGTTTTTAAACCCGCTTCTCCATCAGCGCGACCACTATTTCTAAATCACGCCGGTGTGTATTGTCTCTCAAGGTTGATGAACTCTTAATGAGGAAGTTCAATTATTTACAAGGCTGTAAAAACAGCGATTGTGGACTCCGGTCAGGGCCTCTGCAGAGGATCTGTTTTTATAAAAAAGAGGGCTCATTCAGTGTGATTAGTCAATCTTTTGCCGTTTGCAGGAAGTTCACAAGAAATCAGTTGAGTCATGAGTAAGGACGAGGAATGGTGATTAAAAACAGTATCTTGTCTAAGATTTACAAATGTATTGTGCTGCGCCTTTAGGGTTTGAGCCTCAGTCCTATTCAGTTCAACAGAAAAATGAAGAAACTGTTTATGGTGGTCATCAGAAAACATCCAAATTTACTGCTACGAGAGTTCAAGTAGTAGTAAGACGTACAGTAGTCTTCACCACTTTGGTCACATTTTTATCCTACAAACTTTCAATAGGGTTTGACAACATTACGCCATTTTTGTCCCTTTCCTCCAAAAATACAAAACTCTCTCTCTCTCTCTCTCTCTCTCTCTCTCTCTAAAGTCCATCTAGGCTCTGAGGTGTCCTGAGTGCCAAAACTTTCAAGACGACAACGAATTAACACCAAATCAGGTTATCTAAAGTCTTTTGTTAAAGGTTAAACAAAATGCATAAAAACTGGAATTCATGTATGTTTTGTGTCCATGTAAAAGGAAATAACTCTCCATACCAGGAGGGGGCAGTACTTTGTATTAGTAATTTTTCAAAAATTAGAAATCACTGAAATAAAGCCTCGAGAATAGCGTACTAATTCACTAAACAGTCTGTCAAAACCTAGTATGTTAAAATGCATGTTATTTCACGAGCAAAGAAATGACGGAATTAAATTTGTGCCAAAAGTACTGAACGTAACCTTTCAAGAAACGAACAAAAATAACGAGAATGAGAAATGAGAAAGAATTTTCTTCTTTTCTTCACTGAAAACAGTGAACTCAGTGGCAAAGATGTAACATGGTCTTCAAATAAACAGCGTTCTTTGTTAACAGTTTTCTAAGCGAGTTTTCATTTACGTTTTCAAAGTTTACGTTCACCATTCTGGCAAAAACCTCTTGTGTGGGTGGGGCTTAACAGCAATTTACTCTCATTTTCGCTACCGAGTTCACAGTTTTCAGTTCTTAAACAGTTACGTTCAATACTTTTGGCACAAATTTAATTCCATAAGAAACTAGCTTAGCTAATACTTTGAATCTGTTTAAATACTTTGCTTGAAGTCAATTCAAAAAGTTGAACTGGCTAAAACAAATGAACTACAGCTAGGGTTAGGGTTAGGGTTAGGGTTAGGGGTTAGGGTTAAGGGTAGGGGTTAAACTCACTATGTTTTTCTAGACTTGTTGAAAAATGACATGGCGTACTCTGTGTGCTCTCCTTAGAGTGTGATTTTTTTATTTATTTTGGGAAACAACTCATAATCATCATGTGGCCAAACTAGATTAGAGATTAGAAGTGACGAGAAGAATTACAAGATAGGAGTCAGCTAAAGCTCATGGATCAGGTGTTGATGTCAGGGTTTTGTACTCACAGCTCCTGGCGGAGGCGTCGGATCTTGGCCTTGGCGTCTGCCAGCTCGACGCTGAGGTGCTGCCTGCTCTCAGTGCGCCGCATGCTGGGCGAGTCGCTGGGAGACTGGGCACAGGGCGGAGGAGGAGGAGCTGGACACTGGCCGCAGTCTCTCTCCTGGGTCAGCTCTACGATCGTCTGTGGGCAGAGACGCAACGTCAACACAATACTGAACATCCCTGAAAAGGGCAGATTCACGACGAATATAACAGTTATTGAGGCCGAGCACCAATGGTGCAAGGCACCTATTGTTTTTCTATGGATTATGCTTATTATTATTATTCTGGCTAGGTTGTCTATTGCAGCCCACAGAACTGTGTGGTAAAAAGTTGTGAAATTTGGCACACAGCTTCAGGACACATTCAGCTACAAATACACCAAATCTGGGCCCCAAGCTCCCAAAGCTCAAGCACCACCAACAGGTCAAAATGTGGCCAAATTTCAAAATACATTTATGCCCATAACTTCTGAACCATGTGGCCAAAATTTCAATGCCAGGAATCTAGGTGTCCCTAGGTGTCCATGCTGAGTTCAATGGACCCTATGATGTCAATCTCCACATAATTAGATTTTCGGCCATCTTGGATTTTGTTAAAAAGTTTTTTCGCTACTTCTCCTAAAGATTTTGTCCGAATTTTACCAAACTTGGCTCATAACATCTTCAGACCAATCTGCACAAAAGATATTGAATTAAATAGTGATTTTCATAACTGTTCACTTACAAACCAACAAATCTGGCAATGAAGTCGCCAGTCAGGAAATGACGCTATGGCTCATTAATCACTTTACGCATCGTCGTGAAACTTGGTACGTATCTCCAGGACTATGACCTATTACACCCAAAAATCATCAAATTTGGATCATATCATTTTTGATATTGAAAACCGTTCTCCCGCAATGTGCCCACAAAGGCAAAATACAGGTTCCTAAGTCACATATCTGCAATGCATTTATATATCGGCACCAAACTTTCTATGTATATTCAGGACCATGCCCTGAATGTACCCAAGAGGTTTTGCTCCAGCGCCAGCTAGTGGTGAAGTGCTATTGTAGCTTTTACGTTTAGCTGCCATTGTGTGCGAAGCCTTGAACATTCTGGTTTATTCATTGCTGCTTGGATTTATTTAAATAATAAGGCCAGCGAAAAAACGAAATGGAAAAAAAAGTGGCCTCAATGTTTATGCTCTGTGTTATAGACGTCCAGGGGAAAAGCGTATTGTAATATAATTTATCGCAATATTAATATTGTATCACATCATCCAGCCTTAGTATAGAAAAAATTAAGGAGAAAAAGCACAAAGCTGGAGCTTTTTATAGCACAGTAAAATCGCCAAGCAGCATTCACTCTCCTCTGGAGATAGGAAACAGATTAAGGTCAGATCTGCGGCGCTGGGCCGAGCAGCCGGCCGTGATGATTTCATTAAATAGAAACCAGGAGTGCGATGAGGACAGAGCCATCAGAGGAGAGTGCTCTCCAAACGAGGTCACGCTTTGAGTGAAGAGACGCGACCATCTAAAAAACCCCACAAGGACAGGAATATCCGAGCGTTTCAACCTTGTGGGGACATTTGGTTGGACCATACAAAGAAAATGGCTTTTATAAAAGAAACAAAGAAAACAAACACTTTCCTCTTTGTTACTGAGGTTAGATTTAGGTTTAGATTTAGCATTAATCAGCTGTATTAATAATCATGAAGAAAGAAAACGTAAATGGCATTTTAATGAAGAGTAGCTGGCCACAAGCGGGGGTCTGATGATCATTATTCAGCCTCGGAGGAGCAGAGGATGCTGGGAATGTCTGAGAAGCTGCAGGGGCTCAAGGGTAGGACTAAGGTTAATCACCATCTCCCAGAGTCCACCAATAAGTATTAAGGCTCTTTGCGCTAGCCAATCACCATCCAGGATGAATACATAGCATAGGCTGCTGTGGCCAATCAATATCCAAGTTCTGTTCACATGCTGATAAAAGAGAGCAGACACGAAGCCTCAATGGAACAATTTCAGACTTTCAAACATCCTCCTCTCTCTCTCTCTCTTTTGGTCCCATACCTCCAGCTGCTCGTCTCTCTCGTCCACCAAGCGTCTGAGATGGAAGGCCAGGTTTCTGGAGAGGGAGTCCAGGTCCTCAGGCGGAGATTCGCCCCCCTCCAGCCACTGCAGGTCCAAAACGTTCTCTTGATTGTGGGTGACCTGAGGAAGAGCAAATTAATGAACGAGTGAACAATTTCTCGGTCTTGAGATTTTGAATGTACAGCTCTCCATCACAGCTGCTTCTTACCTCCTGAATCTGAGACGCGATGGCCGCCTTGGTGTCAAAATCCAGCGTCTGGATCCTCTCGATGTACTCCTCCTTTTCCTCACACTGTGAATGAACAGAGAATTGAATCCTGTGAGAGAATCTGCGAGAGGCTGTGTGTGTGTGTGTGTGTGTGTGTGTGTGTACATTAACACGACTGAAGGGCAGGTATTAAATTTTGATTTCCTATTTCGTATATATTCACAGTGTTCGTATATATGATTTCAAACCCATAATACTAATAAACTGACAATATCTTACTTTTAAATATTGCTTCGACTTACTCCTGGGAGGTCACATGACCAGATATGCAGATAGGTCTCATATTGTTGATGCTAATCTTAACACTTAACCTTATTCTTCGCATTATTTATAGGAGGAAAATCCCACCGTAACGTGAACGCCTGTGCATATTCAGCGTGAACCTCAGCAGATCTGTGCTGTGAACAGCCGATGAGCTCCGGGTTTCTGCTTGCTGCCGGATTTGAGGATAAAACGAGAAGCGCTGGAGCAGTGTGTAGAGACGAGGACGCGCTTTATATCAGATCTGATCTGACGTTTTATGTTCACATGTAGTATTATGGCCCAGATGTATATTAAAGATACCTTTTTTCTATTAGACACTATGGCTTGGCTTAGCACATTGACAGCCAAAACACATTTCAGACATTGATTGGTAACAGAATCGTCTTTCTAACACCTTAGATCCAAAATGGCTTCCTATTCCCTTTGTTTTTCTACGTAGGGTATAACATAATGCAGCTCAACACCCTGCCTAGTGCCCTACATGGGTAGTATATATTAATATTTGACATTCAGCCACAAAAAAGGTGCGACTCCATGTTTTGCACGCAAATTCCTCAGAATTTTCACATAGCTATTAAAGTATTGGCACCCCTTGGCTTGGGACTGGTGGTGTGTGCAGCTGTTGAGTGAAAGTTTGATCATCTGCTTTTTAAACAAACAAGAAAAGTATTAGCACTGTTAGCACCCAGGATGTGGACTGCTCGCTTCTTTGTATTTTCTGGGGGGGGGGGGGGGGGGGGTTTAATTATTGGCACCCTTGGCTGTGGTCCTGTTTTGGAACTGCTATTACGTTTTCTTCTCCATATTTTCGCTCAACACTCGTGCTGTTTGGAGGTGAAGCGCTATAGCTGTGTTTGTGTGTGTGTGTGTATGTGTGTGTGTGTGTGTGTGTGTATTAGCTAGAGTGGCCCTGCCCTCCTACAGAGCAGAAGGCTCCTTGCCCAGAGCTCATCTTGGCTCCCGGCCAGCGGATGCCACCTGTCAGGCTCATGGCATTATCGCCTACTTCTCTTTTCACTCTGCACAATCTGGAGTCTCTACCAGCTGCACAGTTACTGTAAATCATGACCAGGATATATGTGTGTGTGTGTGTGTGTGTGTGTGTGTGTGTGTGTTTCTGTACCTGAACAGCACACCCGAGCAACAACAAGAGCAGCTTCTTCACCTCAGCCAGGCCTTGTTCTGAAAGCAAAGAAACACCACGAGCTTTAAATCATCATGAAACGTGAGCTTTGTGTGTACACCTGTTGAACAAATACACTTTGATGCAATAAAATAAAAAAAAAATTTAAAAATCCCATAATCCTCGGCTCCTCAGCGCTCCCCGACTGTGGGAGGCCGGGACGAGGCGCAAGGCAGCTGTTGGGGGAGATGAACTGTTAACACGGCGGAATTAAGAAGGGAAAAGCAGGTGGTTCCTCCAACTGGGCTGCTTGGCACCGAGGTTCCCGCTGGCCCAGACGAGGGGAGGGGCTTAAAGAGCTGTCCGATCGCAGACAAACAAACATACGGGCTGTTTAACTAGCGTGAAACTACAACTGTGAGGAAGGTCCTGTTCATCCGATACAAAGCTGATACCACTTGTGTGTGCGCGTGTGTGCTCACGCAAAACAAAAACTGCACATAGCTCTGAATGATCATTCACAGAGAATTTGTTTGCCGGAGAAATCTGATATCTGGTTTCGAACAGGATGTTTTTGTACACTTTCAGCTGAATGGTGGCCTTGATTTATTTCTCAGCGCCAAGCCAGGCCTATATTTGGGAGCGAGACAAACTCACAAGCTCTACAGAACACGCTCAAGATCAACCTGAAGACTTGCAGGAACAAAACATTTGGGTTATTAGGAAAACAATCAACGACTTGGGGGGGGGGGGGGGTACAGTGAAGCGGAGTTATTACTGTTACCAACCTGAAGTAGATTTTATTTCTATAGCAACTTGCAAAAGATTACGTTTTGTCGTTTATTAAACAGTGACACATTGTACTTTATATCCATTTAATGATGAGGGAAATCTGTGAATTTATTCCTTACATTATAGCTTTTGAAATCAAACACGATTGGCTGGAATGCTTCATGACGCAAGTACACCTGCTTATCACTTGTTCGATACCAACCAGGCTGTGGTAGGAAGGGGGTGGAGCTTGTATGATCGAGGGGCGTTTCCAATTTGCATAATCATACAAGCTGGATTGAACATAACCAAAACTGTTTTTGTGCGAGATTAAAATTATGAAGTCCTCGTTCTGGTGTGAGAAATAAGGCGGTTTGGTGAAGTGAATCTGAAACTGATTAGTAATTCTGTCCACGTGTTTATGGAGATTGTTCCACGAAAGAAAAAGCACATGGAGCTGAAAATGAGTGCTGCAGGATAAACCGTTACAAGGCATAAAGGAAACGTGATGCGAGTTAGTCATGCTGAGGAATCTGCATGAGCTCTCCACTCAGGAAATGCTTTTTCTTTTTAAATGAAAATCATATAAATATACGCTCTCTCTCTCGCTCTCTCTGTCTCTCTCTCGCTCTCTCTGTCTCTCTCTCTCTCTGTCTCTCTCTCGCTCTCTCTGTCTCTCTCTCGCTCTCTCTGTCTCTCTCTCGCTCTCTCTGTCTCTCTCTCTCGCTCTCTGTCTCTCTCTCGCTCTCTCTGTCTCTCTCTCTCTCTCTCTGCCTCTCTCTCTCTCTCTCTCTCTGCCTCTCTCTCTCTCTCTCTCTGCCTCTCTCTCTCTCTCTGTCTGTCTGTCTCTCTCTCGCTCTCTCTGCCTCTCTCTCGCTCTCTCTCTGTCTCTCTCTTGCTCTCTCTCTGTCTCTCTCTCGCTCTCTCTCTCGCTCTCTCTCTCGCTCTCTCTCTCGCTCTCTCTGCCTCTGTCTCTCTCTGTCTCTCTCTGTCTGTCTCTCTCTCTCTCTGTCTCTCTCTCTCTCTCACACACACACACACACACACACACACACACACACACACACACACACACACACACACACACACACGCACACACACACGCACACACACACGCACACGCACACACACACACACACACACACACCTGGCTAGAAATCCTGAAGTGAAAATCCCTGCTGGTTTCAAATGAGGAGCCGCTGTTTTTGCAGAGCGGCGCATAAATTATTCAAGGACACTTGGAGGAGAGAGGGAGATGAGAGCAAACATCACTCTAACGGATCATCCTGACGGGAAACTGGAGGTCACGGGGACCCTGACAAACCTCCAGCACTTCCTGTGAACAATGACTGGTGCACAGGAAGAGGAAACAGCTTCTCAAGACGGACCCCGGGGCTTCACAATGCCTCAGAACAGACTGGTTTCCTGTAGAGGTACTCTATGATGTCATCGATGACAGCTTCCTGTACAGAGCTGTGCGACATCCTGCATCATGACAGATGTTCATACAGTAAAGCTCCTTATAAGCTCCTTATGCAGGTGTAACGACTGCTAATGTTGTTGCTTATGGGCGTGGCCTGTCCACCATTTTCTTTAGTTCAACTGAGAAATGGTAGAAGATAAAATGTACAGCCTAGAGCCTGCTATATGCTTTATACACAATGTATTGAAGACTGATTTTGCTCGGGTTCATCGTCAGATTAGATTAGCAAAGCTAGCTAACTCTACTAGCTACTAGCGCTATACACATTGACGTATGACAGGAGAGGATGAAACTATGGTTACAAGTTTGTCATCCATTTTGTGCGTAAAACAGTAAATAGGAACTAACTGCAGGAAGGAACTAAAGTCGTAAGTGCGGAGCTGAAGAAACGTCGCACCACACGTGTCGTAGGATTTGGTCCGAGGAATCGTTTCGATTTTTCGCTTTACTTTAACGCATTACATATAGAATTGGGAAAGTGTCAGTGCCACTTGTTGCTGATGATGAAATCATGCTTGTCTCGCACGCGTACAAAGAATACGAACGGCTGCCTGTCGCTCTGCCGCTCATCTTTCACACACTGCTTACTCTGCTATGCTAACAAACTAACGGCCTGCTGCTAAACTGCACCTGTCATGACTAGGCAGTTCTGTCAGTTCGCCAGCTGTCCTCCGGTTAAAATGGCTGAACAGAGCAGCTGTCAGTGACGCGTCTAAGCACCGAGAGAGTCAGCACGGCCTGGTCCGAGTGAGTAAGACTGAGACGACGGGAAAAGAAGGCGAGTCAGCTCCGTGACATCTGTCTTTCTCATACAGAGGTACAGAAAACAGAAAGGATGCACACCGGAGGGACAGAGAGAGACTCCGAGCAAGACCGAAAACAACAGCGAGAAAGGATAAAGGCAACACTGAGGCGGAGACGTGAGAGACCGGGCGAGAGACATAGAGTATTAGTGTAAGAGAGAGAGAAACTGAGAGCGAGAGAGCAACAGAAAAACCATGAGAGAGAGACCAAGAGCAACACTGACAGAAAAACTGACAGCACTACTGAGACATTTTTTTCCTTTTTGTTTTCATTTTATTTGTTTTTGCTTTTTTTTGTTCAATTATTCAACTTTTAATTGTTACTTTTACTGTTTTTAATGTTACAATGCTCCAATATATATTATAAATAAATAAATAAATAAATAAATAAATAAAAAACCACAACCAAAAAGTACCTTTGTCATGCCACTGAAGCACCAAAACTTAAACTGAATTAAATATTTATTAAATAAAATGATTATGAATTCATTTTAAAGAGCAGCAGAGAAAATAAAAGCAATTTAGTAATTTTATACTTGATTTGTTTATTTTTTATTATTTATTTATTTATTTATTATTATTATTTTTATTAATAATAATAATAATAATAATAATAATAATAATAATAATAATAATAATAATATTTTAGTTTTTTTCTTTCTTTTTTTAATTTTTAATTTTTTTAAATACAGTTTTTAAACTTAATTTATCAATCATTTTTACATACTATATAATCAAAGCTTTGGCAATTATGTGATGCAAAAATATAATTAAATTGAACTGAAATGCCAATGAAACTAAAAGCAAGGACGGAAAAAAAAAAAACCTTTTGATTATTTGTTAATCTTTTTCTTCCCCATTTCATGCTTATAAACTTATATGTTCAATTTCCTATTTTATTATTTCTTAAATACTTTTAAAATATGTAACTGAAGCTTTTTCAATACAAATGTATGAAGTGAATTAAATTGACTGAATAGAGAGAGCAACAGAGACTACGCACGAGCACCTAATTTTCCAACCTTTCATTCTCTAATAACTGTTTTTCTTTTTGTTCTTACAGTTACACATGTATCTTTGTGATGTAAATAAATCACACTGAATGGAGCTGAACTGAAAAGAGAGAGCAACGGGGAGAATAAAGTGAGAGAAAGAGAGACTCGGAGCAATATGGAGACAAAGAAAGAGTGAAAGAAAGAGTGAGCTGAGGCGGTGAGGTTCTGTAGCCTGAGGTGAATTGGTGTTTAGCTGATAACGGCACCCCATCCCCCATCTAGCTCTAATGACTGCCTAATAAAAACCACATGGCTGAACAGTCACACATGGAGCACCGCTGCTTTACTGAGGCTCAGTGAGGTACTGAGCTGCTGATGTACTGAGTTACTGAGACATTAAGTTACCGGGATACTGATTTACTTAGGTACTGAGTTACTGAGGCACTAAAATACTGCTGTGCTGAGGCATTGAGATACTGAAGTACTGATGTAATGAAGCACAGAGATACAGATGTGCTGATGTAATGAGGTACTGAGGCACTGAGATACTGAAGTACCGATATAATGAGGTACTGATGTAATGAGATACTGAGGCACTGGGATACCAAAGTACCGATATAATGGGGTACTGATGTAATGAGATACTGAGGCACCGAGATACCGAAGTACCGATATAATGAGGTACTGATGTAATGAGATACTGAGGCACCGAGATACCAAAGTACCGATATAATGGGGTACTGAGGCACTGAGATACCGAAGTACCGATATAATGAGGTACTGATGTAATGAGGTACTGAGACACTGGGATACCGAAGTACCGATATAATGGGGTACCGATGTAATGAGGCACTGAGATACCAAAGTACCGATATAATGGGGTACTGAGGCACTGAGATACCGAAGTACCGATATAAAGAGGTACTGATGTAATGAGATACTGAGGCACTGAGATACCGAAGTACCGATATAATGGGGTACTGATGTAATGAGATACTGAGGCACTGAGATAACAAAGTACCGATATAATGGGGTACTGATGTAATGAGGTACTGAGGCACTAAGATACCGAAGTACCGATATAATGGGGTACTGATGTAATGAGGTACTGAGGCACTAAGATACCGAAGTACCGATATAATGGGGTACTGATGTAATGAGGTACTGAGGCACTAAGATACCGAAGTACCGATATAATGGGGTACTGATGTAATGAGGTACTGAGGCACTGAGATACCGAAGTACCGATATAATGAGGTACTGAGGCACTGACATACTGAGGGACAGAGATCCGAGATACTGAGGGACTGAGACACCAATATGCTGAGGCACTGAGATACTTAGGGACTCAGATACTGATGCAAGGAGGTGTTGAGGTACTGATGCACTAGGATATTTATGTACTGAGATACTGAGGGACTGAGATACTGAGGGACTGAGATACTGAGGGACTGAGATACTGAGGGACTGAGATACTGAGGGACTGAGATACTGAGGGACTGAGATACTGAGGGACTGAGATACTGAGGGACTGAGATACTGAGGGACTGAGATACTGAGGGACTGAGATACTGAGGGACTGAGATACTGAGGGACTGAGATACTGAGGGACTGAGATACTGAGGGACTGAGATACTGAGGGACTGAGATACTGAGGGACTGAGATACTGAGGGACTGAGATACTGAGGCACAGAAACATTCAGTTACTTAGGTACTGAGATAATGATGTCACTGAGATACTTCTGATGTGCGTATATATGCGGATATGAAATTCTTAATGAATTGCAGTTTCGGTGCATTTTAAAAGGAATTCTGAAAAGGTTGGGGTCTAATAATTACGTCGTTGCTTGGCGTTCATAAAATGAATCAGAATAAATATAAAACACATCGGCAAAAATACGTCCCACTGTTTGTGAGAGTAAGTGAGAGTGAACGAGGGGAGAAGGAAGTTCGGCGTCACCTACCGGTGAGCGGGTTTCTGCCGAGCACCAGCACGTTGGGCAGAGGCATCGTCACCAGCTGCTGCAGGGTCTCCTGAGCACAAACAGAAGAGAAACACACACATACACACATCAGTTATCAGCCCAGGTCTCCTGCTCTCTCTCAGCTGTGTGTGTACCTGCTGCTGCTGCTGTCAGCACTTATTCAGCTGTCAGTGATCCACCAGTGCTGATCAATACCAAGTGCTTTAACAGCACTTCAGACTGTGTGTCTACATCAGCGCA
Organism: Cranoglanis bouderius; assembly: GCA_023630585.1. Classification (NCBI taxonomy): domain Eukaryota; kingdom Metazoa; phylum Chordata; class Actinopteri; order Siluriformes; family Cranoglanididae; genus Cranoglanis; species Cranoglanis bouderius. Next base: position 3,465,755 of record CM042569.1, read on the forward strand.
CACACACACACACACACACACACACACACACACACACACACACACACACACACACACACACACACACACGAGACACAGAAAAGCTTTCAGCAGTCACACCGATGGCAGGCTCTCACATGTTCCGGGTGAAAGTGTGTTAAACGTGTGTTTCCACCTGAAGCAATTAGTGGAGGTGGGAGTTTAAATCTTGAGCCGCACGAAGGACAAGTACAGGATTAAAGATAAAATACACCGCTTGTCGAACTTTCCCGTGGTGAAAATGCTAAAAGTTACAGCTGTATCTCTGGCTGTTACAAAGCACTGGCACCGGAGACTCCTTCCATAAATTTAAAATAAACAGGAAACCTTATGACACATTTTCCTTCGTAAAAACCAACATGCTTTAAAAAAAAAAAAAAAAATCCACTTATTCCTAATTTTTGATTATGTCAATCATCCACCATCGGTCCCTGTGAATGAGCCGTTACTATAGAAACGTTAAAGTTTTAGAACAAGCGCGTTAATATTAACCCGCGACTTCCGGCTGCACTACTGTCAGAGCTGCCGTTATAGAAAACTAATCAAACCGGATGTTCTCCGAATTGCTAACTGAACTAAATGAATGGTGACTCCTACACCAGGCAACAATGCGTCTGAGGTTCGGTCAGCGTGTCCTCTGTGACTTCTGTCCAATAATAAAAATAAATAAATTAATTAATTAATTTTTAAAAAACGGTCTTTTTTGGGCATGTGAGTGAATTTTTTCCGAGCTCCAGTGGTTAAAAATGGGCTGAGGTAAGCAGAGGCTTTCTGGATCAAATATAGACTTTCCAAAGCAGTCAATTGTGGTTTTATTGCTTCTCTAAAGCCTCAGAGACGCTTCAGAAAACGGCACAATCATGGATTTTTACTTTCTAAAAGCACAGATAGAAAAAAAAAAAGACGAGAAAAGCAGGAAAAAAAAGGGAGAAGTTGGTGAAGTGGTGGAGGTTCTGGGCTGGTTACAGAGATTACACACTGTGCATCTGATCTTTTTATGTACAGTTTGGGTGGTGCTGATTTTAAAGTCTGTAATTTTAAACTATGTAACTTTAGAACGAACCGCATGGCTACACGCACGAGTGTTTCGAGAATTTCCAGCTAGCAGCAGTTTTGAGTTTTCTGGCACCAAGGTCATTCCCTCACAGCTTCCCCAAAGCACAGCAAAACATTACACACACACACACACACACACACACACACACACACACACACACACACACACACACTCACACACACTCACACACACTCACACACACACCTAATCTGTATTTAATGAACTTCGTAGCTCCTGCAAATAGAATCTACACAGTCATCTCCAAAGTGACTAGAAAACGTCCAGACAAACAGAAGTCAACATCCAATCTAATTTCAACAGATAATGAAGCAAGAGGGTGAGGAAGGTCTGTGTGTGTGTCTGTGTGTGTGTCTGTGTGTGTGTGTGTGTCTGTGTGTGTGTGTCTGTGTCTGTGTGTGTGTGTCTGTGTCTGTGTGTGAGAGAGAGAGAGAGTGAGTCAGGAGAGCGAGTCTGCTAGCAGCTAGTGAGTCAGCTACATTCCCATCAGCTAGCAACTGAAACACCAAAAATAGAGAAGGATATCAAAGCAAAAATGTGTCCTGAAAAAACAACAACATGCTAAACCTTAAAAAGCTTAATATACAACTACCATCTCTCCAGAATAGAAATTTCTAATCATTTGAAACTATAATATGAGTATAAACAACAATGTGTATCTCTCCTTCAGAGACATTTCGATACTGTAAATAATGATCCAGTGTATAAAAGATACAGTTTAGAGCTGTTTCACTGCAGGACAATAACATATAATGTTATTTAATGACTGGGAGAGAAGCCACACCTCCTTCAGTGAGACTGAAGCACCCAGGCCACGCCTCCTTCACTGAGTCTGAAGCACACAGGCCACGCCTCCTTCACTGAGTCTGAAGCACACAGGCCACGCCTCCTTCACTAAAACTGAAACACACAGGCCACGCCTCTCTTCACTGAGATTGAAACACACAGGCCGCGCCTCCTTCACTGAGACTGAAGCACACAGGCCACGCCTCCTTCACTGAGACTGAAGCACGCAGGCCACGCCTCTCTTCACTGAGATTGAAACACACAGGCCGCGCCTCCTTCACTGAGACTGAAGCACGCAGGTCATGCCTCCTTCGCTGAGACTGAAGCACACAGGCCATGCCTCCTTCACTGAGACTGAAGCACGCAGGCCATGCCTCCTTCACTAAAACTGAAGCACACAGGCCACGCCTCCTTCACTGAGACTGAAGCATACAGGCCACGCCTACCTCGCTGAGACTGAAGCACACAGGCCATGCCTCCTTCACTGAGATTGAAGCACACAGGCCACGTCTCCTTTGCTGAGATTGAAGCACACAGGCCACGCCTCCTTCACTGAGACTGAAGCACACAGGCCACGCCTCCTTCACTGAGACTGATGCACACATTGAGACTTTAAAATCAGTGACTCTTAATATATTTACTTACTGGGTAAAATCTTGACCTTCCTGAGGTAATATTTTCATTCACTGTGTCGTTTTTAGCTTAAAAAATGAAAACAGCAGGATTTTCTAGCTGCTCACAATGAAATCTTTCCTCACAAAAGAGAAAAAAAGTGTAGAAAAAAAAAATCCTGACACGTGAAGTGTGAATTGTGAAGGTGGAAGTGAGAAGGAACGCCCCAGGTGCAGAGCTGCTGCTCGTTCTGTCTCTTCTGTCTCCTTCTTCCTTTCCTGCTTTCAGTGTTCATCAGCCTCGTGTGATCGTGTGTGAATGCTCACGGCATTTTTACGCTGTTTACAGGACGACACAGTCACTGTGAACTCGGCTTTATTTACAGTGAGCAAAAAGAGAAACGAGCAGGAGGTAAAGTGTTTTTTGGTAAATGGCGAGCTCCTGTTTCTGTGAGACAGTTTTAATAACGCAAGATTTGCTGTAAACATGACCTGACAGGTGTGTGTACACAGAGATGAAGGTTACACGTGTAGCTTCAATAGTGACAGGGGGGGGTGTGTGTGTGTGTGTGTGTGTGTGTGTGTGTGTGTGTGTTTGTTTCTGTATGATAGCTCACAGTTACAGTTCCTGACAGAGTCTCCAATTAAGCATCTGAGTTGAGATATAGGTGATAGAAGTGTAATTTTCTCTGCTTTGAACAGAAGTGAAGGAGGCGTGGCCTGTGTGCTTCAGTCTGAGAGAAGGAGGCGTGGCCTGCGTGCTTCAGTCTCAGCGAAGAAGGCGTGGCCTTCTGTACTTCAGTCTGAGAGAAGGAGGTGTGGCCTGCGTGCTTCAGTCTGAAAGAAGGAGGCGTGGCCTTCGTGCTTCGGTCTGAGAGAAGGAGGTGTGGCCTGTGTGCTTCAGTCTCAGTGAAGGAGGTGTGGCCTGCGTGCTTCAGTCTGAAAGAAGGAGGCGTGGCTTGCGTGCTTTAATCTGAAAGAAGGAGGTGTGGCCTGCGTGCTTCAGTCTCATTGAAGGAGGCGTGGCCTGTGTGCTTCAGTCTGAGAGAAGGAGACGTGGCCTGTGTGCTTCGGTCTCAACGAAGGAGGTGTGGCCTGCATGCTTCGGTCTCATTGAAGGAGGTGTGGCCTGCATGCTTCGGTCTCATTGAAGGAGGCGTGGCCTGCATGCTTCGGTCTCATTGAAGGAGGCGTGGCCTGCATGCTTCGGTCTCATTGAAGGAGGCGTGGCCTGCATGCTTCGGTCTCATTGAAGGAGGCGTGGCCTGCATGCTTCGGTCTCAGTGAAGGAGGCGTGGCCTGCATGCTTCGGTCTCAGCAAAGGAGGCGTGGCCTGTGTGCTTTGGTCTCAGTGGATGTTTATATTCATGAGGATGTTTATACTATTTAAATAATATAGAGAAGAGACGTGACCATAATGACATGGATCTGCTTTAGTGAGAGCTGCGATTTTGTGGTTTATTAGCAAACCTAACACCACGTTACAAGTCGTCATGGTGATGCAGCATGAACTCAGCGGTGTATCCGACATGCGAACTGTAATTAATCAACCCAGACCAGACAACCAGATTTCCTCTGCTATTATTTTCCTCTCTCGTGCTGAATCATTTGGCTCGTGTCACAACAGCACACGTGTCAGGTTTTGTTTTGCCCACATCTTCAGCTCACACGGAGAAGACCTGCCGCCTAATTCACTCCTAATGACCTCGAGTAATGACTGGCTCTAATTTCGGATAAATGCCGGAAGTCTGTTGTAATCCGGTCATTATCATTTGGCTTCCTACAGACGGTGAATTAAGAAGCAAAGCTCAGAGGTACGAACCTCCGGCCAAATTCTCACCGGATGTGGATTATATGTTGTTTAAGTGCTGTTTGGCAGCCGGGGCAAAGCAGCAGGGAGGAGCCGGGGCATGCAGCTGCAGCTCTGAGGCTTCTGTGTGTGTGTGTGTGTGTGCGTGTGTGTGTGTGTGTGTGCGTGTGTGTGTGTGTGTGTGTGTGTGTGTGTGTGTGTGTGTGTGTGTGTGTGTGTGTGTCTTCCTTTCCTCTTCATCCTGCTTCCATGTGTATGAGTGCGCAGGGGCACGAACAAGGGGGTGACTGATCTCGTGTCGTCCTTAAGAAAGAATGCTAACGATCTGAATCACGCCCATTCTGCGGACCCGCCGCGGTCGCCATGGCAACACCGTCGGGTTTATTCACCCTGTGCTGAGTGTGTGTGTGTGTGTGTGTGTGTGTGTGTGTGTGTGTGTGTGTGTGTGTGTGTGTGTGTGTGTGCGCGCCTCTCGCCTTTCTCACAGTCTCACCGCATCTCTGACACACACTGCGGCTGTTATCTGCGGCTCTGAGGATGTGAGGTTTAACCGCTAAACAGGAGGAAACACACAGACCCAAGATGCCGAGCGGTTACGTTAACGAATATTCGAACCCTTTATGTGTGCAGAGGTCACTTTATTATAAATAATGAAGACAAATAAGACGGTTGTTCATTTCAATCAGATCATTAATTTTCAATGGGATTTCATTTAATCGAATGCAGCTTCTGTAAAATCGGTCATTTGCATCGTTGACCAATAGCACAACTGCATTGGCTCCTCCCAAAAAATATGGATTTCATGCCAATTTCATTTTAGCAGTGTGCAGGTCTGAGATTTTATACAAAACCTCCTTACCAAGATCTTCGCAACCTTTATTAGGACACGAGTTGAATCTCTGAACTGGAAACCATTTGATTCGTGTGATTATTCCGTTAAAAAGGGGGCGGAGTTACTCTGCAGCTATGACTAGCTGGAGTTGTTGTTGAAAAAGTCAACGTGAAGAGGTTTTTTTTGCATTGACTTTCTTAGTATTTGCAATTAGTTCAATACGTCATTGCAGCTGACAAGAATGTAGACATCAGATTAGTGGGATGACTTATTTATAAGAATTATCATTATGTAAAGCTCCATCTTCAAACCTTTAACAATAATGATTACATTAACAGTACTTCATTTCAAAAAACACAAGAAAATCCCAGTATTCTGCGATACGCGTCCGGAGAAAACGTCCATTAAACACAAATTTTTGTTGCCATAATATAACGCATATCGTGTCGTACGGTTCAGAAGAATGAATTTGTCTCTAGACGCTAGTCAGCATAAAGATCTGCTACAGTTTACACCGAAATCAGCAGCTAGTCTTCGTCACAGTGCACACTCTGCTCTGTGTGTAGAGGATCAGACCCAGCAGATCGATGTTGGTGTGTGCTTTTTGACACACTGGCCTGTGTGTGTGGAAGTGACTTTGGCCTGCAGCTATTCCACAAGCAGCACATGCCCTAATAAACCGATGTGCTCTCAGAGAGCGAGCGCTTCGACACACACAGCATCAGAACCAAAACAAAGGGCTCCGAGTCACAAAGCTTCAGTATTTTGTTTCAGTTTACTGCAAAACATGTCAAACAGCAGTCTACGCCATTATCAGTGATTAAAGTAGCTGTGTGAGTGTCATTAAACGGTTAATGTATTAAGTGTATTACTGGTAGTAAGCTTTATTATGATGCATTAATCACTACAAAAAATAAAGACACAATTTTTTTAGCTATTAAAATTAAACACTATGACGAAAATGCAACTTTGATATTAAAAAGACAGAATAAAAATATACCTTAACTGTTAAAAGTTAAACTAAAACTAAAAACCTACATAAAATACACACAAATTAAAGACACAATGCGTAACACTATGACTTAAACGCAACTTAGCTCTTAAAATTTAACCACTGTAACTAAAGGTACAAGTTAGCTATTACACCATGCCTAAGAAAATAATTTAGCTAAGGAAATATAATCACTAAAAATAAAAGTATAACTACTTCTAAAATTAAAAGTATAACTTGGCTGCTAAAATTAAGGACCGAATAAAAATAAAAATTTTAGTTATTAAAATGAAAGACGATAAAATATGAACTGGACTGAATAAAAATACAACTTTTAATGATTCAGATTAAAAACTGGGAATAAAACACAACTTCGGTGTTAAAATTGAAGCCTGAATAAAAATACAAATATTTAGCTATTAAAATAAAGGACTGAGAATTAAATCCAGCTTAGCTAGAAAATACTTCGACTAAAATACAGCTTACCTGTTTAAAAAACAACAACAACAACAACAACAACAACAAAAAACTGAATAAATATCCAACTTAGCTACTAAAATTCAACACTAAGCGTAAAAATACAACATAGCTGTTAAACTTTAAAACTGAACAAAAATACAACTTAGCTATTGAAGTAAAAACTATTTTTAGCTTTTAAAATACTTTTAAATTGAATAAAAATACAACTTTTAGCTATTAAAATTAAGACCTTAGAATAAAAGTATATCAGCTATTTATTCTAAAATGAGTTTATCCTTATACGTATCATTTATTGTTTTTATTAGACTATTTGTCTTATTTGTTTTATTCTTTTAGGTAAAACACTGAGACGCAAAATAACTCTCAAACTCAAAAAAGTGCTACATAATTTAAAAATATTATTATTATTCATTAATATTAGGTATTAAAATTGAGGACTGACAGTAAAATTACAACTCCGCTATTAAACTTAAAGCCTGAATAAAACTAATCTCGATCTTAAACCTTAATTTTGAATCTGTAATGACGCCAATATGCTAAATGCAGAAACTTATTTATTTATTTTAAAATTTCCTCAGTGGCATCAACAAACATCTTTCAAGATGAGGGGAAAAAAAAAAAAAGTCCCCTAACACTGGCAGTGCTCTCCAGACTGGACGTCTAACAGGCGGCTCTTTGTGTTTGCCGGCCGCTACGTAACTCCCTAAACAAACTGCTGTGTTTTCCAAAGAGCGAGGCAAACACATGTGGGAGTCGGTTATATTTCCATCAGAGCAGCCCGGAGTGTACGGGTAGGGAAAAAAAAGAAAGAAAAAAAAAAGAAAATCGCCTACATCTGCGTAACTGCTTCCAAAAAGAGCTCAGAAGGGGGAAAAAATAGAAGTGTGGCGTGTACAGAGCTCGTGCTCAGTACCCTGAGGGTCGGGCCGAGAAAAGAGCTCTGTTCATCTCACGGTCGAAAACAAGACAAGTCCTGAATGTTAATGTTAATGAGTGAAGAACGGTGACGTGCAAAAATGATTCTGGATTACGTTTATAGTCCGATTTCAAGGTTCGGCAGCGGTCACGGGACGGCTGAGAACCGAGTAGCGGGAACTTGTCAGGCAGAAATCAGTCAAATTCCATGTATTTGAGAAACGACTCATCAATTCCACTCAGGAATAACAAAATAAAAGTAAAGAGCTGGACCGAAAACGTCCAGAGCTGCATTCTTGGCCATGTGGAATTGATCTGGAAAGTTATGAAATAAGGTTTCGGAGAAAGACCACATCAGAAGCTCTGCCTTCTTTCCTAGTTAAACTTCCTACAATTTCCTATGCCATTGTTTTTCCTCTAGTGACAACGTTTCTGCACCACCACCACCACCACCACCACCACCACCTTCCAGTCTCCTCGATACTGTTTATCATCTCCTACTCGAGATATTACTGTTATAAAAGAAAACGCAAACTTTGTTGTGTGGTCTCTCGAATCTTTCAGTTTTCTTTTTTTTTTTCCATTTTGAATTAAAATGTTTGTATACCATTCTCATTTACTTTATAATAAAAAAAAGCCTGGATACTGAAATCCGTCGTGTCGTATTAATAAACAGACGACAAGAAATGACCACGATCTGGACGCAGCACGTGTGACCTGGTAAAACATCTTAAACGTTAAACAGGCGTCACTAGGTGACTAAATAACAGCATTGCCTCAGTATGTTGTCTGGTTGTTGTACTCAACCCAAGCTATGTAGCTAGGCATGGCTATGTACAAGCCTAGTAGCGTTGGTGCGTGTAGGAGCTTTTCTTGGTCACTATTTAAAGCAGAGAAACGATTAAACAGAGCTAAACAGAGCAGGTTAATCATTTTGATAACGTTATGGATGGTTAAAAAAGACGTACGCGTGGTATCCCTAGTTTTAACCATTACCACCATGTTTTTTGGAAATATCCTGAGATCACCATTTGATCACCATCTGATCGTCAATCAAAGTGTCTAATCTGATTCCGATTTTTCTGTTCACCCAAGGAATGTAAAAAATTCCTCCAGTCGGGCCCTTTTCTGTCTCTGCGCTATGCATTATTTAGACAGCGTCATTTTCCCAGGCAGCTCGTTTCCTCGCCGAGCTGCAGGTCCGCCGCCAACTCTACCCATAAAGATCCATTTCTCAGAGTGTGTGATTGTTTTAGCAGTCGTGCGTCTAGACTGAGAGCGTCCCACGCCTGCGCTTTTCCCCGTCCATTAAAAACACATCAGGAGCAGGCGAGATGCAAGTTTTATACGGCCATTATGATGGAAATATGCTTCAGCTTATTCAGATTTATCGGTACTCAGTCGCACAGACATTAAAGCTCTACTGCAACAAAGGCAGAGGAAGCGATTCGAGCCGAGTCGAGTCGGTTTTTGGGGTTTATCGCGTCCCACAGGCGCATCGCAGGAGAGTTTAATTGGCAGGTTTGGATTTGTGCTGACTCGGCTGACTCTCTTTAATCCCCCCCGCGTATTCAGGCAGCATGCAGCTCCTTCGATATTAATCCCAACAGCTTGGATTTATCAAGGCTTCTGAGAGCAAGAAACGGGTTATAACTGCTGGAGCGATGTCATTCTGATCCTACGACTAAGAACACTTTCGGACGCATCGGTCAGTTTGTAAGGCCGGTCTTAAGAGTCGAATCGGAGCAGAATTGAAATTTGGTTTCACAATGCACACAATAAAACAAACCAAAAATGAAAAAAAAAAAAAAAAAACGTTGTCGAAGGAACCTGCAGAGCTGTGCCTTCCCAAACACCACCTGAGCATGAAGAACATGGAGCCGGTGCTAAATAAATGATCAGATAATTATACAAATAACAAGTTTTAAATTATTTGTTTGTCGCACCCAGCGTTTATGTTCTCTTTTTGTTCACATGGCAGTTGTGTAGCGCTACAGCTCTGTCCTTTGGCTCAGTTAAGCACACGGCGTGTTTGATTCGCTTCAGGCGAGTCGATTCAGAGTCGAATCACTTTCTTGCACTAGAGTTCACTCCGAAGATCCCGAGTGCAGAGCCGGGAGATATGACAATAAGATATTGATATTGTGATCTCATGATATCATGATACCTTCTGGCCAATCAGATTCAAGAACTCAACAATGTAGCTGTAGCGTGATTAGTATTAATTCTCCCTGACTTCTAGATTTCAAGACACTGAATAGTGCTTAAAATAATAATAATAATAATAATAATAATAATAATAATAATGGTGAAAAATATTTGCTTTGAGGTTAAAAACGTTCCTGCGATAGAATTCCCAGGTGTAGATTTACAGGGACTGTTATTACGCCACTCTCCTCTGTGATCTGCACTGTGAATGCTCGGAGAAATTCCTCCGGCTTTTCCCACGTTTCACACATTCCAGAGTCCGCTTCTGGCGTGTCGCGTCACGTCCGATTTCTACAGCCGACATTTACAGTAGTAAAGCTCTCCAGAACCATACATTAACAACGTGTATACCGCAGTGCTGTTGAATTCTCCATTCTGATTGGTCAGAAGGTGTTGATTAATCTTCTCTAACGGCAGGATTATAGTAACAGCTCGTTCAAACGTGTTCGGTCGTTGATATAGCGATGTTCACTGTGAGGAGTTCACCGTTTCTTTAATGTCTATGGAAGGAGTCTCCAGTTTCAGCGCTGTAACTTTTTCTGATATCGTCAGGACGGAGGAGGTTACGCTTTCCGTTTTCTGAGTAACATAACAAGCTTTTTAAACTCGACTTAAAAGACAGAGAAAAAGAAAGGATGGTGAGTTTATAGCTGCTATGATGTAAGTGATGCGACTTACTAGGAACTAAATTGTTTCGAGGACGTTCCACGACATTGAACGTAGCTATAATTGGATAAAAAGTACGGTGTCATTCTTTAATGAAATAAAGACGAAAGACCGTGCAAAACAATTTCGTGCAACTGCGATTTCGCCAATTCAAGCCAATTCAAAAAACTCCGCAACAGGGGTCGGAAGAGTAGCTCTGGGCTGTTGAATATTTTCCTATCACAACTCGACACACAGTGTTTCACGTAGGTCTTTACGCAGCTTGAAACTAGCGCTTCATAGGATTTCGCTGTGATGTAACTAGTAAAGAGTAAAGTGATTATAGCTCAGCTCAAGCTGTACAATGCATCTGCGTTGCAAAAAATAAAAATAAAAACCGTTAAGAATTTGTAGCGTTTGTTTCTCGATATAAACCCGTTCTGGAGTTAATTCTTCACCGCACACCCGCCCGTCCTGTTAGATATCACGCAGCCGTAACTCAATAACGCGCCGAGTTGAGTGTGACTGCGGCATCACCTGACCTCATTAAACCAGCAAACCTTCACCGTGTCGAGTTTCACCACTAATTCCATCACCTAAACATCAAAGTGTCCCTCTGCAATGACTTAAACCACATCTGCGTGTGGGACCGCTCTGTCGTAACACATCTGCGGCGTGGCGAGGAGCATGTGGAAAACAGGCGGCGTTCCCACATCACACAACATCGCACCGGCCTCGGGAATACGAGGGCATTTTTCACCAAGTGTGTCTTCCCCCCCCCCCCCCCCCCCTTTCAAAATAAGTTTCTCTGCTTCTGATTTTCCAGTCACTTCGTTAGTGGAACGTGTGTTCAGTGGCTGCAGGTTTTATTCCCAGAAATGATTGTGGCCTGCTGGTCTCGGTTTCAAAGAGAAACGTTACTCAGTATGGGTGTAACCATGCCCATGTGTATCGGGCTCTCGGTAAAATAAAATATTTTAAAAAATACGAAATAAAACAAAACAAACCATGGGTTACAAAATCTTCTCCATGCTAGAGGGTTTCTTTTTCTATAAAATGTAGGAAACATTTGATTTGTGGTTAAAGGGGTGTGAAACCATGGCGATTGGCCCGAAACTCATGATAGGACCGCCCACTAGTGACCAACGTATTAAGTAAATAAAAATACACAAGAAAAAAAGTACATTTTGTTCTCGGAAACGATAACAGAATGACGCGGACAATTTGCGGTATCCAAACGAATACATATTTCTAAAAAAAAACTAATTACCAACTCACCTGATAGTATGTTTTGATGTGGCGTATGAGGATGGAGAGATTCTGCACACGTAATACTGCATCATTGTTCACTTTCTTGTTCACTCTCTGGCTGGAAGCTTTAGGATTTCTGCAAAACGCAATAATAAAAAAGAAAACAGTTAGAGCTCACATGGACAGTAAGAGCAAGAGGACACAACATGGAGTCGAACCATAAAGCGAGGAAGCAGTGGGTGAGGTTTTAAGATGTCTTGGATGCTTGTGTATCACCAGGAAATGGTCAAAACTTTATCAAAAGGCATAAATTGTATTGATTGACACTGATGAAAGACTAAAAACGAGTCTTACTCTGCGCTTACACGAACAGCAAGGCAACAAAGTGGCTTGTTTTTTTTTCGTCTTTTTTTTTATTTTTAAAAAGATGATTTACGACAGCGGAACAAATTCGGACGGCACGTGAATGCGAATGAGAATTTGGGGGCGTGGTTAAGGAACTAGTCCGAGATCGTTAGCAATAAATCTGTCTGAACAGCCATTCATTTCTGTTCTGTAGGAGAAAATGACGCGGAAAATGCAGAACATTTCACTCAGACTCAGTCAGATTAATATTTTTCTCTGGAAATAATAAAAAAAAATAAAATCAAGTGACATTAAAATGGCTTTACGTTTATGTTTTTTTTTTTAAGAGATATGGTAAGTATCATTAAATCTTTTTATATATATATATATATATTTATAATATTGTTTTTTTTGTTTGTTTTTACTCTAATGTTAAAATCGTCAGTCCTTTCAGGATTTTGTGATCGCAGAAATTAAATTAATTAAATTATTATTTTAAATTAAATTACATTAAATAACTCCGCAACATTCGGAGGAGCGTTCAATTCTTCAAAATTACCACAGATAGTCCACAGCTTTAGACCAAGACGCGTCATGTGACGTCATCACGACACACAAATCAGCCAAAGCCCTCTTCGATTCACGTGCGTCAAACAAGAGTACAGCTAAAAGGTCTCGACGAACATCACTGCGAAAGACCGCGCAAAACTATTTTGCGTAATTGCAATTTCGAGTAATTTTCAAATTCCAAATTCAAGTAGTTTTCCAGAAAAAAAAAAAAAAAAAAAAAAGCATAAAAAACTTGCAAGCTGGATCGCAAATTTTTTTGGGGAAAAAAAAAAACAAAACGCAGCAAAATCAAGCATTTTTGGCCGCAACAATCACGAAAAAACTCTGCAAAATCCTGTACGGACTGTAAAATTTTGTACTGTAAAATACTGCTACTATTGTTTTGTGTTTTTTTTTATAAATAATATTTATTAAATAAAGAGAATAATCTCTGTAGACACTAAAATGATTTACGTGTTTTTCTGTTACCGTTTGGCTACATATACCTCCAATACAAACAGCACTTCAAGAACCTCAACCGTGATCAGTGTTTAAACGTGACAGATCTTTTCTGTGATCTAATCCCGTATTCATCACTGTGAGATGAAACTTGCCGTCACCTTTACACCAGCTTTTGTGAAACCGAAATGTCAAAACGTTTTTAAAAAAAACAACCCTGCTACGTGACTTGACGTGTTTTTTGTTAAGATAACGCTCAAACTGTGAGGAACGAGTCTGGATCGTTGCGAGATGCTAAATCTGCAGTGATGTGAAAGGACACCTTTAAGCTCTTGGGAAACAAAATGCAGTTTTTCCGACGGGAGTATTTAAATTGCGTTTGTTTAGATGTCGTCTTATACGTATCGTGCTCTTTAAACTCCACACCGAGAGCCGGGTTTCTGTGAAAAACAGCAAGGAAAGCGACTGCGAGACTTTTCAGGTGAGGAGGAAAAAAAAAAAACCCCCAGGACGTTCCACCATTTTGGGTTAATTATCACACCGTCAGAGTGTTAAAGATTTCTGTTTTTAGCTCGGAGCTGTGAAGAAAAGAAAGAAAGAAAAAACTGAGCGCTTGCAGAATATATCGAAAGAAAGATTTAGTCTGAAGTTCAGAGAGCAGGCTTCGTAAAACAAACAAACTCCTCCAATAAAATGGGAACTAATCACATGATCTCAGTGACTTTTGTTGTCGGTGCCAGACGGGCTGCTCTGACTGCTGATCTCCTGGAATTTTCACGCAAACTGCAGAGTCTCTAGAGTTTACACAGGATGGTGCGAAAGACAAAAAACATCCATCGGGGGGGGGGAAATGTCTTGCTGATGAGAGAGGACGGAGGAACTGTTTCAGGCTGACAGTAAGGCTACGGTAACTCAAAGAACCAGTCTTCACAACCGTGGTGAGCAGGAAAGCATCTCGACACAACGAACCTTGAGGAAGATAGGGTACAACGGCACACTAAATCACCACATCAGGCTCTACTCATGTCAGCCAAAGAACAGGAATCCGGGGCTACAGCAGGCACGGGATCACGGAGAAGATCGGAAATATGTCCTCTAGTTCGGGTGAGCATCCGCCCACTGTAGCCTCAGAGTCCTGCCCAAGTGGACGGACGTGTAAGACGTCGCTTTACTGGAATCCAGCTGACTCATACTGTATGTGTGTAATGATTCACATTGAGCTTTGTATGTGTGAGCTTTGAGATGCTTTTCTGCTCACCATGGATGTAAAGAGTGGTTATTTGTCAACTTTAATAGGAATACTTTTGTATCCCCATGCTCAGGAATATGAGGCCATCGTGGGCACAGGATCACGGAAACCGACCAACTGGGAAAAGACCATCGACTTTATGGAATTCCGTCGGTTGTGCTTTGGAGTCAAAATAATATGATAATATATTGACTTTTTTTTTTTTTTTTTTTTGTGGTTCAGGGCTTCCACGCTACATGCATGAACCCTGACACACTTTCTTGTCTCATCCTTAACGGTCCCAGACACACACACTCGTCCGTTCAACTGTGTCACTCGCAGGATCATGTGACTTGGGAAACTCCCCCGCAGCGTACAGGCTTCTGATTCGCCCTTATATCAGACACAGAGCCGTAAATGAACACGGAAGCGAGAAAGCTAATCAACACTCCTACGAGCAGTCTGGATCTGGAGTAGTTTGATGCTCTCGTATACACCCACACTGCCTCTATTCTCTGTCTTGCAAATTAGTAAACAGGGTCTTTTTTATTATATGGATCACGTGACCTCCGAACACAGGGGGGCTTTCAGGCAGCCCTGATGAGCTTAACCCCTTAATTAAACACAGCAGTGGGAGCGGTAATCCTGGTTAAACACAGAGTTAGGACACTAAATTACATCACGGCGAGATAACTAAAAGGAAGAAGAAAAAAAAAAGAAAAAAAATGCACAGGCAGATTCCTCCAATCCCATCATCCCTGCTAGCAGCAGTGAGGCTTCTACAAAGCAGTAGAGAGGAATCATCCGAGCTCCCGAGTAACCTACATCCGACACTCTGCATCAGTTTCATCACGGAGACACAAAACAAATCTCACCACAGGGCTCGGATTGGTCAGCTGGTGAAGACGACACTCATATCTGACCGATCAGAAACGCAGGATCGACCACACCCATAAATCCGCACTATGAATGTAGCGTTTAATCGGTTTGAATCAAACCATCTTGTCCGTCCTCCTCTATGAACTCGGTGAGGAAGCGATTCGACTCTGCAGGAAGTGAATCGAACATGGCGTGAGTTTTTGGGTCGTTGACGACGTGAGCTGCTGAGTATGTGAGCCAAAGGGCCGAGCTGTAGTGCTGCAGGAATGACGGGAAAACGAATCAACCTAGTCGTTTATTTAATTATCTACGAATTCATGGAGTGCCTCTGTGATTGGGAGAGTTTTATATTTTCTACAGACACTTGGTAAAGCATTGTTTACTTCCTTTCAACGACGACCGTCATATTTCTGGCCAACGAGTGAAGGACTTTTCAGTTCTACATGCCCCTTCAGCCAATGTTTTTCTTTCTTTTTTGGCTCATTTAATTACGTGCAGTGACTAAACAAATCGAACCAAACAACAAACAAACCTAAAGTGTTCATTGTACTCCGATTTATAAACCGTAAACAGACTAAAAGGTGTGAAGGTGCTGTAAAATTTCGAGATCTGTGCTTGCCACACCTTATCAGCAAACGGTGATCTATGTGAATCAAACTACAATGAAACAGGAAACCCAAAAAAACAAAAAAACAAAAAAAACCCCCAAACAAACAGGAAGTTCTCATTCTCATTCAAATCCTACAGTATTTATCGCTGCTGTTTATCGGGGCGTCGGCTTTTTAAACTCGGACAGCTGTTAAATGGTTTGAACTCCTTTTGTATATCGGGTTGTGTTTATATACAGTAGCTAGATCTGGGTTACTTTTAAGAAAAAAAAAAATGAATATAATCAGGATGCTTGGAGAATCATCATTCGTGGCGTGCAGATTTTCCTGTTTAAATGCGAACTGGGAAAAATAAACAGTCATCAACTTCAACTCGTCTTCACACAGGAAGAAACAATCAGCTGCTTGTTATTCACTATATGTGCTCACTACATAGGGTGCGATATAACGCTGTAGAGCCTAATAGGAAGCCATTTGAGACTGAATTAATAAAAGAAAAAAACCATTCATGACGTGCGTTTATTCCAAGCCTTATGTTTTAATCAATTATCCAGCTAGATTTTATTCCTATTATGCCACCTGAAGTCTACATTTAAAAAAAAAACAAATAAAAAATCTGCTTCATTTTCACACAGAGAATTAAAACGAATACGAAAAAAAAATCTGCCTATTCACTATATGTGCTCACTACAGTACATAGGGTATAGCATAATGATAGTGTAGAGCTTGCATAGTGCACTGTGTATTCAATTTGTGATTCAACCACAGTAAAAACATAAAGGAATTTTTTTTTTAAATAATGAAATTATTAAATAAAATGTAATTTAAGAATATGGCAGCCATATTCAATGAATTTTGTGGACGTTTTTCCAAACAGGAAGCGCAACAGGAAGCACGGGAGCAGGGGGAAGTTCGATTCGGAAGATAAGATGGCAAAAACATGAGGGACGGAGGGGGGGATGGAACCTTCGTCGTCGTCGTCGCCGCCGTGTTCGTCTTCCTCTCCTACCTGCCTGCCGCTCCGCTTTGATCCCTCAAGATAAAAATTTCACACAAGCCGAGACCCTGAGCGAACGAAAGAGGAAACAATGGAGGAAACAAGGCTGTGCTGTATCAAGAGGAAGGGAGAAGGACGCCAGAAGAATGTGTGTGTGTGTGTGTGTGTGTGTGTGTGTGTGTGTTAATGTGGGTTTATCCCATTATCACCCTCTGTCTCAAGGAAAGCAGCATGGGGTATGAATTGAGGCTGCTGAAGGAAAAAAAAAAAAGAGGCTGATTAGGGATTTACGTAATTAAAGCGCTGTCGTAAAACAGAAATCTTATCGGCCCACTGCTGGGAAAAGTGCTAGAGTTTGTGTGCTAATGGCTCTGTTGGTGATAAGATGATGAGATGATGAGATGATGAGATGATCAGGACCTGATCGTGGTTTCAGGTGTGTGGGAGTCTGTAGGAGTGTCTGCTTATGTGGAGCAGAGCTCACCTCCACCATCTGTGCCACATACGCTAAACCGTTAACTAATCCTGGAGGCTTCTCTTCTTAGAGCAAGAAATCTGTCTGCTGAAGCGCTCGAGGAAATAAACAGGAGGAGACCTGGAGCTTTTAACGTGTGTGTGTGTGTGTGTGTGTGTGTGTGTGTGTGTGTGTGTGTGTGTGTGTGTGTTTGTATGAGCTAAAGCAGGAGGCATGACCACACAACCACAAACACAGACAAAGGAAAACGTTTTTGGAAAGAATCTCTGCACAGCCGAGGCGCTCTACTGAACAAATATGATGTATCTCACAAGTTTGTTTTCCTCTAATTTATAAGAGCAATTATTTTTGGTGATAATCACACTATTAATCACGATGAGTCACCACAATTACCATTAAACCCCTCTTTTGCACTGGCACCTTAGCCGTACTGCATTAAAATGACTTTTGTGCTAACTTAATTAGTCCTAATTGAAACTAGATAGTAATAAATCATATCTAGACACGCCACATTATGTACCTTTATGAAAACGGTGCACACTATGTTGGGGGTGTGTGGTAATAGGCAATTAATCATCCCCGGTGGTGTGATGAAGCGGAGTTACCGATGCCATCCCTACATTTAGGGGTGTTTAATTCCTTTTACACCACAGCAGTTTGCCAAGGATCACAATTTCGAAATGGAATACTTTTTATCCATTTATAGTTCCTGTTCTCACTTACGTTATAGCAGCTATAAACAGTCGTTCCCCTCCCCCCATCCTCTTTTTTTTTTCCTCTTGTGAAGTTAATAAGACAAAAAAACAACAACAACAACAACAACAGCAACACCACCACAGCTCGTCATGTTACAGAGAAACCGCAAAATCGTAAACTCCTTTGTAGGGCTGGGCGATACATCGATATAATATCGTTATCGTGATAAACGATTACGCGATACACTTTTGTGAGATATCGTTGGTACCGTGATGTATTTCTGACACTTTTGATAATTACAAATGAAACGGTACTGAATGGATGCTGTTGATTTGATGTAGTTTTTTTTTAAAACTTACTCTTCTTTATCTTTGTAGGCATTAATGAAAAGTATCGTGAAACTCAGTTGAACGGTTTTTGTTTATTTTACTCCCGCTTTGCAGACAGTTTCGCGATGCGTATCGTGCATCGTCAAAATGTTCTGAAGTATCGTGATATGACGTTTTTTTGTCATATCGCCCAGCCCTACTCCTTCGTCACAGTTACAGATTTACCTCCGAAACTGGAGACTCCTTCCATGAATGTTAAATAAACGTCTCCTTACGGAAAACGTCACCACATCCACGATTAAACACGTTTTCGATGCTTAAACTTACGCGCGTCCGCAATTAGAAGTCCCCGAGTACGGTGTTACCATAGAAACGATAACGTTTTAACACAAGCGCTGCTTTTAAAGGAAATTAATCAACTCCTTCGGACCAATCAGAATCGAGACGTCAACAGCGCCGTGGAGTCGAATGGGGTTTAACGTCCTGCGACGTCACGCTCAGCTTTTGGGTTTCTTACATTAAACGAACGATCGTTTCTATGAAACAAATCAGCGCAAACGAACAAGTTTTGTTCAGTTTCTATTTAGATGCGAGATCATGTTCCCGGAGGTCACCGTTATTTTCAGATGACGAAATCTAGGTTTCATTTTCCATAAATTCTGCACAAAAATATAACTGAACCTATGATTATTTTTTTCTTGTTTATGTGCAACACGGTTTTGTTAGCACTTTGTTGGAAACTAATCATCCTGACCTTCATCGTGCATCATGAAAATGAGTTGAATATTCATGAACTGAAATCAAATTTGCAATCAAGGTTTTTTCCAGGGGTGATGATAAATCACACTCATCTTCAGCTACGCTTCTAATTTCAGCTGAAAACATATTACATTTAGTGGTTGCACGCGCCACTTGTGACTAGCAGATGTACTTCCTGCTATTGTCCCTGACCGCGTTACCGAACACATCACCCTGCACTTTGGAGAACCAGCAGGACGCTAACAGACTCTCGGCTCCGGGCCTAAACGTCTCGACTTCAGTCCCTGGAACTCAGATTTGCTAAGACGAATGGGGAGATCAATCCCCCTGCAGCCATTCCTCTGGATAATGACCATCAGTGTCAACAAGGCAACAGCAGCCCTTTAGGAGAACGAGTATTGATTACTAGCCATAATGTAGCATGGCAGAAGCTCAGCCTGTAATGGATGCAATGCCGAGACGTTCCTTTTAAGTTCTTCTGACATAGTTAAACTGTATGCTAGGGAACAAATGTTGACTCTAATCTAGATCTGATTAGGAAAACATTTTCTCTCCACTCGAAATAATCAGCAATCGATAAACCAGTTCCACATGACCTTCAGTAGAGGTTTAACAGGAGATTTCACGTCCAGGGGAACCGGTTAACACGAGCGGCGCTTAACAAAGAGCCGCTTCACTTCCCTCCGAGACAATGTGCCTTCTGTCCGAGCACCACGCTGAGAGGACGAGCGCCAACAGCTGCCCAAAGCTCAGAGTCTCCACCAGAACTAACGCCCCACCCACACCACACCATTTATACACCATCCTGACTGCTGATGATAATCTGAGAAACTCCAAGGAACTCGAAATAGAAGGACAGATCTTTTAGATTGTTGCAATCCGGTGTCAACCCACATGAGGTTCGAGGTGTTTTTGAGTCTGGTTCTTCGCAAGGTTTCTTCTCAGAGAGCTTTTACTCGCCAACGTCACCGCTGTTTTTTTGTTCATTATGGATCTAAATCATATCCGGATTTTCATAAAGGTGCTGTACAAACCAAACTGAATTGAGATCTCGCTGATTTTTAGGAAAACAAAACACGTTGAAAATGATGTTCACAAATCGAGAGACACCAACCAGCGAGATGTTAAAAAGACATTTATGAGGTGTGAAAAAGACATGCGGAAAAGATGTTACAAAAGGCGGAAGCAAAAAAAAGTGGAACCAAAAAATTTAAAAGACGTGAAAAGGGCATGAGGAAAAAGACGTACGAAAATAGTAGGGAAAACACGCTAAAGATGTTTAAAGGATGTGAAAAGACCATGAAAAAGACATGAGAAAAGTAAAAAGATACAAAAAAAAGGCATGAAAAGGTGTTAAAAAAAAAAAAAGTTAAATAAGACAGGAAGAAAGTGGGGGAAATATTTAAAAGATGTGAAAAGGGCATATTTACTAGGTTAATGAGTCTAGAGTTCAACCAGAATCTACATTTTTAAAAAATATTTTCTCAAGACGTCCAAAAAAAAAAAAAAAGTGTAGTCATGTACATGAACCAAAAAAATTGCGTATCCATGCCAACCAAAACCGATGACGACGATTTAATTTTCAATTTTAAATCTGTCAAACTTAATATAAACCAGAAAAGATGCATCAATGCAGACCAATCCAAGCCTAGCCTCCAGCTAGGAACTAAAGCTGCGAGCGGGGAACTGAAGAAACGTCGGACCGCACATAAGCCTGAAGAATTGATCAGATTAGTCGCTTTGGGGTGTCGAACCAAATTTGCATAGAATTGAGAAACTCTTCATGCAAATGTCGCTCGTTGATGAAATCACGGCTTGGTATCTGACACGTACGTAGACTCTGAATGATCTCCTGCCACTTTGTTTCTTTCTAGCGTGAACGTAGTGTCTGAGGACCCGTGCAAAGCTCCTTAAAAGATTAACCACGCAAAGATTGCGTGCCATCCAGAAATCCTCCCTTATTTAACAGAAAGGCACAAAAAGCAGCTCACTATGACCCTATTGAGCGTTGACTACACTGTACGCCAACAAAGCCCACGGTTCCTCTCAAGCCCTGTGGAAACCTTGTCAGGAGAATCCCTTCAGGCGCAATGTCTCGACAAAGCGTGGCGTTCTTGAAGCTCGCCTTCTCACGCGCTGACCTTCATAACATCGGCTGTACGGAGGTCTGAAGACTAGAGATGTGCTCGAGTGGTTCGTGATTGGCATTCAGACCTCACAATGAGAAGGGGGGAAAAAAAAACCTGCCACTGCTGGAGATTTAATCCATGACTCGGCTCTCAATGGAAGCGGGTTCTTGTTGAGACATGGTTTCAGCACCACGTCTCTGAGATCGGGGTCATGAACGGAGGAGAACACACACACACACACACACACACACACACACACACTCTCAGCTGACAAAGCCAAGTGAAAAGGGTTTAAAGATGACATATTATGAGATAAACAGCATAGAAAGACTTACATCCTCAGCATGACCTCATTGAGGTAGGAACCATCCACTAACTCCATGTACAGAGAAAGACTGCTTTGGTCGCTCGGGCTTGGCTGGACTACTGTTTTCACCTAAAATGCATAATAAATGTATGTTATTTTAATAATAATAATAATAATAATACACGTATACATGCACGTTAGATATATAAAAAGAAGAAAATGGTTCATCTTACCCATGCCACCAGAGGAGTGAGCAGAAACTGCTCAAGCTGAGGTGTGAATACTTCACTGTCCATTTTCTCCAGTAAAACAAAATAAAAACGAGATGGAAACACGTTTCCTGGACGCTTTCTCAGGTTTTAAACGACCTCCAGAAGAGTTTAGCTTAATCGAACTGGACTCATCTTTATTCTGAATGAATGGTTTCCCATAAAAACAGAGACGCAAATCCTCCTCCGGTCATATTTTGAGAAATGGAGAAAGAAATAAGAAATGCTGTGCACATCTCGTTTTCCGCTTTGTTTATCCTTTGTCTAAATATTGTGTGACTATTTAATCATATCCTCCAGACGCTCGAAACGCTATTAAAGAGTAAACAAAGCCTCTGGACATCACTGGGTCTGATGGGCAGCTTGGAAAACGTCCTCAAGCCATTCAAACCAAGTCGTAAAAACAAACAAAAATCACGTAGATCCACCACCAATAAGGAATTTATATTGTTTTTTGTTGTTGTTGTTGTTATTGTTTTTAAATCCACCAGTTTAAATAGAAATAAATGATCCCAGGGTGTGTAAGTGTATCTCTCCAATCGTCCCTTATTTCCACCGACACGTTTCTTTTACTTAAAAAAAAAAAATGTTTTAATGAGTATCCCAGGAATGTGGATTTTGGCAGAGCTGATTTCCTGCCTGCGTTTCCATGACGGCGCTCCTCAAAGGGCACACACACTGCAGTCTGCCGAGGGAAGACCCGGATAAGCCACGCCCACACTCTACACCGAACCCCGCCTCCTTACTCACAAAGCACCGCCTCTGCAGGGACGTTGTATTATTTTGGCCCCGCCCATAACTGTATAAGCTGTGTCTCACGCTTCAAATGGCGTCAGTTAACTTTTAACGTTAATAAAACGTTTTTTATTAGTTCATTATGATTTATTTAACATAATTTATTGAGTTTATTGGAAATTGTAGGAACTACCTAATTTTTGGAACATGTTTGGTTGTTTGTTCATTATTATATCATCATATATACATATATTATATGTATATTATATATATATATATAGTTTGTATCTCGTTTTGCATCCTTTGTTGTACAGTACACTGATACATTACTTTAAACTTTAAACAACCTTTTACCAGCCAAAGGAAATGCTAACATGGCCTCGGAGCATCTCCACACCCTTATCCTTATAAAAACCACAAGAATTTATGACCATACATGTCAACTGAAGACAACACCATGTAGCCGCTAGTCTGTATTTGTCACAGGTAGACACGACACACACTAGCACGTCAACACACATGTTGAACATGTTTAATCGACTGCCAATCCTAGAAGTTCAAATACTTTTGCCACTCACAGATATGCACTATTGGATCATTTTCCTCAATAAATAAATGACCAGGTTTCGTCTCGTTCGTTTAATCGGGTTCTCTTTGTCTACTTTTAGGACTTGTGTGGAAATCTGATGGTGTTTTAGGTCGTATTTATGCAGGAATTTTTTAAAAAATCCTAAAAAGGTTCACAAACTTTCAAGCACCACTGTGTGTGTCTTTGCAGCACATCACTAACATGACAAGCTGTGTTTTTTTCTTTTTCTTTCTTATTAACTTCAAGAGAGAAAAAAAGAGAGGCTAGTCAGGGAACGACTGTTTACAGCCGCTATAACGTAAGCGATAACTGGGGCGAACATGTTTCGTGGAAGTTGTTTCACAACGTTAAACGTGACTAGAAACGAATAAAAAGTACGACGTCGCTTGAGAATTGCGATCGTTGGCAAAATGCGGTGGTACAAGAGGAATAAAACACCTCAGGATGGTAACAGTAAATCCGTTTGATCATGCCGTGCTGTTGTTGATGATTTTTGGTTTAACAGTGCACTCTGTCTGGTGTTATTCCTTACTTATATAGCACGTTTCCTCAAACGTTTCCCTCATAGTTGCTTTACATAAGGAATGAACAAACTGACACAAAATAACCTAAAAAAAAAAAGTAACATAAACCAACATTTACCAAAAAGAAAGATCCCAACAAATTTAGTATTTGAGTCTCGGTTTTCATCGTCATGTTCTTATTGGTTAAGATTGTTTAACGCTAGCCAAAATATAATAATGCTCTCACCACAACGAAGATTCATTTACATCACTTACATCGGCAAAGTCGATTTTTTTTTAGCTAGGACCCATAATAACTTCGATTGATACAATGTCGGACGCGATTGGTTATTCAGTGGCATTACAAATTGATAAACGTAGCCCTGCTCGCCGAAGGATTTAAGAAACGTCTCAGGTTTAAATGAAAATTAACCTCCAGCAGTGCATTGTGGGGTTTTAGTAATGTTCTGTAGATTCTATAGTATGTTTTCACAACTCGCTAAATGAAAATATTAAGCTTATTACTGGTTTGAGGATGGAAACAGAAGCAGCGCTGCAGGCAAAGTTCGTACCGATATCGTCGGTAGCCATGTTGGCTCCACTCCTGCTGTTCTGCGTGTTCATCATGAAACCGGTTTTTGGCAAATCTCATGATTATATCGTGTACCATGAAAAAGTACCATATGACACAGTATCTCTGCAAACTAACATGTTTTCTGAATTATTACCTTTTAACATTTTTAATGAATATAATTAGCATATGGCATTTCCCGAATACCCTTTAATTTAATTTCAGGCAACCACAAGAGATTTATTTTCATATCATTATGCAGGCCTAAATCCTTAACGGTTCCTTCCTTCCTACACAGCACTGATTATGTAGCTACTCATTAGTCACTGATGCTGCAGAAAGCTGCCTTGTGTTTCGGACGCACCCTCTTTCTGCTCCTGATGCTCCTGATCTGGTGATCACTGACCCCTGGTGGTGAGGAGAGGCACTGGACATTAGATTTTTACAACAACATACTGTACATGTAACATATAATGAGGTGACACGTGGAAGAGTGTATAGTCCATGAGATTACTGTGATGTTCATATTCATATGAACAGTTATGCTACAGATGGCTTTAGGACTGCAGTCGCCGCAAACAGTTTTGCACTCAAGGCTCCATCAGTCCATCTGTTGGAGACGTTCAACAAAACAGACTTCATGTATAAACTGTAATGAATGTTCCTGGTTACACAACTGCACTATTTGACCATGTAGCATTAGCACATTTACAGAAGGGATTTATTTATTTATAATCGCACTATCCGGTGTCACCCAGATGAGGATGGGTTCCCTTTTGAGTCTGGTTCCTCTCAAGGTTTCTTCAAGGAGTCTTTCCTCGCCACCGTCGCCTCTGGGTCGCTCATCAGGGATAAATTCGTACATTTAAAATCTAAATCCTGAATTTATACATTTCTGTAAAGCCTCTTTGGGACAATGTCCATTGTTAAAAGCGCTCTACAAATAAAACTGAATGTGACTGATCAAACTGTGAAGGGTGAAGGAATGTCTCCTCCGTCCTGTGGAGATTGCAATGATCATCCTGGTGATTACAACATAGATGGTATAAAGTACCAACCACCATGTTGATTTGTTCAGGCATTAAAAGCAGGAAATTACATGGAGGTAAAGGCAGTACCTGCTCAGGAATGACAATGATGACAGCTTCACATTAAGATAATATCAAGTCTGCATAATTAGATTACTCCAATATCTCCAATAGAGCATCATCGCTCATCGTTATTCGGGCGTAAAATTGATATATATCCCATTCCGCGTGACACGGCACGCAATTACTGCAGAATCACTACAGCTCATAAAGCATCTGCAATTTCCATTGGAAAACCACAGTGTTCATCTGTTGCCATGCCAACAATAGACCACCCGCTGCCCTGGCGATCACTAAGCAACAGCAGCATCAGCAGCACCTGCAGCAAACCCGTAAATCCTCTTCACAGACAGGGAAGCACATCTCATCCACAGCTGTCAGGTCTTCACTCATCATTCTGGGCGGACTTCTTTAATGAGCCTTCAACTGAGCACTGACAATTCCTTACTTCTCAGTCGATGACACGGCATCGAGTGTGAAAACGGAAATGTCAAAACCATCGATAAGAACGTCTACGACAATTTTAAATCCCATTTTCCTGAAAGGGCGCGGATGAACTCTCTTCTTTGACCTTTAACAACGAATTTAAGTCTCTTTGAACACAAAACACATCACAATAGCCACATCTTGCTGTTCGGTTTATTGTAATATACTCATTGTAATAAACATACACATTACTGTTACTGCATAAAGCTACTTTCAGACCATGTAGACTAATGCATACTGTACTGTTTCATACAGCACTGTATTGTATATAATAATGTACACTGTACTAAAGTGCATAGACTACTGAATACAGTACTATATTATGTATAATACTGTGAACTGAACTACACTGTATACAGTACTACACCATACTATACTGTTTATAAATCTGTGCAATACTGTATAGTACTACTGTGTACTGTATGCTGCTGTTTATAATACAGTACACAGTACTATACTTTACACAGTACTATGCAATACTATACTGTGTATAATACTGTATACAACACTATATACTGTGATACAATTCTATAATGTATATAACACTACGTAATGTACAATAATTTTTTAATATATACTCTACTAGATCATATTATACTGTATATAAGACTATATGCTGTAGAAATCACGTACTATACTGTATGGAACACTTCATACTACACGATATTATGCATAATACTGTATTGTCCCATTGACTACTGCCGTGCTTGAAAGTTTGCGAACCCTTTAGAAGTTTCTATATTTCTGCATAAACGTGACCTAAAACATCATCCGATAAAGAGAACCCAATTAAACAAATGAGAAAGATATTATACTTGGACATTTATTTATTGAGGAAAATGATCCACTATTACATATCTCTGAGTGGCAAAAGTATGTGATCCTGTGCTTTCAGTATCTGGTGTGACCCCCTTGTGCAGCAATAACTGCAGCTAAACGTTAGCGGTGACTGTTGATCAGTGCTGCACGTCGGCTTGGAGGAATTTTAGCCCGTTCCTCAGTACAGAACAGCTTCACCTCTGGGATGTTGGTGGATTTCTTCACATGAACTGCCTGCTTCAGGTCCTTCCACAACATTTCTATTGGATTAACGTCAGGATTTTGACTCGGCCATTCCAAAACATTAACTTTATTCCTCGTTAAGCATTCTTTGGTAGAACGACTTGTGTGTTTAGGGTCGTTGTCTCACTGCATGCCCCACTTTCTCTTGAGGTTCAGTTCATGGACAGATGTCCTGACATTTTCCTTTAGAATTCGCTGGTATAATTCAGAATTCAATGTTTTATCAATGATGGCGAACCGTCCTGGCCCAGATGCAGCAAAACAGGACCAACCATGATCCTTGGAGAGGATAACAATGGTCTTGAATTTCCTCCATTCGTACACAATCTGTCTGACTGTGGATTGGTGGAGCCCAAACTCTTTAGAGATGGTTTAGTAAGCTTTTCCAACCTGATGAGCATCAACAACTCTTTTTCTGAGGTCCTCAGAAATCTCCTTTGTTCGTGCCATGATACACTTCCACAAACACGTGTTGTGAAGATCAGACTCTGATAGATCTCGGTTCTTTAAATAAAACAGGACGCTCACTCGCACCTGTTTGTCATCCCATCGATTGAAAACACCTGACTCTAATTTCACCTTCAAAATACTTGCTAATCCTAGAGGTACACCTACTTTTGCTACTCACAGATATGTAATTTTGGATCATTTTCCTCAATAAATAAATGACCGAGTTTTGTCTCATTTGTTTAACTGGGTTCTCTTTGTCTACTTTTAGGACAAAGTGAGAATCTGATGATGTTTTAGATCATATTTATGCAGATATAGAGAAAATCCTAAAGGTTTCACAAACTTTTAAGCACCACTGTATATTATCTCCTACTATACTGTATAAACCACTTCATGCTACACAAAATTATGCATAATACTGTACTTTACCACACATTATACTATCCCATACTATACTGTATCTCCTGCTGCTTGTGCCCATTAATTATTGGGAGCCGTGTGATGATATAGAAATACTTTTATTCGTGTGATAGACTCAGCATCCGATTCAAGCACGAAGCTGTGGGGAAAAACGATAGTTTAGTTTACACACAGTCTCCTGTACACCCCATGTAGTCCCTCTGCTGACTGGGCTGGGTTGGTAGGCGGAGTTTATTTCTGGGCCAGAAATGATTTTAAACAGATACCTGAAATGATGAAATTCACCATATCCGTTACATTTCAGTATCGGGAATCACAATTCTAAGGTTTGTTTACCTTACACTTTACAAACTGCACCTCTAAGGTACATAAGAAGAAATCGTGATTAAACTAGTCCACTTGTTTTAAGGCCAATTTAATCCAAAAATCATCACATGTGAAATGTATACAATTTTCATGGAGGTTATGGTGTTGAACATAAATCCACGGAGAGAAACAAAACAAAACCAAAGCCTTCGAACCTCAACCTAGAATGTATATTCAGTCGTGTTCTACAACACCGGGTTCCTGCTCAAACCCGAGATGCTTGGATGATCTTTCCAGCTGGTGAAATTCATCTGCAAATTCTTGTTTACTTGCAAACTATGAACCTGAAACAGTGACAGGAACTGCCTTATATGGCTTGCTTTGTTTGTTTGTTTGTTTTAAAGAAAAAGGAAAAACACTATGTGCTGGTGATACATAGCATCTGATCACAAATCCGTCGTTGAGGAGCTGAGCCTGCACTCCTCGGAGAAGTCGTCGCTGACCGAATTACACGCAACACAGACACGCTCGGACATGTTCCGTTCATCTGCAAAATGACTTTACTGCAGTTTAATACAGGTTTAATATACGTTATTAAAATCAGCATCACAACTTCTTCAACTGAAGTTTTCTCCAACGAATAAAACAAATTTGATTTAAAAAAAAAAAAAAAAAAAAAAAGGGACGGGGGGGGGGGGGGGGGGGGGGGGGGGGGAGGGGGGGGGGGAAAACGATCGCCCTGCGTTAGTGCGTGCCGAAAGAGGGGGAAAAAAACAATGTACACTGGCATTTTAATCTTTTTTTTTTTTTAATTTTTAAAAAAAAAAAACAAAATACCACTGAAGTAAACAATTAAAAAGAGGGGGGGAAATAGTACTGCTGTACAACTACTGGTGATAAATTCATAAACGTGAGGTTCTAGTTCCAAGTCAAGGACACAGACAACGTCCACGTCCTGCTCCTCAGACCTTTTTTGAGCTTAACTTTATTTATTTATTTTTTGGGGGTCTTACCTCCCCCCCTCCCCCCCTCCCCACACTTATTTAATCTTGTTCCCTCGACCCGACCACATCAGTAGGCTCAGCCAATCAGTCTTCTATTTCTAAAGTAGCTAGTCCTGCTAGGCTGAACGGCTCTCTGGTTGGGGGGGTGGGGGGTGGGGGGGTGAGGGGGGGGAAGAAAAGAACAAAAAAAAAAAAAAAAAAAAAAGCTCCAGCTGTGATGAAGTTCGGCATTCCTGCTCCTGCAGCTCGGCACGTCCAGATCACGAGGAAAAGGAAAGAAAACGGAGAGGGGTCGCGTGACCGTGGCGTGGCACGGCTGCTCTGGTGCCCGTGTCTGATGTTTGTGCTGAAGCAGGAGAGTTCGGGTCGTGTCCTAATCCTCTAGCTCCCCTAAATCTGGGACTCTTCGGCACCGTGGGATTGCGGACGTGTTTTTACGAGCCCAGACGGGGACGCTTTCGTGGAGCCAGATCGTCATCTTCGTCGTCCTCGTCTTCTCCTTCCTCGTCTTCGTCGTCGGGGTAGTCGACGAGACCCACCAGTCCCACCTGGGAGATTACAACCAAACAACTCCATTTTTCCATGAGCACGTACAAGCCAAAAATTATTTTAGTAATATGAATACTTACGTGTTCAAACATTAGAGACTATAATGTTATACTTCTAAAGAGTGAACACAGCTGCAGTTACACACTTAGCATTTGTATCGCTTAAACCTTGCAATTAACTTAAATCGCTTAAACTGCGATTAAAATTTTTTCCCCCAGCAACCTTTCCCACACTAGCTATGTTTCCATCCACATATTTTTATGCGAATGTTGGGATATCACATAAATAAGTTGTTGTTTTTTGTTTTTTAAAAACCCTAGATGGAAACACCAAAATGCGCATAAACTCATGAGCTCAATCGAGGCGGATAATTATATAAATGTTTATTTCGTATAAAAATATACTGTGCATTTTTATGATAGTTAATACCGTTTATTTTTATAATAAATTCAGCAACATTTTACTTTGAGTGTTATGTTTTCATTCAGTATCGATTTTAAAAACAATCGGTTGATTAATTGGTTATCGGCAGGCTCCGCCCGACTTAAAAAGAAACTGCAGAAATTTAAATTAAATGAAACACCAAAAAACAGGCAATATAACTGTACATATTTAAATAACCTGACTAAATTGTTTGTAAAAATATAAATACGTACTCAGGAGGTCTGTGATTTTTTTTTTTTATACAGTTAAAGGGCTCTCCGAGTGAAAAATCTTGATTATTCCCACGAACACAATTTATTACACGTTAACCGTCACACCCACCTTGACCACGGGTGTAGAGGTCACCGACGCTCCCTTGGCCGAGGAGCCGTTTGGACTGGCGGGGGACGCCGATGGCGCCGGTTTGTCGTTGTTTCCGTTGGCGGCGGCTGCAGAATGCGAGATGGTGAACTTAAAGCTGCCGGGCTGCGTTCTCTTCGGGAGGTTCTCTTTGTCCTCGCTTTCTTTAACTGTAATGCGATGAGAGAAGTGTGTGATGTAGAGCACTTCTTCGAAAAACCCCTGTCAGAATTTCACACACACACACACACACACACACACACACACACACACACACACACACACACACAGAGTGGGAATATTCTGAATATACCTTTTTTGGCCCCCATAAACTTTCCGTAGCTTTCCGGAAAGTCTTCAACTCTCTTCTCGACCCCTGCGTCCGTTTCATCTTCGTCTTCTTCTACGTTGAACCAAATTTCTTCGTCGTCGTCTACGGACCGGGCGTCACGGCGATACCTGTGAATTTCAGATCGGACACTGATTTCAGGACCACGCAGGCTTAAACAAGCTTAACCCTAACCTGCATCTTTATTAGGGTATTTACTGTGGGCGTGTTACTCCAGGAATTACGGTAATGTTTCCCTTTGTGTAGTAAATTAACGCTGATATTCTATCGTGCCATTATAAATCACAACGTCGAAGATTCCACAGCAAGCGGATCTGACCTGCTGAGCCCTCGGCTCTGTCTGTTCTTCTCCTGCTCGTAGCGACCCTTCAGGCCTTTGAACGTCTGGACGTATTCGATGGACTCGAGTGCTTTGTAGAAATTGTCGACGATGTGAGCGATGAGCGACTTTATGTCCTCCTGAAAACGGTAAAAAAAAAAGAATAATCGTTAACGTGTTCACTTTAGGTCACTGCGTTTTCAAAAAGAAAACCTCGAGCTCTCACCACTTTGATGAATTCAAAGAGTTCGATAATGGCAGAGTTGAGGAGGTTATATCTCGTCCCGTTGTCCAGCAAAGCGTTGATGACGGGCTCAAACAGGTTCCCTTTAATGATGTAGCGGTTGTAATACTCATCCTTCAGTCCTATTATTCTCCTCATGAAACGCAAGGCACCTTCGCAAGTACACGGGTACACAAGAACGGGTTACAACACATCCTATGATTACATTTAACCTGTCGCTTAAGTCAAAGGGACTCACAGAGGGCGAGGAAAGTGTGTTTGGAGTTCATGAGCACGAGCACTCTCCGCAGCAGGTCCTTATTCATGATGTAGTTCTTTATGTGGTACGTGTGGTGCTCCACACAGAACGTTAGCAGCTCTAGGATCAGAGCGAGAAGCTGAGCCGTCTGGAAATTGTCTGGAGTGGAAAAAGAGGGTGGATTTAAAGCAAAACTACAGAAAGCAACAAGTGATATCGACCATGGTGATATAAACGTCACGTGTTTACCTGGGCAAACTGGCTTCACTTTCGTAGATCCTTCTGGCAAATCTATAGAACAAGAGTGAAGTGAAGAGAGAATTTAGTACCAATACATCACAACTCGTATAAATGCATATCTACTGGACAATGTTTACCGCTTTAAGAATGAATATTTTGTCCTGAAATGTGAAAATGAACACTTTTATAACCGCACAAGACAAGAAGATGCTTCATTTCATTTATATACTGAACAGCAATAAATAAAATGTGAAGAATGCAAACATTAAAACGAGATTAAAATATTATGTGCATTTCAAGTGAAGAGATTTCATGAGCGCAGACTAGTAAACACATCAGTCCTAAGCTTCATCAGACTGTAAAGTGAAAACGCTGGGATTTATTTCAGTTTTTAAAAGTGAACGCAAACATGTTTGCATTCAGTAATGAATATAACTAAATAAAAAAAATAAAAAAATTCAATGGGAACAGATGACATTACAGTACAACACAACCAAATTACAGACTAAAACATGAACAGACGTCTCACCTTTCCTCTCCTCGGCTGTGTTGGCCAGCAGCGGTGCGGTGAGGACGTGCATGCAGTACTTGTAGAAAAAGCTGAGGAACTCGGTCTTCTCCGTTTTCTACAGAGTTCAAACAGGAAATCGTCCTTATTTTACAAGATTATGTACAGAATTGTGTGTAAACACTGGTCTCCGTGGGGACGGGTGAGAGAGGAACTCACGTTGGTGGGAGCCAGCATGTTCTCGGGGTCGATGAGGGTACGGAGGAGCCCCATCAGCTGCACGGCTCCGCCCAGCTCGGGATCGGAGTCGCAGATCATCTGCTTTATCACCAAGTTGATCAGCAGAACATCCTGAACAAACACACACAGACACACACACACACGAGTAAAACAGCTGTGCATGCAGAGCTTTCAGACGATAGTGTTTGGTGTCTTCGTGATCTCCTGAATACTCCGAGCAATCGGTTACGGCTGAATTATTATTATTATTATTATTATTATTAACCACATTCTGTCTGAAACTAAGCTCATAGTTAAGCACCTATTCTTTTTTAATAACTTTTAATCAGGCTATTGTGTTTCTAATCTAGACTAAGAGTGCTTTCACACTCGGCTCACATGATGCACGCACTGTAACCATAGCAACACCCTTCAACACCAATCCTAGCTAGTATCAGCTACCTAACTAACTAACTAACCAACCTAGTTCACTCCCTGGATTGGATTCATCAACATCAGAAGTAAAGATCTGTGTAACGAGGATGTTTTTCTTCGCTGAAGCTTTGAAGGAAGATGATCAAGAGAATCTGAGCTGCTTGTACGACATCAGAAATGTTTTAGTTATCGAGTATTGGAAATGATCTTTGAGTCTCCTCGTGTTCGCTCACTAATACGACTCTTTATTCACCAGCCCAACGTGTGACGTATCTGGTTGTGATCTTATTATCTATAGTTTATATCTATTTTTACACGTATAACGTCATAAACGTTGTCTGTACTCACGTCATCTTCGGCCTGCTGTGGCTCCTGCATGACAAACTCTCGCACCATGGACGGACTGAACTCCACCAGGTAGGAGAAGATATCCGTGGCTGCAGCCCTCACCTGCAGGTCGTCCATCCCCTTAAAAAAAACAAAAACAATTATAAAGATTTCAGTCTAAAATCAAATGCATTGACAGCAGACTAGTTCAGACTCCGCCCCCTTCACACCCAGTGATAAATCAACACACCATAATAATTTCCAGCGCAGGTAAAATGCCTAGATTCGCCAACGTCTTGAAAAAAGCGTCTCTGTTTTGCGGCTGAAGCGTCTGCGAAAAAGCGCAGAACTCTTTGAAGAAGTTGACCTGAAGACAGACACAAACACAGACACACTTCAGTTACTCGAGAGATCAGCAGACGGAGTGCGTTTCAGTGGAAATTATCGTAATCCTACCAGCTCTCTCCTTTTCCCGTCGTCCGTGGCTTCGTCTGTGAGTTGAGCAAACACTTCAGTCAGGAACTTCTCGTCCTCCTAGCGATCACGGGAAAATTTTTTAAAAAAATTATTAGATCTTAAATACATATCACACAATACAATATGCAAATTAGGCCGTAATTGGTCGCTGGGTACGTTCTGATGTTTATTATTTTTTTCCCCCCAAATGTGACGGATTTCATCACAGGATGGGAAAACCTTCTTGATGATGATAATCTTATGCATAACAAATGTGTACATAAGTCCAGCATCATAGAACAAAACAAACAAACAAACGGAACGAGTAAGGGAATTTCACCTCGTGTGCAACTTCCTGTTTCAACCCAGCAAAACAGGAAGTTATAGACGACTGCCTGAGAGGTCCAGAGCACCAACATCTGGAGTATTGTTAAACATTATTTTAAAAAAATTTTCTTAGCTTTTTCATTTTATTGACTTTTTCTGACTCATTTTTTGTAACGCTGCCATAAATAACATTTAATTTTACTTCCATTTACTCTAAAACTGACTTCATTTAAAAAAAATATTCTAATGTAATGATAATGTAAACTATTAAAAGGTTGCACTGATGAAAAACAAAAGAAATAAAAAGATCTGCTATTAAAAAAACAAGCTTTACTTAATATAAAATATGGACCTCATTAAAACTCTACAAATAATAATAATAATAATAATAAGTGAGCCGTCTCACCTGCAGCATGCTGACGATCTCCACCTTGTTGAAGAAGATGAAGGAGGTGAGCGTGGAGAGGAAGTTCTCCTCGAAGACGGAGGGTGTGGGCAGGATGATGTCCTGGATGTACTGCACGCGGTAGGTCTGGTGGATCTTCTGCCTGAGCTCCGAGTCCGTGATGGGGATCACCTCCTTGAAGCGGGCCGTGTTGGTGAGGAAGTCGCGGTGCCTCCTGGGCTGGACCAGCGCCGGGTCGTACTCCAGGCAGCCCACCACGTCCATGATGCACTCGTCCGAGAACATGACCTCGAACAGCGCCGCTTTGTTGAGGAACAGCGCTCCGCGTACGATCTCGTACAGGTGGCGCAGACCCTCGTGCTCGCCCAGCTCCTCGCACGTCCTGAAGAGCTGCAGCAGCCTCTGCATGTAGCCGTCACTCACCAGCGCCAGCGCCAGCTTCTCCCTGCGGATCGGAGAGGACAGGACCGACGTCACCAGGTCGGCGATCTCCTCCAGGCGCGGGAGCTCGCAGGCGGGAAGCTCCACCGCGTGGCTCGTTTCGGGGATCTCCTCGAAGCGCTCCTCCTCCGACTCGTCGATGGGATCCTGGGTGATCTCTACAGACGGATCTTTACCTTGAACCTAAATGATGACATACGTTTTTTTTTTTTTTTTTTTTTTGCAGCGTGTCCACATTTGAGTGAGCAGATTCGATTTTTTTTTGTTGGTTGTTATGGTAACAATCATAAATTACATTGGTGAGATATTATGGGTATCGTAAGATCTTTTCGTAACATTGGCAGCGGTGAGTTTTAGAGATATAGTGTTTAGTTTTGTTGACATTAAAGTATCATTCAACTGAATCTTTCCACATTTTAATAAATAAATAAACAAACAAACAAACAAACAAACAAACGCAACACCACGGTTTAGCCGGCATTTACGTATCGTGGTGTACGTCGTCCATCACATCGTCCGACTTCAACAGCAGCGAGAGCTAAAAACCCTGACAGTGTGGTGTACGCCGAACTCGTTTCATCTCCGATTTGCGTCTCACGGGGGTCATTTTCGCGGAGAACCTGCGGAACCTTTTACCTGACAGATCTTCTCCCAGATCTCGTCACAGCCGGCCTTTTCCTGGAAACTCAGAGCCAGGTCGTAATTTTCCGCCTCGGACCAAACGATAAGGGTGTCCTAAAATAAATAAATAAATAAATAAATAGATAAATAACCGAGAAACGGCACGAATTAGG
This sequence comes from Cranoglanis bouderius, assembly GCA_023630585.1. Classification (NCBI taxonomy): domain Eukaryota; kingdom Metazoa; phylum Chordata; class Actinopteri; order Siluriformes; family Cranoglanididae; genus Cranoglanis; species Cranoglanis bouderius. The sequence goes on from CM042569.1 coordinate 3,501,255, forward strand.
ATTATGACGACAAACCGAACACGCAAAACACAAGCAGAGGATACGAGCGGATTCATAAAAACGATGGGAGTCGCTCACTTGCTGTTTCTGATACGCGGTGTTCGGGTTGATTTTGGACTCCAGTAAGAGCGAGCCTGAGGAAGATGAACAGAAGAAAGAACTGTTAGAATCACAAACTCGACACGTACAGCAACTTTATTTAGGTCTGGAGCAAGGAGGCACCTTCTAAAGGGAATTAAACCACACGTTTATCGGGTCGATTTGGGTTTTTTTCCCCCCCACAAAAACCGTTAAAATCAGTCTGACTTGACGATACTTTTCTTTTTACGTCTAGGGAGACAAAGACGATCGAATTGTTTTCTTTTTAATATTACACAGGTTTGCTGGAGCATAACATTTTCCGATTAAGAAACACCTGACTATTAATTTTGTGATTAATCATCGTCAAAGTCTCAAGAGCTTACAGTTAAGACCTGAGTAAAATAACGGTCTGAAGAACATATGCTTTTTTTCCCTGACAGTTTAGTCTTTTGTTTCTCTCTCTCCATTTTATTTATTTAAACTGTTGCTCATAACATACACACTTTTGTCGAATTTCTGTCATTTATTTCACCTCACAGCAGCACAGTTCAATCACACGGCGTTAAATCTCATTATATCCCTCAAGAAGAATCTTTACACTTCATATAAAAAGACTTAATAAAAATGACTATTTGACCACCTTCATATAAAACATCACCCCACACATACACACTTATCATCATGAATATTACTTCTTTTCTTTTTTTGTGTAGTATTTTAATTTATAAGTTTACACTTAACTGCACAAAGGGAACTTAAATCAAACAAATTAAATCTGAATAGGAACAAAAGTAAATATTTATACCGGCTATATTACAGCTTTAAAGAAGAATTGCACTTAGTAACCATGATAAAGCTTTACGTGCAATTCTTTCGTGTTTCGTTTTATTTATATCATTTTCTAAACAAAACTGTCCAGGTAACATATAACATCATTATAATTAGGTCCTAGCATAAGAAGGTTAGCTTATCTTGTCTTTGCTAGCTAGCATGCTATGTGTTGGTTGTAAATCTCGCTGTTTTTCAGAATATTAGCTACTCACCGTCAGTTCATTATTTCAATTATGTTTTCTAGTTGTTTATTAAAAATAGGAATAACTCTGGTTATGAAGCTATAGCATAGTTTCCCAGCTCGCGCAGCACCTTAGCTTAGCGTAAACTAGCCTAACTTAGCTTAGCGTAAGCTAGCCTAATTTAGCTTAGCGTAAGCTAGCCTAACTTAGCTTAGCATAGACAAGCTCTCCGGCGCCTTACCGTCCGCCTCGGCCCGCACCAGCAGAGCTATACCGTTTAACCGATCCACATAGGCGGATGAAACGTGCCCGGTTCCCTGGTCGTCCCATTGTCTCTCCTCGTTCAGCGTGTACACTTTAACACGCCGCCTAGTATCCGACATGCTTTATTTCTTAAATCAGAAACCCCCCAAAATCCTTCCCCTGTAATGTCTGTCTTTTTCCTTAACCCCTACTTTCACACTTCACACTTAATAACCACATGTTACTGGCTAAATAAATATAAATAGCTACCAGGTAAAAAAAGACGACCTACAAGCGCTAAAAAACACAACTAAGCGCTTAACGTTACCCAACATGTACGTTTATTTTTTTAATACAAAAACCACCCGAGTGTCGTTTTTTTCGCTATTATCACTCTAACACGACCGCCATCTTGTAACCCGTACTTATGGCTGCGTCCCAATTCACCGACTCGTATTCTCACTAGAACTCCTAGCTAGCCACAAGTTGGAAAGAGTGTACACCGAGGCGCTCTTGTTAGGACACCTACCTACCTATGAACGCCTATTAAAGCGCGAACCGCGGCTATGTTCAAAACCAGATCCCGCTCACTATTTAGTGCACTATTTTAAATGTCCGCCATTTTGTAGTCACGTCTTAAAAGAAGGAGAGGAGGAAGGCGTGTCCGTAGGCAGAGAGAGAAGAGGAAAGGCAGGAGTTTAGGACTGAAAGTAGGGACTTTGAATGTTGGTATGATGACAGGTAAAGGCAGAGAGCTGGTAGATATGATGCAGAGGAGGAAAGTCGACATTCTGTGTGTCCAGGAGACCAGGTGGAAAGGGAGCAAGGCTAGAAGCATTGGAGCAGGGTTTAAACTGTTTTATCATGGGGTGGACAGGAAGAGAAATGGAGTAGGAGTGATCCTGAAGGAGGAGTTTGTGAAGAACGTTCTGGAGGTAAAGAGAGTGTCAGATAGGTTGATGAGTCTGAAGCTGGAAATTGAAGGTGTGATGTCGGATGTTGTTAGTGCTTACGCTCCACAAGTAGGTTGTGAGCAAGAGGAGAAAGACAGATTCTGGAGCGAGCTTGAGGAAGTGATGCAGAGTGTTCCCAGAGGTGAGAGAGTGGTGATAGGGGCAGACTTTAATGGACATGTTGGTGAAGGGAATAGTGGGGATGAGGAACTGATGGGCAGGTTTGGTCTTCAGGTAAGGAACCCAGAAGGACAGAGGTTGGTAGACTTTGCTAAAAGTATGGAGATGGCTGTGGTGAACACGTACTTTCAGAAGAGGCAGGAACACAGGGTGACATATAAGAGTGGTGGCAGGAGCACACAGGTGGACTGTAATCTGATGGAGATTAGCGAATGCAAAGTAGTGGTAGGAGAGAGTGTAGCTAGACAGCATAGGATGGTGGTGTGTAAGATGACTCTGGTGATGAGGAAGATGAAGAGAGCAAAGGCAGAGCAGAAGACAAAGTGGTGGAAGTTGGAAAAGGAAGAGTGCTGTGTGGTTTTCAGGGAGGAGTTGAGACAGGCTTTAGGTGGTCAGGAGGTGCTTCCAGATGACTGGACTACTACAGCCAAAGTGATCAGGGAGACAGGTAGGAAGGTGCTAGGTGTGTCATCTGGAAGGAGGAAAGAAGACAAGGAGACTTGGTGGTGGAATGAGGAAGTTCAGGAGAGTATCCAGAGGAAGAGGTTAGCTAGGAAGAAGTGGGACAGTGAGAGGACGGAGGAAAGTAGACAGGAATATAGGGAGATGCAGCGTGAGGTTAAGATAGAGGTGGCAAAGGCCAAACAGAAAGCTTATGAGGACATGTATGCAAGGTTAGATAGTAAGGAAGGTGAGAGGGATTTGTATCGGTTGGCGAGGCAGAGGGATAGAGATGGTAAGGATGTGCAGCAGGTTAGAGTGATTAAAGATAGAGATGGAAATGTGTTGACAGGTGACAGGAGGGTGAGGGAAAGATGGAAGGAGTACTTTGAGGAACTGATGAATGAGGAAAATGACAGAGAGAGAAGAGTAGTAGAGGCAAATATTGTTGAGCAGGAAGGAGAAAGGATTAGCAAGGGTGAAGTTAGGAGAGCTTTGAAGAGGATGAAGAGAGGAAAGGTGGTTGGTCCTGATGACGTACCAGTGGAGGTATGGAAGTGTCTAGGAGAGATGGCAGTAGAGTTTTTAACTAGGTTGTTCAACGAGGTCTTAGAGAGTGAGAGGATGCCTGAGGAAGGGAGGAGAAGTGTTTTGGTGCCGATTTTTAAGAACAAGGGAGATGTGTAGAGTTGTGGAAACTACAGAGGTATTAAGCTGATGAGCCAGACAATGAAGTTGTGGGAAAGAGTAGTGGAAGCAAGGCTAAGGGGAGAAGTGAGCATTTGTGAGCAGCAGTATGGTTTCATACCAAGAAAGAGCACTACAGATGCAATATTTGCTTTGAGAATGTTGATGGAGAAGTACAGAGAGGGTCAGAAAGAGCTGCATTGTGTCTTTGTAGATTTAGAGAAAGCGTATGACAGGGTGCCAAGAGAGGAGCTGTGGTATTGTATGAGGAGGTGTGGAGTGGCAGAGAAGTATGTTAGAGTGGTGCAGGATATGTATGAGAGCAGTAGGACAGTGGTAAGGTGTGCGGTAGGTGTGACAGAGGAGTTCACGGTGAAGGTGGGACTGCATCAAGGATCGGCTCTGAGCCCCTTCTTGTTTGCGGTGGTGATGGACAGGTGAGGATAGGGCTAGATGGAGGCAGATGATTCGCTGTGGCGACCCCTGAAGGGAACAGCCGAAAGGAAAAGAAGACTTTTGGAAATGTAAAATTCACGACAAAGATTTGCTTTAGCTAGCATTATCTTTAGCAATAAATAACACTTGTTCATTCATCTTGAATGTTCAAATGGTGAGATACGACGTCGGTACGGTTCGTTGTCAGTCATATTACTAATAACAATGTTATACCGAATCAATATTGCACTTAATTAATTAATTAATCAATTAATCAATCAATCAATTACAAAATCGTGTCCTGTGGTTTAGTTTTTGGAATCGAGACAATTTTGTGAAGAATCGACTCAATTGATTCCCTGTCAGAATTAGAGTCGGCTCTCAAAAGTTTTGGAATCGAACAGAAAACGTAACGGTCATCTACCATCACGTGTATCGTTCTAAGCCAATCACGTCGCATTATCTGACGTCACTGCAGCGCTTCCGGGTTTCCTTCAGACTTGGGTCGGAGCTCTGTAATCGACAAACTAGCCGAAATGTATTTATAGAAAGGAACATTGACAAGAGTTTTCTTGAACTAAATCATGTTTCAGCCTCTTCTCAACCACACATGTTAATGGAAATGGACCACCAATGGCCCCCATCAACTATAAAACTACTTATTACTCCTAATGTTCAAAAAAAAAAGTTGTTTATTTTGACATAATCTGAGGTTGCACACATGTAAAACCTCTTGATACTCTTGATTGTATTTTGCCACACAATTTTTTGAGAGCAGGAAAATCTTTTCAAAAGCAGTTCTTACCAGAATGTAACTACTTACTGGATAGGAAAATACTTTCTCCAATTGTTTGAGTGGAAAACGTGTGTAATTTTCATTTTATATATCTTTTTTTTTTTGCTTACTCTCTTGATGGGTGCCAATATTTCTGAAGTTGACTAATAATAAGCCTGATAATCCTGCGACTCAGATCGGTTGTGAAGTGGAAAACAATAAATAGAAATCATTATAATTATACATACAAACCGCTCTACATTTCCTCAGCTCATGTTATGCTATTTGGTTATAACCAGAGGTCCATAATATACAGTTTCACTACATTAACACTGGTTTTGTCTTGTTTTTCGGTCAAAACAGTGCACAGTTTCCCCTCACCCTGCTTCCCTGCATAAACCCCGGACTATGAGAATGTACATGACACGTCATTTGGGGTAAAAAACATTTATGAGCTCACACTCAGAATCTCAGAATCTGTTAAACGCTAAATGGTGACGCGGTGAAACTCCTTTCTTCATCCAGGCTCCGCTCGAGAGGCTGAAACGTAAATAAACTCAGTCCAAAGAACATTAAAGAAGAGGTCAGGAGGAAGGTGACGTCTGTCCGTCTGCTGTTCCCATCGTGATGCTCTGCCTCTCGCTCAGCGTCTTCACCACTGTGGCTGCGGGAGACTGGAGCACTTTACGCGACAGCCTCATCCTGCCGTCCGTGGGGTCGCGTCCGAAATATTTCACCTGCGAGATACGGGGAAGAGAGCCGAATCTTAGGTTCCACCATCTAGTAAATGATCAAATTATCAAACGCTCAAATAGCATTTTTCCACCGATATGAGATTATAACTTAAAGATACAGTTGAAGTCATAAGTTTACACACGCCTTGCAGAATCTGCAACATGTTAATAATTTAAAAAATTGCATTTAGTTTTTTAATCAGTCCTGCCCTAAATAAGCTGTTTCACACAACAGATGTTTACATATAATCCACAAGACACAATAATAACTGAATTTACACAAATGAACCAGTTCAAAAGTTGACACACGCTTGATTCTTAATACCGTGTGTCGTTACCCGGATGATCAGCGACTGTTTTTATGTTTTGTGATAGCTGTTCACGAGTCCCTTGTTTGTCCTGAGCAGTTAAACTGCCCACTGTTCTTCAGGAAATTCCTCCAGGTCCTGCACATTCTTTACTTTTCCAGCATCTTCTGCACATTTGACCCCTTCCCAACAGCGACTATATGATGTTGAGATCCGTCTTTTCACACTGAGGACGACTGAGGGACTCGTACACGACTATTACAGAAGGTGCAAACATTCACTGATGCTCAAGAAGGCAACACGATACATTAAGGGGGGGGGGTGTAAACTTTTGAACAGGACGATCGGTGTAAATTGTTATTATTTTGTCTTCTGGGAAAGAAACATGTACATATCTTATGTAGATCTTTAAACAAAATAACAGTTTACACCCATCATCCTGTTCAAAGTTTACACACACACACCCCCCCCCACCTCGCCGGCTCTTAACGTATCGTGTTGCCTTCTTGAGCATCGGTGAGTCTTTGTGCTCCACGCCTACCCATAAACCCCCTCTCTGTATCGCAACGCAGACATGCAGACATGCTTCCATGCACAGTATAGATCAAACCTTGTATAAGAAGTACAATCATACAATGATTATGGTTTTATTGCAATTGGAGTTCGCTAAACACGACAAACTATTCCGTTAAATGTTCAACATCTCAACCACACGCTTCTGTTTCCGGACATTTGAGACGCAGTACACACCTGGATCTGCTGTCCGACATCCAGTCCGAGAGCAGTGGGATGTTTGATCTAGAAAAACAAGATGGTGAAGGCTAGTTTAAAAATAGGCTGCTAAGATAGGATAAGCAGTGAAAAATGGCAAATCAGAAATGCGTGCGCACAACAGGGAACTTGTTTCATACTCAAAGTCTGAAAAAAAAAGACAAAAAATTTGACTTCTTTTTGTAAGGCTCAAACTTTTTGGGGTAGTTTCAGGACTTTTTTTTTGCCTTTTTCAGGATGGATTGTTTTGCTGACACTTGGCAACCCTGATTATAAGTGTGTCTGGAGTGAACAGGCTTTCACTAGTAAGAAAGTAAGAATGAAAAAGAATGACAGAGATACAAAGACAAAAAAAAAAAAAAAAGAAATACAGAAAAAGCAACAAAAAGCAAAAATAACACAGAAAAAAATTATCTTAAAGGAAAAAAAAGAAGAAAAAAAAAACAGGAACAGGCAAGAAGGCAAAACTGAAAGAAAAGTTGAAAAGAAAGAAAGAAAGAAAATGGACAGAATGACAGAAAGAAAGAAAAAGAATAACAGATACAAAGACAAAAAAAGCGAAAACAGAAATACAGAATAGGCAACAAAAACATGCAGCAAAATAAAGAAATAAGAATAATCTTAAAGGAAAAAGAAGAAAAAAAAACAGAAACAGGCAAGAAGGCAAAACAGAAAGAAAAGTAAAAAAAAAAAAGAAAGATAAAAAGAAAATGACAGAAAGAAAGAAATAGTTTATAAATAGGCCGGTGAGATTTAAGGGAAATAAATTTAAATTCTAATTTCTGCAGATATTGGCTCTGGCAAACAAAGAGAAAGTGCAAGTCGTGCCTCCCTTTTCAAAACGCCTGAACTTTTTGGCCTAGTTTCAGGACTCGGTTTGTTTTTTCTGATATAGTTTTATGGCGACATTTTTGTTTTTTTCATCATTTGCAAATAAATATCACGATTTCCAAAAAAAAATAAAAAATCAAACAATATCCACTCATTTAAAGTGAGTTCCACAAATACGTTTTTTTCATGTGGACTCCGGCAGTTCAATCCATAAATAAATCTTTATTTTTATTCACTGGCTCTGCTCTAGCCAATCGGATAGCGAGGACGATAAAGGGAGCAGAGAAATGTCTGGCTTATTCAAAATCTAGACATTAAAACCCAATAAAAAGAAAAAAGAAACGTTTTATCACCTGATGAGAGCGTAGCTGGGATGGGATTTCTTTTTTTTTTTTTTGCTGAGACCTGGCAACCCTGATTATAAGTGTATGTGGAGTAAACAGGTTTTGTCTTTATCTCCGAGGACGGTCTTACCCGTTTATGATCGAGCTGCGAGTTGTGTAGGAGCACAGCACTCATGTTGGGATAAAGCTTCACCATTACACCAGTGTCTCTATAACACAGACACACACCAACACAGACACACACCAACACAGACACACACCAACACAGACACACACCAACACAAACAATCATCAGCACAGTGAAAAAATACACTCAGCTAAGAAAGCAATGTCACAGTGTTCACACACACACACACACACACACACACACACACACACACACACACACACACACACACACACACACACACACGTTACCTGATTTCTGTGATGGTTGCCGTGTACACGGCCCCGAATTCAAGCTGCTGTTCTTGCTGTAAAACAAAATAAAAACTTATTTTTAAAATCACAGCTTTTTTTTCATCCAGTTCTCCAAGTTATAAAAGCAGGCGATGGAACGCACGTCGTCTTTGCAGATGTCGGTGATGAACTCCTGAGCCTCGTGCATGGCGTGTGGAGTCGGAGCGAACACCGAGAACGTCTCCTCGTCCACTTGGCTTATGGTCACGCCTGAAATAAAACACAGCCAAGGGAACGGTGGAGAAAAAATACAAACAAATGCAAAGAAAGTGGCGTTAATAATCTGCAGAACGTCATCAGCTTTGAATCATTCAGAACAATAATCACCTTTCAGTACTGACAGGAACAAAGTACCAAAGATACACAGAAAAAAAACAGTAATGCAGAAGGACAGACAGAGAGAAGGTGTATAAAAATAAAAAATAATTTTTTTTTTTAAAAAAAAAACAACGATGAAAAAGGATGACAAAAAACACAAAACAGAAAAGATGAAAGAAAGAAAGAAAAGTGCAAATAAAGGAAGAAAGAAAGATGGAAATAAATAAATATATATATAAAAGAAAGAAAGAAAGAACAAAAGGACAGACACAAAAAAAGAGACAATTCAGAACAAACAACAAAAACAAAGAATAAAGGAAAGAAAGGAGCGAATGTACAGAAAAAATCTGGGGGAAAAAGAAAGTGAAAGAAAAATGCAAAACAGAAAAATAAAAAAAACAGAAAAGAAAGAATAAAAACAAAGAAAGAAATACACAAATAAGTGTGTGTGTGTGTGTGTGTGCACGTGTGTGTGTGTGTGACCTGTTTGGGCCTGTAGTCGGCGGAGGTTGTATCCTCCAGGACCAACAAATCGAGCTCTTCTGGAAATCGGCACCCGAACGTTTTCTTCAGACAGTAAACACATTTCACGGCGTGAGGAAAAAAAACACCGAAACGTAAAAAAGAGGAACTGAAACAATAAAAATCATAAAAGCTCTGTGTGTAATTCTGTGTTTATCTTCATACCCACTACAGGGCCGTTCTCCTTCCTCGAGCCTCTGGGCTTTGAAATGGTTTTATTCATGATCCCTAAAATCTCCCTCTTGGCCACTGAAACAGAGGAACGAGTGAGACGGTGCACAGACTGTGTTTGTTGTTAAAAAGGATAAAGTCGAGATTAACCTCAACCAAAGTGATGGAAAGACCAAAGTGTGGAGAAAGAAAGGATCTGCTCGTGATCCAAAACAGTTTAGTTCAAATAAAATCGAACTAGTATGGAGAAATTTTCAATGAGTAATCACTTAATTAAATGAATAAAATTAGTGATAGTGTGTGTGTGTGTGTGTGATGTCTGTGTGAGAGAGAGAGAAAGATGTGTGTCTTTGTGACGTGTGTATGTGTGTGTGTGTGTGTGTGGGGTGTGTGTGGTGTGTGAAAGAGTGACATGTGTGTATGTGTGTGTGTGTGTGTGTGTGTGTGTGATGTGTTGGTCACCGGTCGCCTGCTGGATGGCCTCCATTACGATTTTCAGAGGAAGTCCTGGGATCTTAATATCAGCCTGAGAGAAAACACACACACACACACACACACACACACACACACACACACACACACACACACACACACATGAAAAGGTTCTCATCACCCGTCGAGGTTTTCTGTAGTCGGGGTTCTCTGTGTTACCTGTAACGCAGTGATGCCTTTATTTGTTCCGGCCATTTTAAAGTCCATGTCTCCATTATAGTCCTCAATCCCCTACGATTATTAAACACACATTAAAATTAAAATTAAAATTAAAACAGACAGAAATAAAAATTTTAAAAAAGCACATTAAAGGCAAAACATTTGCGCATGCGAGTATAGAGTTAATACACAGAGAAAGAAAGAAAATAAAAGAGAAAGAAAGAAAAGGAAAAAGAATAATGTACAAAAATGAATATGGAAAAAACGTAAAACTTAAAAACAACAGACAAAAAGACAAAACAGAAAAGAAAGAAAGAAAGAAATGAAAAGGAAAAAGAAAAAGAACAGAAAGATACAAAACCGAAAAGAAAGAAAGCCATAAAAATACAGAAGTACATAAAAACTAAAAGTAGAAAAGACAAACAAGAAAAAGGTGAAGAAAAATAAAAATTAAAGAAAGGAAGGAAGGAAGGAAGAAAAAAAAGGGAAACAGAAACAGACAAAACAACAAAAAAAGTAGAAAGGAGGGAAAATAGTGAAAGAGAGAGAGGCAGAAAGAAAGAGCGATAGAAAGAAGAAAAAAAAGAAAGAAAGAAAGAGAAAAGAAAAGAAGACAGAAGTGTATGTGAGTGTATAGAGTTAACAGACTTACTAATATATCGGTCAGTAATCTGTAGTCGTGGATTTCGGAGACTTTCTCAGGGTTTGGTTTGGAAATGAGACCCACAGCCACTCCGGCCACCGCTGAGGATATCGGCACACCTGAGAACACAACCTGCTGATCAACACCTGCTCTAATCACCCCACGTCACCCCCCATGTCACCCCCCACGTCACGTCATGTGATCACGTCTGAATAACATCCCGCAAGTCCGACACGTGGAAACAGAAAGAGAGCACACAAAGACAACAGAAATATAGAACAAAATACAGATGTAAGGACAGTAAAACAAGAACAAACAAAAAACACAACATAAAGAAAGAAAAAAATACAAAGATTATAGAAAGAATGACAAAAAAATGGCAGAAAATATGAAAGCAATATGGACAAAAAGAATTAAGACGAAGAAAGAAAGAAGAAGAGTGTAGAAAAAAGAATCTGAAAAAGGAGAAACAAGAAAGCAAAACAAAAAGGGAAAAAAGAAAAACAAAAAGACAAAACAGAAAAAAAAGTGTCAATATTGAGAAAAAATTATGAATTCAGTAGAAAAGAAGAAAAAAAAGAAAAAGAAGGAAAATTTAAAGAAAAGTTAAAAGTATTAAAAAATAAAGAAAAAGTTACAGACAGAAACACAAAGACAAAAAAAGAGAACAAATATTTTTTAAAAATCCACAAAGATGAAGGAAGATAAAGAATGACACAAAAGACAGAAAAAGAAATATAACACAGCAACAATGACAAGAAGAGGAAGAAAAAAAAACAAAGACATCATAATGTACAAAAAAACATTTAAAAAAGAAAAAGGTAAAACAGAAAAGGGGGGGGGGGGGGATAAGCAGGTGACAAAGAATAGTATAGTCTATAGTCTATGAATAGGAATCTGAAAGAAAAATTAAAACAAAAATGTAAAAATGAAAGACAAAAACACTGTAGAAAAGAAGGAAAGAAATGAAAAATATCAATAAAAAAGCAACAAAGACAAAGAAAGAAAGAAACCTCACCTGCGTCCATTAAAGCCAGACTGCCTCCACACGCTGACGCCATGGACGACGAGCCTACACAATAAACACACAGGAAGTTACAACACAGCTCAGTGAATACACGGATCAATGTCAACGTCATTAACGAGGTCAGAATCAGTAACGAGGTTAACACCAGTAACAAAGTCGATGTCAGTAACGATATAAAATCATTTAAAAGGTCAATGTCAGTAATGAGGTTAATGTCAATAACGATGTAAACATCATTAATGAGGTTAATGTTAGTAATGAGGTTAATGTCAGTAATGAGGTTAATGTCAGTAATGATGTAAACGTCAGTAATGAGGTTAATGTCAGTAATGATGTAAATGTTAGTAATGATGTAAACGTCAGTAATGAGGTTAATGTTAGTAATGATGTAAACGTCAGTAATGAGGTTAATGTCAGTAATGAGGTTAATGTCAGTAATGAGGTTAATGTCAGTAATGATGTAAACGTCAGTAATGAGGTTAATGTCAGTAATGAGGTTAATGTCAGTAATGAGGTTAATGTCAGTAATGATGTAAACGTCAGTAATGATGTTAATGTCAGTAATGATGTTAATGTCAGTAATGATGTAAACGTCAGTAATGAGGTTAATGTCAGTAATGAGGTTAATGTCAGTAATGAGGTTAATGTCAGTAATGATGTAAACGTCATTAATGAGGTTAATGTCAGTAATGATGTTAATGTCAGTAATGATGTAAACGTCAGTAATGAGGTTAATGTCAGTAATGAGGTTAATGTCAGTAATGATGTAAACGTCAGTAATGAGGTTAATGTCAGTAATGATGTAAATGTCATTAATGAGGTTAATGTCAGTAATGAGGTTAATGTCAGTAATGATGTAAACGTCATTAATGAGGTTAATGTCAGTAATGATGTAAACGTCAGTAATGAGGTTAATGTCAGTAATGATGTAAACGTCAGTAATGAGGTTAATGTCAGTAATGAGGTTAATGTCAGTAATGAGGTTAATGTTAGTAATGAGGTTAATGTCAGTAATGATGTAAACTTCAGTAATGAGGTTAATGTCAGTAATGAGGTTAATGTCAGTAATGATGTAAACATCATTAATGAGGTTAATGTCAGTAATGATGTAAACGTCAGTAATGAGGTTAATGTCAGTAATGATGTAAACGTCAGTAATGAGATTAATGTTAGTAATGAGGTTAATGTTAGTAACGATGTAAACATCATTAATGAGGTTAATGTCAGTAATGATGTAAACGTCAGTAATGAGGTTAATGTCAGTAATGAGGTTAATGTTAGTAATGAGGTTAATGTCAGTAATGAGGTTAATGTCAGTAATGATGTAAACGTCAGTAATGATGTAAACGTCAGTAATGAGGTTAATGTCAGTAATGATGTAAACGTCAGTAATGAGGTTAATGTCAGTAATGAGGTTAATGTCAGTAATGATGTAAACGTCATTAATGAGGTTAATGTCAGTAATGATGTAAACGTCAGTAATGAGGTTAATATCAGTAATGATGTAAACGTCAGTAATGAGGTTAATGTCAGTAATGAGGTTAATGTCAGTAATGATGTAAACGTCAGTAATGAGGTTAATGTTAGTAATGAGGTTAATGTCAGTAATGAGGTTAATGTCAGTAATGATGTAAACGTCAGTAATGAGGTTAATGTCAGTAATGATGTAAACGTCAGTAATGAGGTTAATGTCAGTAATGAGGTTAATGTCAGTAACGATGTAAACATCATTAATGAGGTTAATGTCAGTAATGATGTAAACGTCAGTAATGAGGTTAATGTCAGTAATGAGGTTAATGTTAGTAATGAGGTTAATGTCAGTAATGAGGTTAATGTCAGTAATGATGTAAACGTCAGTAATGATGTAAACGTCAGTAATGAGGTTAATGTCAGTAATGATGTAAACGTCAGTAATGAGGTTAATGTCAGTAATGAGGTTAATGTCAGTAATGATGTAAACGTCATTAATGAGGTTAATGTCAGTAATGATGTAAACGTCAGTAATGAGGTTAATGTCAGTAATGATGTAAACGTCAGTAATGAGGTTAATGTCAGTAATGAGGTTAATGTCAGTAATGATGTAAACGTCAGTAATGAGGTTAATGTTAGTAATGAGGTTAATGTCAGTAATGATGTAAACGTCAGTAATGAGGTTAATGTCAGTAATGAGGTTAATGTCAGTAATGATGTAAACATCATTAATGAGGTTAATGTCAGTAATGATGTAAACGTCAGTAATGAGGTTAATGTCAGTAATGATGTAAACGTCAGTAATGAGGTTAATGTTAGTAATGAGGTTAATGTTAGTAATGATGTAAACGTCAGTAATGAGGTTAATGTCAGTAATGAGGTTAATGTCAGTAACGATGTAAACATCATTAATGAGGTTAATGTCAGCAATGAGGTTAATGTCAGTAATGAGGTTAATGTCAGTAATGAGGTTAATGTCAGTAATGATGTAAACGTCAGTAATGATGTAAACGTCAGTAATGAGGTTAATGTCAGTAATGATGTAAACGTCAGTAATGAGGTTAATGTCAGTAATGAGGTTAATGTCAGTAATGATGTAAACGTCAGTAATGAGGTTAATGTCAGTAATGAGGTTAATGTCAGTAATGAGGTTAATGTCAGTAATGATGTAAACGTCAGTAATGAGGTTAATGTCAGTAATGAGGTAAACGTCAGTAATGAGGTTAATGTCAGTAATGATGTAAACGTCATTAATGAGGTTAATGTCAGTAATGAGGTTAATGTCAGTAATGATGTTAATGTCAGTAATGATGTAAACGTCAGTAATGAGGTTAATGTCAGTAATGAGGTTAATGTCAGTAATGATGTAAACGTCAGTAATGAGGTTAATGTCAGTAATGATGTAAATGTCATTAATGAGGTTAATGTCAGTAATGAGGTTAATGTCAGTAATGATGTAAACGTCAGTAATGAGGTTAACGTCAGTAATGATGTAAACGTCAGTAATGAGGTTAATGTCAGTAATGAGGTTAATGTCAGTAATGATGTAAACGTCAGTAATGAGGTTAATGTCAGTAATGAGGTTAATGTCAGTAACGATGTAGACATCATTAATGAGGTTAATGCCAGTAATGATGTAAAAGTCAGTAATGAGGTTAGTAATGGTGAGAATGAAGGAGATTATACTCAGGAGACACACCGTTGGACTCCAGCACCTCGGAGGTCACTCGGATTGTAAATGGGAAGTCTTTAGGAATGATGGGTCTCAGGGCTTTTTCAGCCAGAGCACCTAAACACGTAAAGACAAAGAAATAAAGAAGCAAAGAGCTCAGGGAGGGGTTAATAATGGACATAACTGGACATAACAGTCATGACCCACCGTCACTCACCATGACCGAGCTCTCGTCTGTTCAGTCCACCCATTTTCCCGATTTCATTCGTCGCATAGGGAGGAAACTGAGACGGAAAAATAGAGAGAAAGAAATTCCTTTATGGGCTTCTAGTTTTTTGTCAATAAAAAAAAAGGATGCGCTGGATCAAGTGCTATTCTATAAGCTGTTGAATAATGAGTGTGGAAACTATTTTGTTGAACCCCATTTGCAATGATTAATGTGATAATTACAACTAGGACTATTCATGTAGCAATATACTGACAATACACTATAAGATTTAGTTCGATGCTCGCCATCGTCTCATTCATAAGTCATTGTATTAGTCTTTCTTTTTCTTGTCATTTTTAAATCAGTTCTTGCTTTTATGTTGCATCATATCACATTTTTAACAACAGAGAAACAAAATGTGACCCGCTTCTTCAGTGTGCATTTTCAGTCCGTCTCGGATGCTTGTACTCAAGAAAATTCTGGCAACCTCAACTTAATCGGCTGCGTAACCCGACTCTGAATACAAGGAACTTTCCCGTGGTGAATATTTCAATCAATTAAACATACGTTTGGGCAAACCGTTGCGATCGCAATATACGTATTCGATGTTTTTATAACGCAGGATGGATGTATTTATTTACATGCATATTCTTAATACGTCAGAAGCAAAATTGGCCACGCCCACCAGTGCAAATTGTCACTGAAACACTGCCATTTTGCTGCTTCTTTTAGTAAATGAAAAATAATTTTTTATTATTAAAAAAAAGAGAAGGAAAAAAAAAGAAATAAATAATGAATACTCACCTCATAGTGGAGCATGAAATTCTTGTCTTTGATTCCACTATTAGAGACAAAATTAAACAATTAATCAGGAAATAAATATTTCAAAAATTACACAATAGCTGCTACAAATACCAAATGAGGTTTTTTCCCCCCCTTAGACAACAACCGAAGTGTTGGGGACAGAAAAAGTGTTTTATAGTCTTCAAACCAATCCGAAATTAGTGTTTTGTACTTACACCATGGAGCATATACTGATTTATTCCTTTTTAATTTGAACAGATCTAAATTCAAAGATAAACGCTTGATATCGTGATGTTGCGATGTGGTCCAGTTCCTATCTCTGTTCAGTTTTACCTCAGAGCCGTGGTTATGATGTCCGTTTTCACACTGGACTCTATAGAGTCGAAAGTTACGCTGCAGAGCACCTAAAAAAATAAACAAATATCATTATAATCATAAAGTGCAGATAAATAAAAATATTACTGTTTTTATTACCAGTACTCCATCTGACCTGCGTTTGTCCTCTCTGGAAGAGCGCAGAGCCGTGTAGAGGTTTAAAGACGTCCACTTCACACGAGATGTCTCTTAATGACGTTAAGTCTCGTCCGTCACACCTGAAACAACACCGAGACATTATGTAATCCGAATGTGGCTAAATTTTACAGTAACACCACATGGTGGATATGACTGGAATTAGAAAACGATGTCACCTTCTGTACTCAGTCAGCACCAGGTTACGGAAAACGTCTTTCGAAACCACGTTGAAGGCCTCGATCACTTCGAACGGTTCGGCTTGAGGAAATTTCTCTATGAAGAATTAAGTAAAATTATTTGATCCTTCTCAGCACCGTTTGCATGATCGTGGCTAAAATATATAAAGCAATTCGTTAACCTTTGGTTTTTGTATGCTTTTAATTTTGCCTATGTACAGTGGGTATAGAAAAGAATCACCCCCCTTTAAAATAATCACATTTTGTTGCTTTTCAGCCTGAAATGAAGATGGATACAGTTTTTGTTTTATCCAGCTGTATTTACTCAGTGCAACTTATAACATCCAAGTGAAAGATATAACACCAACATGTCAGAAAAAAAAAAAATTAAAAATTAAATACCAGAATCACTGAGTTGGAAAAAGGATCACCCCCTTGCTTTAGTTTGCCTTAATTTTTTAATTATAACCTTTAGTCTGTCCTTGCCATTACTGTCAGTGGCGTTACTGTCAGTGGTGTTACTGTCCTTGGCGCTACTGTCAGTGGCGCTACTGTCAGTGGCGCTACTGTCAGTGGCGTTACTGTCAGTGGCGCTACTGTCAGTGGCGTTACTGTCAGTGGCGTTACTGTCAGTGGCGCTACTGTCAGTGGCGCTACTGTCAGTGGCGCTACTGTCAGTGGCGCTACTGTCAGTGGCGTTACTGTCAGTGGCGCTACTGTCAGTGGCGCTACTGTCAGTGGCGTTACTGTCAGTGGCGTTACTGTCAATGGCGTTACTGTCAATGGCGTTACTGTCAATGGTGTTACTGTCCTTGGCGTTATTGTGAGTGGCGCTACTGTCAGTGATGTTACTGTCAATGGTGTTATTGTCAATGGTGTTACTGTCCTTGCCGTTACTGTCAGTGGTGTTACTGTCCTTGAAGTTACTGTCCTTGGCGTTATTGTCAGTGGCGCTACTGTCAGTGGCGTTACTGTCAGTGGCGTTACTGTCAATGTTTTTACTGTCAGTGGTGTTACTGTGAGTGGTGTTACTGTCAGTGGTGTTACTGTCAGTGGTGTTACTGTCCTTGGCGTTATTGTCAGTGGCGCTACTGTCAGTGATGTTACTGTCAGTGGTGTTATTGTCAATGGTGTTACTGTCAGTGGTGTTACTGTCCTTGCCATTACTGTTAGTGGTGCTACTGTCAGTGGTGTTACTGTCCTTGGTGTTACTGTCAGTGGCGCTACTGTCAGTGGCGCTACTGTCAGTGATGTTACTGTCCTTGGCGCTACGGTCAGTGGTGTTACTGTCCTTGGCGCTACTGTCAGTGGCGTTACTGTCAGTGGCGTTACTGTCAGTGGCGTTACTGTCCTTGCCGTTACTGTCAGTGGCGTTACTGTCAGTGGCGCTACTGTCCTTGGCGCTACTGTCAGTGGCGTTACTGTCAATGGTGTTACTGTCAGTGGTGTTACTGTCAATGGTGTTACTGTCAGTGGCGTTACTGTCAGTGGCGTTACTGTCCTTGGCGTTATTGTCAGTGGCGCTACTGTCAGTGATGTTACTGTCCTTGGCGTTACTGTCAGTGGCGTTACTGTCAGTGGCGTTACTGTCCTTGCCATTACTGTCAGTGGTGTTACTGTCCTTGCCATTACTGTCAGTGGTTTTACTGTCCTTGGCGCTACTGTCAGTGGTGTTACTGTCCTTGGCGCTACTGTCAGTGGTGTTACCGTCAGTGGTGTTACCGTCAGTGGTGTTATTGTCAATGGTGTTACTGTCAGTGGTGTTACTGTCCTTGCCGTTACTGTCAGTGGTGTTACTGTCAGTGGTGTTACTGTCCTTGGCGTTATTGTCAGTGGCGCTACTGTCAGTGGCGTTACTGTCAATGGTGTTACTGTCAATGGTGTTATTGTCCTTGCCGTTACTGTCAGTGGTGTTACTGTCAGTGGTGTTACTGTCAATGTTTTTACTATCAGTGGCGCTACTGTCAGTGGCGTTACTGTCAGTGGCGTTACTGTCAGTGGCGCTACTGTCAGTGGCGCTACTGTCAGTGGCGCTACTGTCAGTGGCGTTACTGTCAGTGGCGCTACTGTCAGTGGCGTTACTGTCAGTGGCGCTACTGTCAGTGGCGTTACTGTCAGTGGCGTTACTGTCAATGGCGTTACTGTCAATGGCGTTACTGTCAATGGTGTTACTGTCCTTGGCGTTATTGTGAGTGGCGCTACTGTCAGTGATGTTACTGTCAATGGTGTTATTGTCAATGGTGTTACTGTCCTTGCCGTTACTGTCAGTGGTGTTACTGTCCTTGAAGTTACTGTCCTTGGCGTTATTGTCAGTGGCGCTACTGTCAGTGGCGTTACTGTCAGTGGCGTTACTGTCAATGTTTTTACTGTCAGTGGTGTTACTGTGAGTGGTGTTACTGTCAGTGGTGTTACTGTGAGTGGTGTTACTGTCCTTGGCGTTATTGTCAGTGGCGCTACTGTCAGTGATGTTACTGTCAGTGGTGTTATTGTCAATGGTGTTACTGTCAGTGGTGTTACTGTCCTTGCCATTACTGTTAGTGGTGCTACTGTCAGTGGTGTTACTGTCCTTGGTGTTACTGTCAGTGGCGCTACTGTCAGTGGCGCTACTGTCAGTGGCGCTACTGTCAGTGATGTTACTGTCCTTGGCGCTACGGTCAGTGGTGTTACTGTCCTTGGCGCTACTGTCAGTGGCGTTACTGTCAGTGGCGTTACTGTCAGTGGCGTTACTGTCCTTGCCGTTACTGTCAGTGGCGTTACTGTCAGTGGCGCTACTGTCCTTGGCGCTACTGTCAGTGGCGTTACTGTCAATGGTGTTACTGTCAGTGGTGTTACTGTCAATGGTGTTACTGTCAGTGGCGTTACTGTCAGTGGCGTTACTGTCCTTGGCGTTATTGTCAGTGGCGCTACTGTCAGTGATGTTACTGTCCTTGGCGTTACTGTCAGTGGCGTTACTGTCAGTGGCGTTACTGTCCTTGCCATTACTGTCAGTGGTGTTACTGTCCTTGCCATTACTGTCAGTGGTTTTACTGTCCTTGGCGCTACTGTCAGTGGTGTTACTGTCCTTGGCGCTACTGTCAGTGGTGTTACTGTCCTTGGCGCTACTGTCAGTGGTGTTACCGTCAGTGGTGTTACCGTCAGTGGTGTTATTGTCAATGGTGTTACTGTCAGTGGTGTTACTGTCCTTGCCGTTACTGTCAGTGGTGTTACTGTCAGTGGTGTTACTGTCCTTGGCGTTATTGTCAGTGGCGCTACTGTCAGTGGCGTTACTGTCAATGGTGTTACTGTCAATGGTGTTATTGTCCTTGCCGTTACTGTCAGTGGTGTTACTGTCAGTGGTGTTACTGTCAATGTTTTTACTATCAGTGGTGTTACTGTCAGTGGTGTTACTGTCAGTGGTGTTACTGTCCTTGGCGTTATTGTCCTTGGCGTTATTGTCAGTGGCGCTACTGTCAGTGATGTTACTGTCAATGGTGTTACTGTCAGTGGTGTTACTGTCCTTGCCGTTACTGTTAGTGGTGTTACTGTCAGTGGTGTTACTGTCCTTGGTGTTACTGTCAGTGGCGCTACTGTCAGTGGTGTTACTGTCAGTGGTGTTACTGTCCTTGGCGCTACTGTCAGTGGTGTTACTGTCCTTGGCGCTACTGTCAGTGGTGTTACTGTCAGTGGTGTTACTGTCAGTGGTGTTACTGTCCTTGGCGTTATTGTCAGTGGCGTTATTGTCAGTGGTGTTACTGTCAATGGTGTTACTGTCAGTGGTGTTACTGTCAGTGGTGTTACTGTCAATGGTGTTATTGTCAGTGGTGTTACTGTCAGTGGTGTTACTGTCCTTGCCGTTACTGTCAGTGGTGTTACTGTCAGTGGTGTTAATGTCAGTGGTGTTACTGTCCTTGGCGCTACTGTCCTTGGCGCTACTGTCCTTGGCGTTACTGTCAGTGGCGTTACTGTCAATGGCGTTACTGTCCTTGGCGTTACTGTCCTTGGCGTTACTGTCCTTGGCGTTACTGTCAGTGGTGTTACTGTCAGTGGTGTTACTGTCAGTGGCGCTACTGTCAGTGGCGCTACTGTCAGTGGCGCTACTGTCAGTGGCGTTACTGTCAGTGGCGTTATTGTCAGTGGCGTTACTGTCAGTGGTGTTACTGTCCTTGCCGTTACTGTCAGTAGTGTTACTGTCAGTGGTGTTACTGTCCTTGCCGTGACTGTCAGTAGTGTTACTGTCAGTGGTGTCACTGTCCTTGCCATTACTGTCAGTGGTGTTACTGTCAGTGGTGTTACTGTTACAGTTGTAAAGGCCTGTGTTCATGACACCAGTTTTTTTCTGCAGTAAATGCAGTAACTGTCGTGAAAATCTAAACAAACCGGAGATCATTTTTTAAATCAGTTTTAACTTACTATATACACACACATATCTACATGGATTATTAACATCAAGCAAAAAAAATAAATAAATAAATAAAAAAATAAATAAAATAAAAAACCCACAAGTTTCAATCCAGGACTTTTGACAGCCGTATTGTGTAGAATGACGTGATTCTTTGTGACATTGTTGTAAAATTTAATGTGACTTTATGCTTTTGTGTGTTAAAAAAAAAAAAAAAAAGCAGCCACCTTTAACTTGCTCCTCTGTGTCGAGTCGGATTTTGTTCACAGCTTCGTCTCTTGAGATCTGCAGAACCCAGACGGGGCAGAATATGTTAGAGACCAATAACGAACACTATAAACAACAATAATAAACCCTACAAATACCTTATCGTGTGAAAAGTCTGTAAAGACGGCGTAGATCTTCTCACCAGCCTGCCTGCACGCACACACACACACACACACACACACACACACACACACACACACGCACAAAACTTTACTCAAAGCCAGTTTGTTTTTTCTCTCAATTAAAGAAATCTTTTAAAAGCCCAATATAACAAAATTATAATAGAAATCCATGAACAAAATATGGAAAGAAAATAAAAAAAAGAAAGAAATGGGCCGACAATAAAAATGAACAAATGAATGAATGATGAATGAAATGAAAACGACCGAATTAATGAAATGATGAAAAAAAAGAAAATGAACAGAATGAATACAATCAGATGAAATAAAATGAATGAAATTAAACGAGTGAAATAAAAACGAACGCTCATATAATTACTTTAATGATCGATTAATCCACTGATTGAGTGAAATTAACTGAATGAACTTAACTAAAATGAAAATGAAAATGAATAATAAAATGAAATCAGAAAGGACGGTTTCTTATCGTGTGTAGGACAGTTTATAGCTCGTACTGGCGCGTGTACTCCACCATCTCGGGCGGGGCGCTGAAGAGTTTCTGGGGCGTGCGCTTCACCACCTTGTGCTCTCGGACCAGCTGCTGGATGGCGTGGATGATCTGCTGCGTGTGTTTCACGCCCAGTTTAATGGCGTGACAGAAGTCCTGCTGGAGGACGTTCTCAGCAGCGGCTTCCATCATCACTGCGAACACAAGAAACACGTAAGGCACATGGTGAGCTCACTGCTAACACAGACGAGCGATTAGTCACGGCCAGTCGTAATACTGAAGGTCGCAGAGAACTAGCAGGTAACGAGTGAGTGTTTACACCTGTGAGTGTCGGTAAGGACGATGCGTTTGTCGCAGTGTCTTGGACACACATGAGAGAGATCCGAGGCCAGGAGAGCTCACAGCGAACAAGTTGTGTGCGCTTGTTTTGTGTTTATTCACAATTAAGTTACTAATGAAGTGCTGAGGAGAAAAAAAAACATTAAAGAAGACGACAGCACACCCAACTCTGAAGCCTGTCTCTCGAGTCCTCTTTCACCTTCTGGCCTGAATCGGGATGCAGTCGGACTCCTATAAAACTCCACGTAGAGTGAAGGGGAAACTGAAGGTGTTCACACTCACCCACTTGGCTGGAAGGAGCTCCTGCTATCACCAGGTTCAGCGAGCTGGAGCTCATCTCCTTCCGGGTCGGGTTCACGACAAACTCTCTGTCGATCAGGCCGATACGCACGGCACCTGCGGCGGGACCAGCACCAAAATTAATTTAACACACACACACACACACACACACACACACACACACACACTTCTTTCTTTATGTTTTCTTTCTTTTCTGTTGCATTTTTTCTTTCATTTTTTCAATCATTCACTCCTTTCTTTCTTTTATTCTTCATGTTTTTGTTATTTGTTCTGAATTGTCTGTCTTTTTTGTCTGTCTTTCTGCCCTTTTCCTTCTTTCCATCTTTCTGCCCTTTTCTTTCTTTCTTTCTTTCTTTCTTTCTTTCTTTCTTTCCGTCTGTCTTTCTGTCCCTTTCTTTCTTCCTGTATGTCCATTTTTCTTCGTTTTCTTTCTATATTTTCTTTCTTTTCCCTATTTCTGTTTTTTTTTTCCTTTTTATATTTTACCTTCTTCCTTTTTTCCTTTCCTTTTTTCTACATACATTTGCTCATTTTTCTCAATTAAGTTTCTGTCTTTTTTGTCTTTTAATGTCTGTCTGTCACTCTTTTTCTTTCTTTTACTACTTTTTCTGTATTTTTTGTCATCTTTTTCTGTCTTTCTGCCCAACTTTCTCATCTTTTCTTTTGTCTTTTTACACCTCCTCTATGTCTGTCCTTCTGTATTACTGTTTTTTTTTTTTTTTTGTATCTTTGGTACTTTGTTCCTGTCAGTACTGAAAGGTGATTATTGTTCTGAATGATTCAAAGCTGATGACGTTCTGCAGATTATTAACGCCACTTTCTTTATATTTGTACCCTGGCTGTGTTTTATTTTCGTACACACACCACGATCACCCAAACTCAGAAATATCGGCTCACCGACTGGTCCGTTCCAGGGAATATCGGAGACGGCGAGAGCGGCAGACGCTGAGAGGAAACAGGAACAAGAGGTTAAAGCAAAATCAGGAAGACTGAAGACTGTAGGCCTGAGGTTAGAGTTAAACAATCATGTAACCAATGCTTGTGTAAAATAATAATTATTCAGATTGACAAGTTCAGCTGGAAAATGGTTTTATAAAAACTTTGAACAATTTTTCATTTTTAGTTTCAAATTAAATTATTTTATTATTATTATTATTATTATTTTAAAATATATGAGTCAATCAAATCATTTAAAATGATTTAAAATAATATTTAGTGAATTCAATTATTTAATATAAAATTAAATAATTAAATAATGTTTCACTGTTAATTACAATTTTAATTGAACAGAAAAATGTATTTCCTTTTACATTCCTGCACGGCAGAAGCTTATACTCCTTTAAATAAAGAAATCTTTAAATGTAAATAAAACTGTACGCATCTTTTAAAAGCCCGGTATGAAACTCAACATAAAGGAATAAATGAAAACATTAAATTAATAAAATGAAATGAAAATGAATTCAAAGGAATGAATAAATAAATAAATGGAAAAACTAGTTAAACAGAATTAAAGTAAGTAAATAATGGAATAAAATAAAATAAAAATGAACAAACGAACAAATGAAAATTGTTGAAATACTGAAATATAAAATAAAACAAATGAATTAAGTGAAATAAAATATAGCGACTAAAACTGGAACCTTTTAGAACGTGATATTTATGCATCTATCTTTAAAAAAAAAAACAACAACATTTGAATGCGATTTTTTTTGTTTACTCTGACTTCCGTATGCACAAATTAATCTGCATAACGTCCTGTTCTTAGGTTTAGTTCATTTAAACTCAACTTAATTAAACGTTATAATGCATCATACTGTCTCTGAGCTTTGATTATACATTAAAAAAAAAAAAAAAGAAAGAAAGACTCCGGAGCGTTCACACCTCCATTGATGGCGAGGACATCGGGATCGTTTACGCCGTCGACGGCTAAAATGTTGCACAGAACCTTTATGAAGACAGGAAACGAGTTTCAGTCACAGGCACGTCAGCATAAACTAGCACGAACTAGCGTAAGCAGCTAAAGCAGGAGAGCTGTACCTGTGTGTCGTAGAAATATCCAGCAGGAAACAGCGGCCTGATGGAGCGGTCTGAACACAAACAAGGACAAGCGTTTGTCTGAGCAAAATGTATCTCCATAACATACAGCATAAACATTACAGCAACTCGCTGAGTAATGAGCAGTTCTGTTTATAAACAAGCTCAAAAGTTTGTACCCCCCCACCCCCAAACAGACTATAGTTAATCTTTATTAATCTGCCGCAAAATTTCTCAGACTCTCGAGAAGGAGCAGGCGGTTTATTTTTAGTTATGGAGTCAATGGGAATCAGGAAAACAGGTCTCACACGACCTAAAGCAGAAAATATTGTCCTTCACAGAGGGTGTAAAAAGATATCAGAGTTCAGAGAGGAAAAGTTAGCAAGTGAGAAAGGCACCACTTGGAATTAAAAAAAAAAGAGAGAGAGAGAGAGAGAGAGAGAGAGAGAGAGAGAGAGAGAGAGAGAGAGAGAGAGAGAGAGAGAGAGAGAGAGGGAGAGAGAGAGTGAGGGAGAGTGAGGGAGAGAGAGAGAGAGAGAGAGACAGAGAGAGAGAGAGAGAGAGTGGGAGAGAGAGAGTGAGAGAGAGAGAGAGAGAGAGAGAGAGAGAGAGAGAGAGAGTGGGAGAGAGAGAGTGAGAGAGAGAGAGAGAGACAAAGATGCAACCAAAGAGTGAATTAAAAAAACAACAATTGGGGAAAAAACAACACAAGGATGCAAGCAAAGAGTAGATGAAAAATAACTGAAAAAAAAAAACAAGCAACAACAAAAACACAAAAAGGAAACAAAAGAGCGGATAATCAATCAATCAATCAATCAATCAATCAATCAATCAATCAATCAATCAATTAATCAATCAATCAATCAATTTTCTTTTAAAAAAGAAGGAAAAAAACCACCACAAAGATGCAAGCAATTAGTGAATGAAAAAATAACTGAAAACAAAAACAACAACAAAATACAAAGAGGAAACTAAAGAATAATAGGGGGGGGGGGGGGGGAAACTAAACAAACAAAAAAACAACAACAACAAGACAAAGATGTAAACAAAGAGTGGCTGAAAAATAATTGAGAAAACAAACAAACAAAAACAAAAACCACAAAGAGGACGCCAAAGAGTGAATTAAATAAAAACGAACAAAACTAAACAACAACAAAAAAACAAGACAAAGATGAAAGTAAAGAGTGGATGAAAAACACGGAAAACAAAACCAACAAGGAAAATAAAACACAAAAAGGAAACTAAAGAATGAACTATAAAATAAATTTAAAAAATCTAAACAAAGCAAAGAGTGGATGAAAAATTATTGAGAAAACAAACAAACAAACAAAACAACAAAGAGAAAACCGAAGAGTAGATGAAGAACAACTGAAAAAAACAAACAGACAAAGAAACAAAAAATAAATAAATATATATATAAAAATTAATGGGGACAAAAAACAAACAAAAAACCCATACACATGCAACCAAAATGTGGATCGGGGAAAAGAAAAAAACAAACAAAACAAAAGGAATCTGCTGGAAAGAACGGCATAAACTCGAAACACACAGAAGGAACCCTGAAAAAGTCTTTAGAGGAATAAAAAGTCAAATAAACTTTTTTTTTTTGGTTATTTGTGATAAACAGCTAACCTACTTAATGTAATTTTAACGTAAGGGTGCAAAAACTTTTGCACCGGACGGTATGCTGTAGCGTGAGAGTGTCGTGTGTCGTCTCTCCTGCGTGTGTAACACACCTATCAGCCTGCTGGTGAGAATCTCCAAGTCGCTGGTGCCGATTTCTCTCCGCAGGTAGTTGGTGGGGATTCGTCCAGCGGCCGCTGCCTTCTGTCTGTAATCCACCTGCGAGCATCAAATCAACACGTCAGAGATACAAACACTCATCACACACACACAGAGGGTTGAGATAACAGATAACTCACCACCAGGGGCATGAACTGTGAGGGTGAAGGTTTGGTCTTGCTGACGGCGGTGACCATCACTGACGTCTCTCCCAGCTGAAAATAACCCACCAGACATGGAGACAGACTGAGCGAAGAGCAATATATATATATATAAAATATATTCAGAAACTTGTATATTTTTTAGATCTAATGCAATAAACACAGCACGGGATTAAACCTCACCTGTACGACAGAACATCCATCCGCAAATCTCGCGAGCTTCCCCGTCGATATCTCGAGTTTTCTTGGAAGACAGAAGGAACGAGCGTGAGGAAGAGGACGGAAGATGAGGACTTAAGACGGACATAACAACTGAGCAAGGTCTGAAAACGCCGGTGAACAATTAACCACGGTGTCTTTCTTAATCTGCATCTGAATAATTACAATATATTCCAGAACATTTTGTTTATATGGATAGAGATTTTAACACCAGACACTGTCACAAAGCAGCTTTACGGAAATCCAGATATGGATTCAGACTGAAGCCAGAGGTGACAAGGAAATGTAGTATACAGTATGAAATGTAATGATGAGAACCTCTAAACAGCTCAGAATGTTATTCAACATCAATTAATCTGGATTTTTTAAAATTTATTTCTATAATCTACATTTAGGGATGAACGATACGACAAAAAGATCACATCATACTTAAAGACATTTCGATGCTAGACAGATAGATAGATCGGTTTGGTTTGAGTATTTCAGAAACTGCTGATCTCCTGGGATTTTCACACACAACAGTCTCTGGAGTTTACACAGCATGGTGCGAAAAACAAAAAACATCCAGGGTCTGCAGGCTGAAATGCCTCGTTGATGAGAGAGATCAGAGGAGAATGATCAGACTGGTCTGAGTTTTGGTGAGTCTGTGCTTGAGATCGACCGATATTGATTTTTTTATAACCGATACCGTTACTGATTATTTGCATGTTTATGTGTCTGATAACCGATACCGATTACGGAAAAATATCGGTAAAACCGATTATCGGTCGATCCCTAGTCTGTGCCCATGACAGCCTCAGATTCCTGTTCTTGGCTGACAGGAGAGGAACCTGATGTGGTCTCCTGCTGTTGTAGAACATCTAACCATGTTGTTTCCTCTAACCTCTTATCAACAAGACAAGACCTGTCGCTCACTCAGTGTTTTTTGTTTTCTGCGTATTCTACAGACTGTTGTGTGTGAAAATCCCAGGAGATCAGCAGTTTCTGAAATACTCAAAAGCCCATCTGGCACCAGCAACCATGCCACATCTGAAGTCACGGAGATCAGACCCGTTCCTCTTCTGATGTTCGATGTGAAGATCAACTGAAGCTCTTCACCCGCGTCTGCATGATTTTATGCACTGTGCTGCCGCCACACGATTGGGTGTTTACATTTACAGCATTTGGCAGACACCCTTATCCAGAGCGACTTACATTTATTTCATTTATACATCTGAGCAGTTGAGGGCCTTGCTCAAGGGCCCGACAGTGGCAGCTTGGCGGTGCTGGGATTTGAACTCACGACCTTCCGATCAGTAGTCTAACGCCTTAACTACTGAGCTACCACCGCCCAATGTTTATTTATTCATTATTAAACACTGAAAAGGAGGAAAATAACACATTTTGGAAAAACTCTACAGAGTCAGTACACAAACTGAGCATCAAATCAGCTGCCTTCAGTCCAGGTTGTAATTAATTTGATCTCAGATTATTAGATTATCAGATTATATCTAAAAGTGTATCCTAACATAATTTATAATAATATACCAAGCAAAAAAAAACAAAAAAAACCAAAAAACAAAATGGTGGATCGGATATCGGATGAGACCTCTAACAAATAGCAAAGACTGGAATTGTATTAGGAAAAGAAATGTATTTTTGGAATTACTTTTAACGAGACTTGACTGTTTATTTTTTTCTATTTCCTTGGGATCGAGTTTATTATATTTATACTTTATATATGTGTTTTTGTTGTTGTTGTTTGTTTTGTTAAAGAGTTGAACTGTGAAAAGCTTCAGTTAATTTAAAGCTGAGTACTTTTCCGAATAAAACAATATGGGGTGTGTATCGGTATCGGCTCGTACTCGAGGTTTCAGTTTCGGTATCGGAAAAGAAACCGTGGCATCGTGACATCATCATATCGTCCAGCCCTACTTACATAAAGCTATGACCACTTTCTTATTTTAAAACATAATATTATATATATATATATATATATATATATATATATATATATATATATATATATATATATATATTACACCAACATGATAAACAGATTTAGTGTTTCTATTTCATCACTATCGCTTGGCAATGTTATTTTATTATTTATATACAGTATTATTTACGTTCTCAATAATAAAATCAATTCAGTTGTAAGATTTTGTGCGTCTCCTGTTAAAAGAAAAGTGCCTGAGATCTTCTCCGCGCTACCCAGTGCACTTGATGTCTATCAGATTTAGGATTTAAGTTGTGTGTGTGTTTTTATTATTATTATTATTATTTTATACCTTCCCTCTAAGTCCACTCCGACTCTCCTCTCTGTGCTGTGACTGGACCACACACTCCGCCGAGCAGCGCGAGACAGCGAACAGCCGAGTGTCAGGAACCGACTCATCTTTCACTTCAAATCAAATCAAAAAGAAATATAAAAATAAAATAAAAAATGAAACACACGCGCGCGAGTTAATCTACGGTAATAAATCTGAACACATCAACAATGAAGCACTGGGCTCCAGGGCGCCGCCATTGTAATCAGTCACGTGAAACGGAATCTTGCCGCTCATTGGCTGAGCAGCGGTGCGTCGTTCATTATCTTCCGGAGCGCCGAACTGAGCGCGTAATAAGAGTTCCTACAGCACGTGCACGCTTCATGAAAACGAGCAAAAAAAAAAAAAAAATTCAAAGATACAGAATTATTTAAGTTTTCTATTTTATCTAAGCAATTTATAAATTGTTTAATTGTATAAATTCATTTAAAAAAATGAAATGTATATTATTTACTCTTAAAAAATGTGAAATAAAAAATAATATTATTTATAAAACATGCAAACATGTAGATGCAGTTTAATTTTATTTCATGTAAAGAAATAAAATTTGGTAAAAAAAAAAAAAAAAGAACTGATGTATTTTTTTTCTTTATATAAATGTGTAAAAAAGTAAACACTTAAATGTTTTATAAAAATATAAAAACATAACATATAAATACAAACGTTTTCATAATAGAAAAATTATTTTAAATTAAACTGATTTCGATAATTTAAAACAAGCATTAATATAGTCAACCTGGATCCAACTGCAATTTTAATACAACTATTGTAACAAAAAATATTGTGTACAGTAAATTAAACAAAACATCACAGCTCTGCGTTTTAAAACAGTGTAACTGATGTAGGTTTGTAAGAGTCGAAAGTTTAGGAATAAATAAATCTCTGTAAATAAATCAAATCTTATGTCTGACCAAAGAAAAACAAATGTAAGTGATGTGCGTTAATATAATTTAATACCTCTGGAGTTTTTCCAAAAATGCTTACTTTACAATGCATAAAAAATAAATAAACATATAAAAATAAAAAATAAAAACTACAAAAGAATGCGTATATCATTTTAATAAATAATTAGTGTTGTAGATAATAGATTTTAAATTATATAATGAATATAGACTGTAGAAAGGTCATTATATAAAACTTTATTTTGGTGTATAAATATATAGCATTTTAATCATTTAGGAGCAAAATAATATTTCAAATATTTCAATATTTCTTATTTTTTATGGAATAATTCCAAGTCCAGAATAAACCATCACCATAAACTTTTTATTTCTTTATAAATACTTCAAAATAAACCTTTTTTTAATACAGTAAAATCTAATTGCACTTTATCTTGTTGGAAAAACACCACCACACGAGGGCGCTGGTGAGACTAACACTAGGAATATTAGGAAGTCATGGACTGCATTTCAGTGATGATCATGAATCAGATGTCATGCTGTAGCCCAGCGTACTCCAGTGCTTCGGTTCGTAAAAACATGGACATCCAGAGCAAGATCGTCTCTGAATTCGATAAACATATTAAGATCTGGTAAAGGTTGATACGGATTTTAAGAAGTAATGAGTATGTAATTAGTAATTACTTACTAATTAGTAACCATTAGTAGTTGATGTAATGAGTAATTAATTACAATTTTGAAGTAACTTGCCCAACACTGCATATTTCTAAAGCAAAGAATGTTTTACAGAGAAGGGAAACGAAGCAAAGCAGACGATGTATAAAACTGAGTTTATTAAAGAAGATACATCTTGATGTGCTTATATCATATCATATATCATATAGTATATCATATTATATAGTATCATATCATATAGTATCATATCATATCATATATCATATCATATATCATATCATATCATATATCATATAGTATATCATATATCATATCATATAGTATATCATATATCATATAATACATCATATCATATCGTATATCATATCATATCATATAGTATCATATCATATAGTATCGTATCGTATTGCTGTTACATCACCGAAAACTACTCAGGAGTTTTGAATGTGTCCCGGTCTTCTCTTGGTTCTGCGTGTTTATTTCAGTCCTCTTCGCGAGCGAGTGAGATTATTATCGTCGTTACTTTTTGATGACTTCTTCTTTCAGTTTCTCAGCCAGGTGTTTTCTCTTCTGCAGCTTCTTTTTCTCCTCGACGGAGATTTCCTGAAAAACAGGAAGAACATCGGGGGTTGAGAAACAGAGCATCGCTGCTCAGTCCCTCGGCTCTGTGTGTGTGTGTGTGTGTGTGTGTGTGTGTTTTCTCACACCGACTCGGCAGCTCGTACAGGGTGTGATAATTACCCGAAGAGCAGGGTGGGGTGTGTTAAAGCACAGTATGTGAACAATGAACACTAACACGGGCGGGGTGTTAAACAGGAAGAGGACGAGTGCTAAGATACTTCTCGGGTCACCTTCTGAGCCGATCCGTTCATGCCAGCCGAGCCGCCGAGCCTTTTCGACGAGCCCGCCTTCCGTTAGCGTCAGGAGAAGAAAAGAAACAAACAGCGAAACCATAATACGAGTACAGAAGGTGGCGTAAAGATCTCGGTACACCGCTGTTCAGTCTGTTAGGTAAGGAATAAAACACGCCGCGGCGGTGTTGTGCTGTTGCAGGAAAATAATCAACGTCAGCGTGATGTGTCGAGGCCGAATATTTTTCTATAACGGCACGTCCTGAAATGCCAACAGCAGTTTGTCAGCGATTACATTTTTAACACACGTCATTAGGCCCGTTACGATATATAGTCCCAGAAATAATCGCAATAAACGATATTATTGTCATTTTAAGACCATTTTATGCCACTTATATAATGATAATACAATAGGTTTTGTCTTCTGTGCAGTGCGTTACCTGTGTCGGGGGTGCGGGCGTGGGCATCGGGGTTGGTGAGGGGGTTTCCTCTACGGCGACCGATTTTCCTTTCTGCTCTCTCTTCAGCGCCTGCAGTTTGTCCCTCTGCTGTCTCAGATACTCAGCTCTCTGCTGCAGCTGCTCCTGCTGTGCCACCGTCAGCTCCTACACACACACACACACACACACACACACACACACACACACACACACACTTATGCTATATTAAATTTACATATAAATGTACAGTATATCCAGAATTTAATTACCCAGAATATCCATGATCCATTTCTGAACACACTCTCTATGCCCCGCCCCTTTTCCTTACGAGGCAACTTGCATGCTTAGTATTAACATAGTGGAAGGAGTCGGCTTGACTTGATTGGAAGGCTTGGAAAGGGCTCTAAACTTAACAAACACCCCCTTTAATGTAGAAACGGACAAATTATTGACAAAGATGGATTTTTTGGGGCTTAATGTGACATCTGAGGGTCATTTTGTGAAACGGATTAAAACAAGTATCCACGTGTGGTGGCTGTAGGGTTACAACCGAACTCCACTCATCGTAAACACCATCCACACTGTGAAGCACGGTGGTGGGAGCATCATGTTGACATGATTGAATGATTCGGGTATTTTTTATTTTTTTTTACAAACGAACTAGATTGATTGATTGATTGAAGTTAAATAATCTTAAAGGTTGATTGATGGCAAGGTCGTGTTTTAGGTATAAAAATATGGTCTCTATGAAAAGAAGGAAGTAGGAGGAGGAGCTTGTGGCTGTGTTTTATTTACTCACTTGGAAAGGTTTGGAGATTCCAGCTTCTTTGCGCGCCTCCTCTAACCAGCTCTCTGCTGCCTGGTTGGCACTTTTCTCCCGGGACATCAGCGGCGGCGCAGGACCCTTCACCGGTACCCGGACTGCTGGTAGTGTCTTCGCCTCTGTGCTACAATTATCTATAAAATAAATAAATACACTAGTTACCACCACAAAACACACATACACAGATATTTCTATAAATGTGTGTGTGTGAGAATCCTGTACTGCTGTTACCAGAGGCTTTAGGAGACGTATTGGCTGAACTTCGCTCAGAAATCACCTTGTGCTCTTTCTGTAATAAGGCGAAATATATAAAGTAGAAGTAATTCAGGCCCACGCTCTGCCTCTCCTCCATCAACACGATGACAGATTTAAAATCTATTTGAGTGACATTACCTTGCCGAGGCTGTTGACTGGCTGGGCGGGTGTGTGGGCGGCGGCCCGAGGGTCAGCGCCGACCTTCGGCGGGAAGTGCTCTCTGCGAGCGATCTCCTCCTCGTACTCCTCTTTCGACCGCCTGCGTGGATTGGTCAGAAGGTGGCGTTGATTAATTTTCTACAACAGCAGCTCTGACAGTAGTGCAGGTTTATATTAACGCGTATGTTCTGATACTTTATCGTTTCTATAGCAACAGCGGGCTTGTACGGAGGACGCCTGACATCATGAGAACTCCACGTAAGAGAACATACTTGAGAACCTCCTGGAGGATCTGCATCTCCTGCTGCTCCAGTTCACTCATCACATCCGTCCCGTCGGTCAAACATTCAGGCAGGGCTCCTACAGCGCACGGAGAACACACAAACACAAACACAAACACACACGGATCTTAAATTAAAGTATGTCGGGTCCTCCAAACTATTGCACAAATCACGACTCCAGTGTTAGAGTTATAGATGTGTGATCGATTCTGAACTGAAGTCGGTTAGGCAAAAAAAAAAAAAAAAAAGACACGGCGTACCGTTCCTCTCCTTGATGACGCGCAGGGCCTGAAGCTGCAGCTCCACGTTCTTCTGCACCATCAGCGAGCGAAACATCTGAAAGTCATTTGTGGCCAGCACTGGCTGGAACAGAGCCTGGGAAAACCAGGAGAAGAGTAAATGGATTAACGTTGGCGCTAAAATAAACAGAGCTGGCAGGTATTATGTAACCGGGATTACCGCGGGTCATTCCAGTCGATGTTAAAGGTGTGTTTAAAATACAAATCACCAGTAATGATGAATCCAATTACAATATGTAGTGTGAAAAGAAAATCCCACAGCTACCACATATATGCTCAAATCTGATTGGTCAGAAGGTTCTGCATAGATAGATATTTGGCATCCCTCAGGGAACACTAGTGGGTCCCCTGTCGTTGTTAAGTTTATTTTTAAAATAATATCACTGGATATAAGCGACAGACGACTGTTTTGAAATCCTGTCCTCTACCACAGTGGTTCTCAAACCTTTTGTCGTTTGTTGCGATTTTATTTCCCCCCCCCCCCACGCCAATTTGGACTAGCTTTGGAACAACTTTGCAATTGAAAATATCAAGTCTATGGGTGGAGTTTCAGGACTGGTTCATTAACAGTCGGTGGTCACCAAGATCTCATTTTAAAGCAAATAATTCAAATTAAATCCAATCCAATGCAGTGGCAAACAAAGGGAAACTGTAAGTGCAGACGGTGTATCTATGATGTACAGTAGTTATGGGAATGTTCACTTGCCTCATGAGTCGATTCAGTTACGATTCAGAAGATTATGATTCGCTTTAAGTTTCTCAATGCATCTTAATAACAATTTTCTACACATGGAATAGATTTAGTTATCACACGGTCACAATTAAAACCAAAGCACAAGAGTAGATGATCCGCACCAGGGGTCAAAATAGACAATTTTATTTAAATAACACGTCGATGCATAATATATCCTTTTCTTTCTGATTCGTCCAGAAATCTGCCGTTTTACCCACAACAGCGATTTAACACACCTAGCATGCTATCATTACGTTTCTTGCATCGATGCAGAATTGTACAAATGATTATTTACAATTATGCTCCTATTTGAACCATTTCATTTTGTACCATATACTGCAAAGATTGCGAGAGAGAGAGAGAGAGAGAGAGAGAGAGAGAGAGAGAGAGAGAGAGAGAGAGAGAGAGAGACGGAGATTATGGTGGTGGATAATGTCTGTACCAGATGACGATAAAAAGGCGTATTGTGGATACTGCCAATCAGAAATGCGTGTGCACCACGGTGACCTTGTTTTCCATGCAAAGACAGAAAAAGAAGAAAAATGCTGTTCTTTTTTTTTTTTTTTTCCCCAGTTCAAATGTTTTGGGCTAGTTTCAGGTCATTTTGTGTGTTTTTAGATGTAGTCGGGATGAAAACTTTGCTGAGACCTGGCAAACTTCCAGTGACCCTCTTTATGAACATTATTTAAACAGCAATATTATGCCTATTTATCAGCGCCACAGAGCTTTTAATTCCTGAATGTTTATTATTCATACATTATTTATAAGTGAATTGGATTGAACCCATTTAATTATACGGGTTATTAGTTATAAGATCTCCATAATAAATATAAGTTAATAATGGTGGTTTGTGTTTTCCACTGCTGCGACTAAATAAATGATCTCCTGTTTAAGGTAATCGGCTGTGGAAAGCTGCCGTAAGTCTCTGAGGACAAGGCCGGGATCATATCGGTGTCCTGATGCAGCACAGAGCCGCTTCCTCTGGCTCAGTAACCCAATTCAGAGCGAGCCTGTTAATCTGCTCATAGATAGTCACTTACACTTTAACTCCTTCGGAGTCAAAGTAAAACCCTAAAGCAGAACCATCTTCACTCTGCTTCATCAACACTCTGCTAACTGAAGACCCTGGTGTAGGAATAAGGTGTTGATTAAACCCAGGAGTGTTTTTACCCCAGAGCATCACCTCATATTAATACTTTATTACATGCACTTTCTAACACACACATATGTATATATATATACCCTTTACATTTATACCCTTTATATATACCCTTTAAATATATAAACCCTTTAAAGTGAATTTTCGCTCACCTGCAAAGTTTTCGACTTGGCAAAAGGAGACGAGCAGGCGTCCAGAAACTGCTGTTCACTGATGCCTACTTCCTGCATGTAGTTTTCTAACAGCTTCTCTACCTGAAAGGGAATTCACAGCAAGGTACGTGTATTAAATAATAATAATAATAATAAGATTTAAGCATTAAGAAATCATTGCCTTTTGGGAAATATTAACTAGGGGAAATTATGACAAATTTATTAATTTATTTATGTATGGTCTTTGATATTCACAGCGTCTGTGCTATTACTCACCAGTTGTTTGTATTGCTGATGGATTTCTGTATACGATAATTTATTCTCCTCCTCATCATCGAATACTGATAGAACATGAGACGTGTACAGGGTTATTACTACACGAATACGGTGCATATACAGTTGCAATCAAAATTATTCAACCCCCATTGCAAATCAGGTGTATTGTCAAAATGTACAGACTTTCAGCTGTTTGCGATGAACAAATCAAACGAGAGCAATTGAAATAGTTCAACACAACGAATGCTTCAAGTGGTTTCCCCAAATTCAACTGAAAATGCAACTTATAATGACTTCTCCAGTCTCAAAATTATTCAACCCCTTCATGGCAAGCATCTTTAGTATTTAGTAGAGCACCCTTTTGCTGTTATAACCTGCTGCAGATGAGATGCACAGCCAGATACCAGCTTCTGGCAGCGTTCCTGAGGAATCTTAACCCGTTCCTCATGAGCAATGGCCTCCAGTTCAGTAATATTCTTGGGTTTGCGCGCAGCAACCGCCTTCTTCAAATGTTACTATGCAGTGTAGTATGTGTGTTAGCATAGGATGCTTTACCGTATAGTACATATGTATTAGTATAGTATACATTACAGTATATATAATACATGTATTGGTACAGTATGTTACTATACAGTATATGTATCAGTATAGTAACATATAACGTACCAATAAATACATAATATAGTAACGTATACTATTATAATATGTATATTGGTACAGTTTATGTTACTATACAATATATATATTAGTATAGTATGCGTTATTGTACAGTTTACTCTACAGTATCTGTATGAGTATAGTATACAGTGGTGCTTTAAAGCTTGTGAACCCTTTAGAATTTGCCATCATTGATGGAACAATGAATTCTGAATTATACCAGCGAATTATAAACGAAAATGTCAGGACATCTGTCCATGAACTGAACCTCAAGAGAATGTGGGTCATGCAGCAAGACAATGACCCTAAGCACACAAGTCGTTCTACCAAAGAATGGTTAACGAGGAATAAAGTTAATGTTTTGGAATGGCCGAGTCAAAGTCCTGACCTTAATCCAATACAAATGTTGCGGAAGGACCTGAAGCAGGCAGTTCATGTGAGGAAACTCACCAACATCCCAGAGGTGAAGCTGTTCTGTACTGAGGAACGGGCTAAAATTCCTCCAAGCCGATGTGCAGCACTGATCAACAGTCACCGCTAACGTTTAGCTGCAGTTATTTCTGCACAAGGGGGTCACACCAGATACTGAACACAAAGGTTTTCATACTTTTGCCACTCACAGATATAGTATCTCACAAAAGTGAGTACACCCCTCACATTTTTGTAAATATTTTATTATATCTTTTCATGGGACAACACTGAAGAAATGACACTTTGCTACAATGTAAAGTAGTGAGTGTACAGCTTGTATAACGGTGTAAATTTGCTGTCCCCTCAAAATAACTCAACACACAGCCATTAATGTCTAAACCGCTGGCAACAAAAGTGAGTACACCCCTAAGTGAAAATGTCCAAATTGGGCCCAAAGTGTCAATATTTTGTGTGGCCACCATTATTTTCCAGCACTGCCTTAACCCTGTTGGGCATGGAGTTCACCAGAGCTTCACAGGTTGCCACTGGAGTCCTCTTCCACTCCTCCATGACGACATCACAGAGCTGGTGGATGTTAGAGACCTTGCGCTCCTCCACCTTCCGTTTGAGGATGCCCCACAGAGGCTCAATAGGGTTTAGGTCTGGAGACATGCTTGGCCAGTCCATCACCTTTACCCTCAGCTTCTTTAGCAAGGCAGTGGTCGTCTTGGAGGTGTGTTTGGGGTCGTTATCATGTTGGAATACTGCCCTGTGGCCCAGTTTCCAAAGGGAGGGGATCATGCTCTGCTTCAGTATGTCACAGTACATGTCACAGTACACTCCCCAGTGCCGGCAGCACTCATGCAGCCCCAGACCATGACACTCCCACCACCATGCTTGACTGTAGGCAAGACACACTTGTCTTTGTACTCCTCACCTGGTTGCCGCCACACACGCTTGACACCATCTGAACCAAATAAGTTTATCTTGGTCTCATCAGACCACAGGACATGGTTCCAGTAATCCATGTCCTTAGTCTGCTTGTCTTCAGCAAACTGTTTGCGGGCTTTCTTGTGCATCATCTTTAGAAGAGGCTTCCTTCTGGGACGAGAGCCATGCGGACCAATTTGATGCAGTGTGCAGCGTATGGTCTGAGCACTGACAGGCTGACCCCGCACCCCTTCAACCTCTGCAGCAATGCTGGCAGCACTCATACGTCTATTCTGCAAAGCCAATCTCTGGATATGACACTGAGCACGTGCACTCAACTTCTTTGGTCGACCATGGCGAGGCCTGTTCTGAGTGGAACCTGTCCTGTTAAACCGCTGTATGGTCTTGGCCACTGTGCTGCAGCTCAGTTTCAGGGTGTTGGCAATCTTCTTATAGCCTAGGCCATCTTTATGTAGAGCAACAATTCTTTTTTTCAGATCCTCAGAGAGTTCTTTGCCATGAGGTGCCATGTTGAACTTCCAGTGACCAGTATGAGAGAGTGTGAGAGCGATAACACCAAACTTAACACACCTGCTCCCCATTCACACCTGAGACCTTGCAACACTAACGAGTCACATGACACCGGGGAGGGGAAATGGCTAATTGGGCCCAATTTGGACATTTTCACTTAGGGGTGTACTCACTTTTGTTGCCAGCGGTTTAGACATTAATGGCTGTGTGTTGAGTTATTTTGAGGGGACAGCAAATTTACACTGTTATACAAGCTGTACACTCACTACTTTACATTGTAGCAAAGTGTCATTTCTTCAGTGTTGTCCCATGAAAAGATATAATAAAATATTTACAAAAATGTGAGGGGTGTACTCACTTTTATGAGATACTGTATGTAACATTGGATCATTTTCTTCAATAAATAAATGACCAAGTATAACATTTTTTGTCTCATTTGTTTAACTGGGTTCCCTTTATCTACTTTTAGGACATCAAAGAAAATCTGATGATGTTTTAGGTCATATTTATGCAGATATATAGAAAATTCTAAAGGGTTCACAAACTTTCAAGCACCACTGTATGTTCTGTATATTATCTGTATGAGTATAGTATAGATTACTGTATGAGTGGTACGCATTACTGTATATTATATGCATTAGTATATACATTACTATATGGTGTGTGTGTGTATACACACACACACACACACACATATATATATATATATATATATATATATATATATATATATATATATATATATACACACACACACACACACACACAGTATATTATACAGTATATGCTACTCCAGTAGGGCGCAGTTGCTGTTGTGATGTTGTTTAGATATGAGATAAATATCCTGTTTATATTAATATTAAATGCCAGAATTTAAGCTTTAAGCTGCTAGAGAATGAGACTACTCTCTTTAGTTTAATGTTGTTTTCTGCAGTGTTGCTTTTTAATCCTTACCTGTAGAAGAGCTGCTAGCTAAACAAGCCCTAGCTAAGCCCAAACCTCATATGACCCCAACTTAATAGCCAAATATTTTTTGAAAGTATTTTTTAAGCTAACTAGCGGGTTGGTATCAGGATAAAGAGATCAGTAGAAGTTACCCGAACATTTGTTTTCTATGAAATCAGTTAGCGGTATGAGCCACTCGGGACTGCCCAGATACCCGGCGATGCTCTCCACGACCCACTCAATGTCCTCCGCCATGACCACCAACACTCTCCTCTCTCCTCTCTCTCTCTCGGTGATGTTTATCTCTAACAGCTCTAGCAGCGTCTCAGCGCGGGGTTAAAACTGCACACATTCACCGCCGAGTGCTCGGACATTTGTCTCCCCGCTGCAAAGCTTGTAGTAAAGTCCGGGACCTGGCCAAAATAACACGGGGGCCGCATCCCAAATACCGTCTAACATTAAAGCGTAAGGTACACTAACTAGAGTGCAGCAGTCATTATTTCCTGTCCTATATGTAGTGTACTTACAAAGGGACCAAGAAGCGAATTAGGATTTATCCAAGACCGCCCAGCTCCAGTGAGCAAATGCTGTGATACCATGGTAACGCGTTACGTTGGAGCCATGACGCAGGACGCACGTAAGGGCGCTACGTGAGCACGTACAGCACGCACAAGAAAAACTACAGAAACAAACAAACAAAATTAAACAAGCGAATAAAATTTAATAAATAAATGAACATAATGATTGTAATGATTTGCAATTTGGGGGAATGTTTCTACGTTATTTATGTCAAATATTAAATGTAAAAATGTTATTATTATTATTATTTTTTTTTAGATTAGTTTTAGTTTATTTATGTAATTGATTCAATTATTATAAATGAAATTATTATTCATTTTGTAATATACTGCATATTTTATTTTCTGTATTTATTTTAGAATTTTTCATTCAATTTTGGTAGCTTTAGTATAGTTTAAAATACAATAAAATAAAATACATTTTAAAAAGTTTATCTTAAACTTTATTTTGTACATCAAAATTTATAATTTTATTACAGTTTATTATTACCATTTATTATGAATAGTGTGCTAGCTCTGATTGTGACCTGGATGCTAACAGAAAACACTCCGACACCCGCTACCCTGGTCTCACCGGGCGAGGGGGTGGTACAGGTTTGCTTCTCTCCGAAACATGGAAATTAACATCTCTCTCTCCCCCTTGCTCCAACATCTCCTTTGAATTTCATGCTGTTACTGTTACTGACCCTGCCAAAATGCACTGTATCGTTATTTTACGTCCTCCAGGTCAACTGGAGCCAACAGGTCAACGAAAAGCTCGACATGATGCTGTCCACCAACCCGGATGATGGAACGTTTGACCTCAAGCAGCTCCCCTCCCCAGCGACTCACAAAGCCGGCAAACAGCTCGACCTCATCCTCACACGTAACTGCACCACAGACAATCTTCTTATTACTCCTCTACACACCTCTGTCCATTTCTTTATCCAGTTTCCTATTTCTCTCCCCTCATCCCCCTCACTTCCTCCACCTTTAATCTCCTTTTATCACAATCTTCGCTCCCTCTCCCCCACACACTTCTCCTCCATTGTCACAACCTCACTTCACTCTAACAGCCACCTCTCCTCACTTGACTTAAACCCTGGGGGCATCTGCCCCCAAGCCTCCAGACCAGCTCGCACGTTACCCCCTAGCCCTTGGCTCTCGGAAGCTCTTCTTAACAACTGGACCAAGCTAAAGGCAGCCAAAAGGAAATGGCGTAAATCAAACGACCCGACTGAACTAACCAATTACCAAACTCTTCTCTACTCCCCCCCCCCCCACAGTATCTCTACCACTAAAGCCGCAAGACTGGCAGCTCTACGAACACCTGGACTCTCTTCATAACCTTTTCCTCTCTTCTCTGTGATGTGGAAATAAAGGTACTGGTGTACAATTGGACACAGTATAATGTTTGCTTATTAGTAGTGTGCACTAAAATAGAGCATCTCCGCTGTATATAGGATACTACATACATACTGTAGGCTTCAGTATACAGTGAAAAAGTATTTGCTTCCTGATTTCCTCAGTTTTTGTGTACATATACTAAATTGTTTCAGAAATTAAAACAAAATCTAAGATAAAACAGAGGCAACCTGAGTAAACATACAATACAGTTTTTAAATGATAATGCTATTTATTGAAGCAAAAAAGTTCTCCAATACCAACTGGGCCTGTGTGAAAATGTATTTGCCCCCGTAGTTACTAATTCCTCAAATCTATGAAATTGCATTCATGATGGGGTTCAGCTGGACTAGACACAACCAGGCCTGATTACTGCAAACCCTGTTCAATCAAATCAACACTTAAATAGAACTTTTTCAACAGAAGTAAGTTGGTGAAAAGGTCTTACCCAGTAACACACTACGCCAAAGCTGAAAGGAATTCCAGAAATGATGAAGAAGGTGATTGAAATACATCAGTCTGGGAAAGGTTACAAAGCTATTTCAAAGGCTCTGGGATTCCAAAGAACCACAGTGAGAGCCATTATCTCCAAATGAAAAAACTCAGCACAGTAGTGAACCTTCCCAGAAATGGCCGACCTTCCAAAATTCCTCCAAGAGCAGAGCAACGACTCATCCAGGAAGTCACAAAAGAGCCAAGGACAACATCAAAGGACCTACAGGCCTCTCTTGCATCAATAAAGGTCACTGTTCATGACTCCACTATCAGAAAGACAATGGGCAAAAATGGCATCCATGGAAGTGTGGCGAGGTGAAAACCACTGCTAGCCCAGAAGAACATTAAGGCTCATCTGAATTTTGCCAAAACACACCTTGATGATCCTCAAAGCTTCTGGGAGAATGTTCTGTGGACTGTTGAGTCGAAAGTGGAACTGTTTGGAAGACAGGGGTCCCGTTACATCTGGTGTAAACCAAACACCGAATTCCACAAAAAGAACATCATACCTATGGTCAAGCATGGTGGTGGCAGTGTGATGGTGTGGGGATGCTTTGCTGCTTCAGGGCCTGAGCAGCTTGAAATAATTGAGGGAAACATGAATTCTGCTCTGTACCAGAAAATCCTGAAGGAGAATGTCCGGTCTTCAGTCTGTAAGTTGAAACTCAAACGCAACTGCATTATGCAGCAAGACAACGATCCAAAGCGTAGGAGTAAGTCCTAGTCCTAGAAGTAAGTGAAAGACTGATCTCCAGTTATCGGAAGCGTTTGGTTGCAGTTATTGCTGCTAAAGCCGGCACAACCAGATTGTAAGTTTAAGGGGGCAATTAGTTTTTCACATGGGTGATAAGTGTTGGATAACTTTTTTTTTTTTTTAATACTTCAATAAATAAATAAATAAATAAAAACTGTATTGTGTGTTTACTCAGGTTGCCTTTGTTTCATGTTGTATTTCGTTTGAAGAGCTAAAACTATTTAGTATGAAATATATACAAAAACAGAAGAAATCAAATACTTTTTCACAGCACTGTGTGCATATATATACAGTATATACTCAATAATGAAAATCGTAATCAGCAGAAAAAAAGAAAACAATTCCTAACACCTGTGTGTTCAGCATAGAAGTTTTACTCTTTATTAAGAATACAAATGCAGGTCATCCAATAATAAAAGTCAGCATTACCAAAGTGATTGTAAATATACTGTACATGATTTCTTTGCTTTTTTTTTTCATTTTTTTAGGTCTGCCAGCGTGTAGAGATCAGTGTCCTGTCCTCAGACAATTCATTTTAACAGTACAGAACATGAGAGTCTCGTAGACGTGACGGTTGACAGCCCTGGATTTCGCTTGACACATGAGACTGTACAGCTTAGAAAGCAGAGCATGCAGAAAAGCTCTAATGCAAAAAACAAAACGAATAAATAGGATAACTGAGCAGCAGCATCGTTGTTTGTCTTGCAATAATTAAAGGGACTGTAGGAGAATGTATTATATACAACACGAAAAGATCCTGAACATTAAAGACACAGAGTATGGAGCCCCTAAGGGGACATGGCGATGGAAAAAATATTAGACGGTAGGAAAATTTATATTTCGATGTTTTTTTGTTCTCTCGC
Source organism: Cranoglanis bouderius (assembly GCA_023630585.1). Classification (NCBI taxonomy): domain Eukaryota; kingdom Metazoa; phylum Chordata; class Actinopteri; order Siluriformes; family Cranoglanididae; genus Cranoglanis; species Cranoglanis bouderius. Next base: position 3,544,650 of record CM042569.1, read on the forward strand.
AAAACTTCTGCGTTCCCCCAAGAAACTTTGCGTTCTTTCGCAATTTTTTGTGAATGTCTTTGTGAGAGAACACAAAACACCATGTCCCCTCAGGGGCTCCGTAATAAAGTGCTGTATGTTGGAAATTATTTTAGGGGCGTGGCTATATTTTCTATAATTATTTGTCTTATTAACATCAGAGTCATCAATCTGCAGAACTTTAGATGTCCAGAATAACAGCTTTATGTTTAAATATTTCTATCCCACAGCGTTGTTGAATTCTCTGTTCTGATTGGTCAGAAGGTGTCGGTTCATTTTCTATAACAGCGGCGCTGACAGTAGTTCAGGTTCACGCTAATGCGCTCGTTCTGACACGTTGCCGTTTCTATAGTAACAGCTCGTTCGCGGGGACGTCCTAATGACATTCAAAACACGTGTGTAATCGTTGATGTGGTTACGTTTACTGTGAGGAGATATTTATGGAAGGAGTCTCCAGTGTCAGCACTTTGTAACGGTCAGAGGTGAAGCTGTAACTTTAAGACGTGTTCAGAAAAGTTTGCGGTAACCTGACTGTCTGCTTTTTTTTTTTGTCTTATTAGCTTCAAAAGAGGGAGAAAAAAATAGAGGCTGGTGAGGGAAAGACTGTTTACAGCTGCTGTAACGTAAGCGAAAACAGGAGCTAACGTTTCGTGGACGTTACACGGCATTAAATGTAACTATAACAGATCAAATAATGACGTGCCGTTTATTAATACATAAGAAATGTTAGTCGCCGATTGTTTTCCTAAAACTGTGCATCACAAAGTATTTTAATCCTCTCAGATTTATTCTAAATTCTTATGTCTTTATGAAAATAAACAAAATTCTAAATTGAAGTTTATCACAAAAAAATGTTACAATGTTACAAAAGCAAAACAATTTAAAAGTTTCTAAAGTTCAAATTCTACAGCTGTAAGATTTTTTTTTAGAACTTTGTACTTTAGAATCTTTAAAATGTTACATTGTTACAAAAAATAAAACATTTGAAAAGATTCTTAAGTTCTAAAGTTGTAAGAATTTTAGAATTCGGAACTTTAGACTCTTTCACAATGTTACAATGTTACGATGTTACAAAATTTCCACATTTGAAAAGGTTCCAAAGTTCTTAAAGTGGTGCAAATTTTAGAATTGAAAACTTTAGAACTTCGAAAGATTCTACATGCTAAAGTTCTATGGATGGTTGGAATCTAGAACCCTACAAAATTAAAGCATTTAAAAAATATTATAAAATTCAAAAATTGCAAAAGTTCTAACAATTTTGGAATTTAGAACTTCAGAATCTTTTGAAAATGTTACAAAACTACAACATTTTTAAAAGATTCTACATTTTAAAGTTCTGACAATTTTTTGTTCGAAACCTTGGAATTTTTAACGTTACATTTTTTTTAAAATGTAGACATTTTAAAAGATTCTAAAGTTTGAAATTCTAAAGTTCGGAGAATTTTAGAATTGAAAGCTTTGGAATATTTTTAAACATTACAATGTTTCAAAACTTAAACAGTATTATAAAATTCTGATTTCTAAAGTTATATATATATATATATATATATATATATATATATATATATATATATATATATATATATATAAAAACAAGACCCCACTTGTCACATTGCTATGCCGTTGCCATGGCAGCCCGTAGTTCCAGAGAGGTTTGTAACACTCCGACGGGCCTTGTGTTGATGTTTCACTTCTGTACAATTTAACACTGAGTAAAAATTAAAATTAACATTTTAAAATTAAAACCTGAGAAGCACCCGAGATTAATTGGAAGATCAAGACTAAACAGCAGCGTGAGCAGAAAGTTTTGGCACCCCTACACTGTACACACCGCAGCAGCAGTTTTCGCTTCATGCTTTAAATAAGATACATTCAGGATGAAGGTAATGAGCGATGCGTCAATCACAATACTCGCCTCGAGGCTTTGGTCTGTGCTCTAGACACTTTTAAATAACAAAGATTCTAGTATTAGTGTATAACAAAATTATAAAATTCCCCTTTAGAAAAAAAAAAAGATGTAATGATAGAAAAATATACAGTCTCTGTCCTTAACGTGATTCTCACATAGAAATGTGCACCGTAGAAGGATGTAGAAAGAGAAGAAAGAATAAAAATGACAATCGCATGGCTAAACATGGATCTGAAAATGTTTTAAATGTGTTCAATTTAAAACAGAGTTGCTGTGTGCTACATTCTAACAGTGAGAAGCGTCTTGTCTTTCACACCTCTGGGGTAAAAAAAATCCCAGCAGGCTAGAAAACACAGCGTATGAGTGAGATACAGTACGGTGATGTCGGAGGGACCCTCAAAAGGGGGCGTGGTTATGCAAATTAAGTGGGTGACCGCCAATATCAAGGCTAAACAAACAAACAAACAAACAAGTAAGCAGACAAAAAACAGATGCATACATAAGTAAACAAACAAACAAACAAATAATTGCACACATACATAAGAAAACAAACAAACAAACAAACAAATAAACAAGTGAGTAAATACATACATGAGTAGGTAGATAAATGTATTAAGCTGGTGACCCGCAATATCAAAGTCAAAAGAAATGAATGAATGAATGAATGAATGAATAAACAAATACATAAACAAACAAGTAAACAAACAAACAAACAAATAGTTTATTGATTAGCTGCTAAATTTTTCACTTATTAAACAAGTGGATAAGTACACAAACAAAACAAACCAATCAAACAAACAAATAAACAAATAAAATAAACATTGAAAAAGTAAATAAATAAATAAATAAATAAGCAAAGAAAGAAAGTGCATGATTATTCAAATTAAGCTGGTGACCTGTGATATCAGGATTAAACAAACAAACAAATACATTTATGAGTGAGTGAATAAACAAACAGACACAAAAAGCCAATAAAGGAGTAGAAAAATACATAGATAGCAAGTACATAAATGAAGAAAGAAAGAATGAAAGAAAGAAAGAAATGGATGAATAAACAAACAAAGAAATAAATAGATAAACAAACAAAGAAATAAATACATGAGACACCCAGATGATTATTCAGTAATATTGTGTAGTACTGGTACATATCTATATTTATCAGATATAGTAAATATTACTTTAATTGCTCTCCTTCTCGTTGTTATTGTGTCTACAGAAATATTTTTATAATGTTTTTAAAAGTTTTCCTCATCATGGAGGTCGTACATTCTGAGAAATTAAGGTAGTAAACTGTACTTTTCCTTGTCGTTTGCATTAAGATGCTAAATTAAAAGTAAAAAATAAAATAAAATGGGTAATGGGGCAGGTTTCAAAAAAAAAAAAAACACCTTCTTTAAAAATTGCTAAGAGATAAATAATAAAGAGTTTACAAAGTGCAGAGATAGCACGAATAACAACGAAACAAGTCCGTTCGGTCAGTCAGTGCTTCATGACAGAGGCTCTTATAGAGAGGCGTTGGGACTCCCCGTGTCCTCCGTGTGACCTGTGTGACCTTTAAACACACCGGCGCTCGAGCTGCAGGAGGGAATCTTGTTGGGCTGCAGAGGTTTAGCGTAGGGCGAGCGCCAGTCTCTATCGAACACGGATTTCAGCCGCTCGGCCAGCGTGGAGCTTCTCCCCGGCTCACTGACCACGAGCCCTGCTCCTGCGTTAAACACAAACTCATTCCCAACCCAGTCCAGGTTCCCTGCCGAGAACCAACACACACACACACACACACACACACACACACACACACACACACACACAATTCCACACAAATCCACACGAGACAGTTTTCACAGAGCAGAATTCACTCTGTAGCGAAATATTCCTGAAATTAAAAACAAACATTCAGAAATTCTGATTCTAAAATCTTACAAACAACAAAAACACTGTAAGAAAAAAGTTATCCAGTGTAAAATTCTACGATTTTCTGAATTTAGAATGTTTTTAAAATGCTTAAATTTTTGCAACATTTTTTAAAAGATTGTAAAAGATTTCTCAATTCTGATTACTTCTTTTAAAAAATGTTACAATGATACAAAAAAAAATAAAAAACATTAAAAAATATTCTACATTTAATTCTACATTCTACTGTAAAGGTCCTAAGAATTTTAGAATTTAGAACTTTTGAATATTTTTTAAAATATTACAATGTTACAAGAATAAAACATTTTAAAAGAACAGACTTTACAACCTACATTCCAATGTTCCGGGTATTTTGGATTTTTTTGGAATATTTGTAAAATGTCACAATGTCACAAAACTAAAACATTTGATAAGATTCTGAAGTTCTAAAGTTTCAAGAATTTTAGAATGAAAAACCTCCGAATCCTTTAAAAGATTCAAAATACTAAAGTTCTGAGAATTTTGGAATTTAGAAACTTTTACAGTGTCACAAAATTAAAACATTTAAATATTCTAAAATTCTAAAGTTCTAAGAATTTGGAATGTTAGAATCTTTTAAAAATGTCACAGTGTCACAACACTACAACGTTTTAAAAAGTTCTGAAGTTCGACATTCGAAAATTCTAACAATTTAGGAGTTTAGAATTTTAGGATCTTTCTGAAATGTAAAATATAAAGCATCTAAAAAGATTAAAGATGAAGAATTAGTTTAGAATTTAGAATTATTATTATTTTTTTTACTGTTGAACTTTAAAATATTTAAATATGTTACAATGTTACAAAGAATAAAACATTTTATTCTACATTTTTCATTTTGACAGTTTTAAGAATTCTGGAATGTAGAAATTTTTATGTTATAAAAACATTTAAAAAGATTTCTGCCTACTAAAGTTCTAAGGATTTTGGAAAGTAGAACTTTAAAATATATTTTTAAATGTTACAAAAAATGAACTGTTTTAAAACAATTCTAAAGTTGTATTTTCTTATTTATTTATTTATTTAAAAATATATTGGAATTTAGAACTTCAGAATCTTTTTAAAATGTTACAATGTTACAAAAATGCAAATGTTTAAAAACACCCTAACATTCTAGATACCATAATTATAATAGAACCGTGTCATCTTGGCACGCTGTCATGCTGTAGTTCCTGAGTTCTTGTCCCTCAGAGGAACCCTTAAAGGTTCTATGTTCTTTAATATCGGTTCCCTAATAAAAACGAAGAACCCGTAACTCTCTCTTGAAGAACCAGTATTTCTGAGCGTGTATGAATATCCAAATAATTAGAGATGTCTCCAATCATGCATTCCCCTCCCCATTTCCCTGTCAATTACACACTGTAACCTGGTTGGCTCTGACATTTTATGATGTAATAACACTCTCCTGTCATGTGATCGAACACAGATTGTCAGCTTCCTTGTTTCTTAAAAGAATGCTGCAGTAATGATGTTAGCGCTGAGAGGAGTCAGCACATGCAGATGGATTCTCCTGTTTATTGTAAAACACGTTTTATGAAGAGTTGAGGGTTTTTTTTACAAATAAAAATCACCTATATACACGGAGTTATCGGTCACCACGTATCTGTGATGCTGGATGCCTTGAGGAGAACCGTCATCTCTAACTCGAGGACCGAAGAACCTCTGTGCGGAGAATAAACAAACACACATGAATATATAAAATATGAAGTTCCTTATAGTGATGTGAAGGTAAAGAAACAGTCATGTAGTGAATAAAACACTCAGTGGTGTGCTGTTATAGGAAAATAATCAACGATGGGCTGGTGTGACGAAGAGCAGTTACTGTTACCACCCCGAAGTGTTTTATTCCTTTTACACCACAGCATTTTGAAGGTGATTACATTTTTATATTTATATTAATATTTCACTTACATAAATATAATCAGATTGACTTTGTTGTTTTTTAACTTGCACTTACAAGTAAAGACCACTAGGTGTCAGGCAACTCTTTCATTTTTGACTAAACTTTTCCTTTTAAACAAATAAACAATGACGTTAAGCGTTAATTTGACCAGTTTTATCATTATTGACACCACCGACTAAGTTCTTATTGGACATATCACATAAACACACACGTAAAACTTAGAAACTGTTGATTATTTCAGCTACAATAACCCTTTTTTAATACCGTAGCACTATAAGGTATGAGCGTGTACGCACCGCCTCCATGGAGCAGTTGGCTGCCTGTACGCACAGGCTTTGTAAGGACCACAGGAAGGTGAAGGTGAGCGGGTGCGTTTGCTCTCGGCAGCTTATCAGCAGTCGCACTTTGATGTGCTTCAGGATCAGAGCCTCGCGCAGCATGCCGTCGATACGTGACCAGTACTTACTGCGAGAACACACGACAGCCTGAGTACAACCGAAGCTCCAGCAACAAACACACACTGAACCAGAGAAGTGTCCTTTTGTCATGCTGCGACAATAACGACAGCGTCAGCACAGGGGCCGAGAAGTAAAAGCAACCTGAATCCGATCAGGAGGTGTAGGCAGACTCACTTGTGTGGACTGGTGCTCAGGAGAGGCAGGTAATCCGTCATGGAGATACAGATGAAGCGCTTGGCGTCTTGAATGACGCGGAAAATGGCTTCGATGTCCGTGGTCCGGTCTTTGGGGCGGAAGATATTTGGAGAGCTCTGACACAAAACGGCAACAATAAACTACACTTTCGTTTTCCATTTTTCTCCAATCATGTTAATGTATTAGATTAGATTAAGCATTGTTGACGAAACAAAACTGGAATAGAACGCTTCAAAGATCTTGTAATCAACTCCGTCTATCTGTCCCCAGTTATCATTCTAAGACAAACGGGTGATCGGGCCTTTTCTGTGGTTGCTCCCAAACTCTGGAACAGTTGTGAGGTCTGCGCCGTCTTTAGTCATTTTTAAATGTTTAAATCTTCTTAAATCTTAAAACGTCTGTTTACTCTTTGTATTATTATGCTATTGATTGTGATGCTATACAATGTTATGTACAGCACCTTGGCTCAACTACAGTTGTGTTTAAATGTGCTTTATAAATAAAATTCGACTTGACTTGAAATAATGAACAATTATTTTATTTTATTTTATCCGTTTATAGCTACATTTAACGTCGCGGAACATTTGCGAGACAAGTTAGGTCCTGTTATCACTTACGTCACAACATTCATTCCCTCAGGAGCTGGAAAGCGTGAACTACTCTTTTCTCCTGGTTGGAAAACTTACTGACTGTTCCCAAAACGCTGACACTGGAGACTCCTTCCGTAAACGTTAAATAAATACTTCCTTACGAAAAAAAAAATACATTTGCTCAATAACATGTTTTTTTGTTTGTTTTTTTAAAATCTGTTTATTATTAGCTTTAGTTCATGTCCAGAGCCCGTTGTACAGGTCCCTGTTACTATAGAAACATTAACGTATTACTGTGCGTTCAAGTCCTACTGGGAAGTTCGTATTTACGAGTCGGGAAGTCGTAATTACGAGGTCAGGTGCGTTCAAGTCACTTTGGTCGGAGCGAGATGGCGGTGAACCTTCTCTTAATTAACGGCAAAAAAATACAGCAAGGTTTTTTAACTCGACTTCTAGAAAATGAAGAACAAAGAAAGCGCATCAGGTGTGTTTTGGTTTTTTATGTTTTTAATCAATTTATGAAGCCGCTGTAAACTTTATCGTTACGTATTATATCGTAATCGTACAATGCTATATCATATTTTGTGCAGGAAATTAGCTTGTTTTATTGTAAATGAAAAGGCCTGACAATAACTTGCTGCATAAACCAAACACATAAAAACTGACATCAGCTTCAGAGACGAGTAAACGTTCAATTTCAACAAATTTACCGCCAACTACAGACGTTGCATCCATTGATTCCGCCATGTTTTCTTACTGACACGCCCCCGACTCAGAGCACTCGTAATTACGACTTTGTGGTGGCGTTTATGTTCGTTCAACTCGTAAACACGATCTTTCCGACATGACTTGAACGCACCGTTAGAATATAAACCTGTGATATGCAGCTGCACTATTGCCTGAGCTGCAGTTATAGAAAACTAATCAACACCTTGCGATTCGATAATTCAATTTGGTTTGGTTTGGTTTAAATATTACCATTAACCCAGGACTGCTTTTACTTCTAATGTAGTTATAACGACCAACTATTAATCAGTTAATTAAAATAATAATAATAATAATAACAATAATAATAATAATAATAATAATGGACATCTCATTTCGTAATGCAGAGAATGTTAAAAACTCTGAACACTTTTCCAAAAAAAAAAAAAAAAGTCTTCTATGTGACATCCAGAAGCCTTTAACCTTCAAAGACAGGAGTTAGTCACGCTTTCTGAGAAGAGATTGAGAAATTCTCAGAGTCCAAATATATCTCTCAGAAGAGTCCTCACTCACGGGCAGAGAGGCTGTGAACACGAGATTGATTACAGCCTGCAAGCTCTTCAGGACAGTGAATCATATCGCTCACAGCTTTTTTCTGGGGAAGTTTTAAGAAGCCATCGATCACGGATAAGCGAGATTTATTTCCGACCGAGTCCACTGGCCTTCCGGTTTGACCGAGTGAGTGAGTGAGTGAGTGAGTGAGTGAGTGAGTGAGTGAGTGAGTGAGTGAGTGAGTGAGTGAGTGAGTGAGTGGTTTATATTTTACTTTTATTATCTCTCTTTCTCTCTTCTTCTTCCTCTTTTTACTCTCAAATTTATCGTCAACTACAGACACTGCATCCATTGATTCCACCATGTTTTCTTACTGACACGCCCCCAAGATCTTTAGTCACTATGGAAACACTTTTATTTAAAAACTCAGTGAAACATTAAATCCCGGTTACGTCTCTGATAAAAAGTAAAGTTGTTTTCCTGCTCACCGAGACGTAGGCTTTGGCCTGGGAGCCGTTGAGGTGAAAAGAGAAATGTTCCTCCTTGCTGTAGAGGGCGCTCAGCCGCTTGGACCATATCGCCGGGACAAACTCCTTGTACTCCAGCTGCCAGTAGAGATTGAAGATCCTGTGCAGGTCCACAGCCAAACATCTGCATTCATAAACGATGATGCCGAGCTCCTTCAGCTGCCCCGCAGTAAAGGGTTTCAAACAAAACAAAACAAAACATGAGCGCTAATAAATCAAATACTGGTTAGTTTTAATTCTACAGATTTGCTGTATTTTTCTCACCATAGACAAAGATCTCCAGTCCATAGCAGCGCTGCCAATGTACATGTGTTTCCTGTCTACCACCCAGAAGGAGGAACGGAGCTCGCCTTTGGTGAGGGCCGTCATGTTCAGATAACGCACTTCCGCACCTACGTCAGGTGGAAAAACGTTCAGAGAAACTTTTTTAATAGAGAATATACACGGTTGACCCTTGGTTAAACCCCGCCCCCTAAACAGTGCACGACCAATCGTAGCTACATATGGCAACAATTAATTTATCTCAAATTTTTTGATAGGTAGTAAAACAAAACTACTATTTTCCTGTGTAACTGAAAAAAGGGAGCTTTAACGTTGACATGTCAAACATGCCGTGTCACATGACCAGGAAGTGCTGTTTGCACGTCCTTTTCTGCAATCACACGGCATGGTGAAGGTCATCATAGGTCATCATTTTATTAATTTTTCAATATTTAGGCAAAACTACTTAAAGGAAAAAAATGCAACACTATCTGAGACAAGTTAACGTTTATTTTTTGAAATTTTAAACAAGTTTATATATTTTGAGTATTTTATTTGGTAAAATGTCATTGTTGCCATATGGTAAAAAAATGCGATAACGGAACTGTGGTATGTGTGTTCATGAATTGAAACAGGCCTACAGAGCAAAAAAGACACCAGGTTTCTCTAATAGTATATATTTTTTTTTAAATTCTCACATTCAAAGTAAGAAAAACTGGTGTAATTTCAGACATTTTGCAATTGCACCTTATTTTCTAAATTTTATGTTTAAAGAGAAAGAATTAAAAAGATACTTCGCCCAAAATGTGTTTGGATCTAATGTTTACATGTTTACTAGGTGGCAACTTATAGTCTGGAAAATGCAGTAATTGGAATTGTAATGTCATACATTTTATATTATTTTTGACTATATGATACTTTCCACCATTGCACATTGTTGCCATACGGCAACAGTTTACCAACTATCCCCCCAAGAAATTTTTTTCCCACAATTTTTTTCCTATATATATATTTATTACTTGAACTAATCCAAATACTTGAACTAATGTAGACACTATACAATAATACTAAATATTATATTATATTACATAATACTAAATATATTATATATATAATATATATAACTATAATACAATAATGCTAGCACCTTAGCTGCAGATTATAGGGACTTTACGCAATGACAGCAGGCCAGAAGAAAATCTGAGCTGTACTGTTCATGTGCAAAACGTGACATTTAGGTGAGGATTGCTTTTTATTATTACATTTTTAATGTGCGCTGAATTATAATTATATTTATACTAGATAATGGAACTGTTCCTTCAATGAATTCAGAGCAATTTTATCCACCAGAGACCGAAAGAAAACACAGTAAGTGAACTTCAGGTTCATAATGAATTTCTGATATGTTATAAGCACTTAGTTAATCGCGGTGAACGTAACACTGTAGCGTTAACGCTGTCGCTGAATGACTTGGTTTTGGTAAAGTTGCTGATATCTGAGCTGAGATGTCGGTTGTCCTGACCGTAATGAGAGAGCAGATCGAGCTCCGGAGACGACGTCATCCCGCTGGCCACCTTCAGCTGAACACGCTGAGCTTTCAGACCCATCAGCCGACGGAGTAACAGTCGACCCTGTGAACGAGAGCGAGCGTGAAAAAGAGGACAAGTGGAAAGTAGACGAGTCCGACGCTGTTTCTCCTGCTCTTAGAGGTTCTGTGTAGAACCGTAAAGCGTACACTTTGTTTTCAGTGTAAATATATAATGTGTGGTAGCTGTGGTTATACTTCATTACTTTATACTATTTTGGCCCAGTTTATTATTTATCCTTATTTGAGTATTATTGAAGTGTAAGACTTTTTCTTAATTATGTTTTCAAGAAAAACTTTTTTGCACCTTACATTTTAATTTAGACCTTCAAAGTACTCATAATAAATCTCGAAGGTCTTCTTCTGATCTCTTCCAGCCAGTGACTGTCCGCTATACACCAACCGAATGGGCTCAGTTTAGCATCTGATCATTTCAGTTTAGCATCTGATCATTTCAGTTTAGCATCCGATCATTTCAGTTTAGCATCCGATCATTTCATTTCAGTTTAGCATCCGATCATTTCATTTCAGTTTAGCATCCGATCATTTCAGTTTAGCATCCGATCATTTCATTTCAGTTTAGCATCCGATCATTTCAGTTTAGCATCCGATCATTTCATTTCAGTTTAGCATCCGATCATTTCAGTTTAGCATCCGATCATTTCAGTTTAGCATCCGATCATTTCAGTTTAGCATCCGATCATTTCAGTTTAGCATCCGATCATTTCAGTTTAGCATCCGATCACTTCAGTTTAGCATCCGATCATTTCAGTTTAGCATCCGATCATTTCAGTTTAGCATCCGATCATTTCATTTCAGTTTAGCATCCGATCATTTCAGTTTAGCATCCGATCATTTCAGTTTAGCATCCGGTCATTTCAGTTTAGCATCCGATCATTTCAGTTTAGCATCCGATCATTTCAGTTTAGCATCCGATCATTTCAGTTTAGCATCCGATCACTTCAGTTTAGCATCCGATCATTTCAGTTTAGCATCCGATCATTTCAGTTTAGCCTCCGATCATTTCATTTCAGTTTAGCATCCGATCATTTCAGTTTAGCATCCGATCATTTCAGTTTAGCCTCCGATCATTTCATTTCAGTTTAGCATCCGATCATTTCAGTTTAGCATCCGATCATTTCATTTCAGTTTAGCATCCGATCATTTCAGTTTAGCATCCGATCATTTCAGTTTAGCATCCGATCATTTCATTTCAGTTTAGCATCCGATCACTTCAGTTTAGCATCCGATCATTTCAGTTTAGCATCCAATCATTTCATTTCAGTATCCGATCATTTCATTTCAGTTTAGCATCCGATCATTTCAGTTTAGCATCCGGTCATTTCAGTTTAGCATCCGATCACTTCAGTTTAGCATCCGATCATTTCAGTTTAGCATCCGATCATTTCAGTTTAGCATCCAATCATTTCATTTCAGTATCCGATCATTTCATTTCAGTTTAGCATCCGATCATTTCATTTCAGTTTAGCATCCGATCATTTCAGTTTAGCATCCGATCATTTCATTTCAGTTTAGCATCCGATCACTTCAGTTTAGCATCTGATCATTTCAGTTTAGAATCCAATCATTTCATTTCAGTATCCGATCATTTCATTTCAGTTTAGCATCCGATCATTTCATTTCAGTTTCAACTGGCTATATTGATTCCAGTAGCTAACAATCACCTAGCTAATGGTATCATATTGCAAACTTACAATGACTGAATGATGATTTTATTTTTTTCGAACAAAAATAAAACAGTTTTAGGTGAGTAATAACAGTAAGTTTTTATATTAAAACATGACATGAACTAAATTCCATCAGTTAAAAACATTTAGTTTTAATGTGTGAGTACAGAACAAGTTTTTACTTACGTTTGAGTCCATTTTTCGGATTTTGACACATATAAGTATAATTTCTCATTACCTTGTCCACTGATAACACAAACACTAATCGGATATCTGTGATACTTGTGATCATATGGGAACTGTGCAACCTAAATGTCTTATTGCTATAAATTACATGTCTTTGGTTCGCTTTGTATTGTCGTAGGGGGTGCACAAACTTTTGCACTCCACTGTACAACTGTTTCCTGTTTTCCTTGTGTGTGTTTGTGCTTCGAGTAAACGTTAAATCAGTTAAATGACTGTATTATTCATTTAGTCTTTATTCACTAGGCTACAAATTTACCAATCGCATTCAGACGGCGAGAAAACGGACCGAGTCGGACCGAGAGATCCATTTGTATTGGTGTGTGCGCATGTTTTATTTGAAATAATTTAGCAGCATACAGCTGTGTAGGATCCTGGGGGGAAATGGTAAATCCAGTGTACTCCATAATTTACAGCTTTATATACAGTACAGAAGGCCAGGTCGTAGATGGAAGCAAAACGAGGCACTGGGGATCGAGAGGCAGGTACAGTATTAAAAAAGGGAAGAAAAAACAACAACAACAACAAAAAAAAAAGTAATATCATCTGTAAACCATAAACCCATGCAAAGGAGATTCGCTAGAGACTTTCTTTCCTCAGGCAGTCTTAGAAATGTCGAGGTTTCACGAGTTCATTTTAGAGACTTAACGGTCCTGAATGATAATATATCTCTTTAGAATCTGAAAACTTCACTCAGGAACATCAAATATGTTTGTAGTAAAAGATCCTGTGATGCTAATTTGTCGGCTAGTGCTGTATTCTCATTATCATTCCCATGCGAGGTTAGCAGCTAACGTCACATCGCTAGCTCTGAGAAAAAAAAACAAAAAAAAGAGTTTTCCTCGTCATTTCGACGACAATCCAGTGTACGTGTAAATAAAGAGTAAAGTCGATGCGCTCCAGACTGGACTCAAAGTCCCAGAACGCAATGCAGCTACACAATCGAATCGAGACTTGAGATGACTAGCACGCCGTTAGCATGAAATCTGAGCGGATGACGAGGTGAGAGGGCTCTAACTAAAGCACCGCTGGATCACTCTATTTAGGTAGAGATGAAGCAAAGGGTAAATCCAACTCCAACACTGTCAGCAGGTAGAATGGCATTGTGGGTAATTTAGCAAACCTTTAACTGAAGTTAATGTTGTGGTGTACTGTATTCACGCGTGATGTCTTTATACAGTATTATACAGTCATTAGCTGCTTTAGATCATAAAGCTGTTATGATGTTCAGTAATCACATCCACTCAGCTGTTCCTTTATGTGTGAATCATCCTTCCTGAGGAAATAAAAAAGCACTTATCGTGAGGTAATTTTTAATTCAGCTTTCAAACCGACATGTGTGTGTTTTTTTGCTAAATAATGAGCGTTTATTTGTGTGTGTGTTTTTAGAGCTCAATCACTCCCCTACATATCTCATGACACAAGCAGGTTTCTGATAAATCACCGCCGCTCTTCCGAGTTAGATCTCAGCATCGATCCTAATCTCGCAGTTCAGAAACTGTGAAGCTACAAGGAAAAGTTTGCGCCCCCCCGTGCCCCCCTCAAACACTAACCCAACCCCCCAACACCCAGCCTGAGCGATTAGATCTGTACGAGCAGCTCTGAGTGCAATTTCCTGCCTGCCAAACAGCTACAGGGAGATCCATTAGAGCTCCACGGCTCCGTTCTCTAATGAGCTCGGCGTTTCAGCTCACCAAACAAGCTTAGCTTCGGGAGACGTGATTTAGACTGTAATAACCAGCTCGGGACGGAGAACCCGAGTTCAGGGCTTTCTGTCTGAGGGAAATATCCCATCGTTTACTGTCACATGGTGTAAGCAGGAGAGATTTTCAGACAAAAAATAATGATAAAAGAGAGAGAATGTTTGAGAGTTTATCAGCACCAGCCAAGTCTCTCATTTCGAAACAATTTACTGAAGTATAGAGTTTCTTTTTTAATCCAATCATGGCGTCTGTAGCTGGCTGAGGAAGTAAGGTGTTAAAAATGCTTGTGTGGTATTTAGTATTGCATTACACTGCACTGTTATAGGATGTTAGTGTTTGTAGCACTCACGAATACTGCACATTGTGATATACAGTACAATATTAGTGAAAGGTTTGGACCCATTAGACTGAAAATATATTTTTTGTTCAAATTTTCATGCACTGTAAAAAGTTTACATAAATCTCAACACCGTAAAAAGTCGTCACACATCATCATCACTTAATGGTGCATTTGTGGAAAAAAAAAAAAATAGGTCTCTAACGGTTAAACAGGTGGCGCTGAATAAGATTTGAATGATTATTTTGTTTTGTTTTTTACTCACTGACCCCACCCCCATTTACACCCATGTACACAAAGCTCCGCCCCCAAAACTTCAACTAAAGTTAACATCAGCATGGACCGCCATGACATCACTTTCAAGAGCATTCAGACCTTCAACTGCTAACGCTCAAAGTTCAATATGCGAATCAAGTTTAAAGGCCACGCCCCCACATTAGCATGCAATCGGTTCAAGTAAACATTACTCATTTTTTTTCTAGTTTTGTGAGCGGTTGCAAAATAATATTAAATATTAACCCGGTAAAGTAAATAAAATATACGCTTTTGGTTTTAGCCGCATATTTACGTTAATTTATTTTTATTAATTCTAAAAATTCGCTTAAAAAAAAAAAAAAAATCACATTTCTTTTTTTTTTGTCATGTATTACTTCTGAATCAAAATATGCTGAATACTGTATATTTTAGTAAATAGCTTCCTCTCTGATGTTGCAGGAGGACATTGTTATTGTTAAACGGCGTTTAATGCGTAGTGGAAGTAGTGGAGACCTTCGAGCAAACACTGGACTCAACGTCCCAGAATGCAATGCAGCTATACGACGTAGCCGCACTGAGTTAGTTAGATAGTTGGTTAGATATCGACCTACGCGATGATGAGCGAGATGATGTTGCCGTCGGTATTAGCATGAAAGTTGAAGCTTTCTGATGAAGGGGTGAGAGAACTGGACTGACTAAAAGACTAAAGCGCCGCTGCATCGCTCTGTTTAGGTGGAGGGTTTAATGAAACACGTGCTGTTCTAATGGAAACAATTTCTTTTTACTGCAGTTGTATATGTTTTAGTGATAATAATACATTCAAATAAAAAATAATTGAACCTGATTGGCTTGGGGAAATCGAGAGTCCTGCTCTGTGGAGTTCAGATCCCACCAGGGTGACACGATCTCCACCGATTTCTGAGCCAGGTCCAGAAGGCCGTGGAGTCCCGCAGTCAGGGACATCGTACCCTCGTGAGAAATGGAGATGTCTTCTGGGATATTTTCCACAAGCACCACCCTGTACACAAGAGACACCATGATGCGATGGGAATTTATTGCGACTGCATATTTCTGGAAGAGGTGCACTCGTGTGAACAGCTGCATTTGCTGACAACGTTGCTGAGATAAAATTTCATTCACTCAGCTCAGTATCGGAAATCCATGTTTGTAGGACCGGATTTAAGCCATGTCCAATATCCATAGCTAAGCTAAAGAACTTACGATACAATACAATATACAATACAGCTTGGAAACTGCAGGAAATCCACCATATTGTTTGTATATGAACAGAACAAGAGAACATACCGTTACCTAGTACGTTCCTGTTAGTCGTCAAAGAAGATGAAGCGGGAGTGGTGGGTGCAAGTGAGTGGAACTGGATTGATAGCTACATTTAAATTTTTAGCATTAAATTGTCTGGAAATTTCATTTGACAAGAAGGTAGTTTTATTCTCTCAGTCAAAAATATCACAATTTAGAAAACCTAGCTGTTTAGGTAGCTTAAAAAACCTTAACGTGGCAAAATGTACATTACATTACAACCGTTCCAAAGAACTGAACCAAATTTTCCATTAAAATGTCCATTCCATTGATTTGATTTGACCACTTTTATAAGAGCTTTTTTTTTCTTGTAATTATTAACCAATTTGTTGTTATTATTGCTTCAATAAACTATACAATGATTATTCACTACAGAGATCCATCCATAAATGGATATATTTATCTATATTATATTTATATCTATATTATATCTATATATTATATTTATCTCTCATTCTGATACTGAAAAAACTGTTTAAAGATCCATTAACCAAATGTTTTTTTTGACAAAAACATTTTTGAAAAATGTTTTTCTATGGCATTATGAGTGTACGTGATTAAGAAAAAAAAACAAAACTGGAAGCCGTACAGGTTCTTCGGGGTTTCTTCTGGGATGAAAGAACCTTTAAATGTTCTATGAAGAATCCTTCAAGAAAGTGTTTCCCCGTTAGAAAAGGTTCCAAGTAGAACCCTTGTTTGGACTCTAAAGCCTAGTTCACACTGCACCGACAGACGTGTTAACCCTGTCGGCGTCTGTCGGCGTCGGGCGGCGTTTGTTTTCACAGACCGGACAGGTTCAGTCGTGTTTGTTGGTCGTGGATTTTTCAACAATGATTGATTTTTCAACAAACTCTGACATGGGCCCGAACCGTTCCCATGACGATGAGACAAGCGTCCTTGAAAACGCCATCGAAACAAAAGTCCGTGTGCCAGGTGCTAGGCACGCTAAATTGCTGTTGACAGGTTTTAAAAATGGATAATCCTTTTACCACAATCAATATTTTACTGTTACCAGTGTCTTTATGTGTCGCTCTTCGCCTGAAAAGATGAAGAGTGAATTGAAAGAGGTTGTGGGTGAAGCCTTGGTTGTTGCGATGGGAGACACGGGGCACTTACTTACGTTTATGCAGAGAACTGCAGACAGAGGATGTGCTCGGTTTGCCCCCAAGCAGTTTCAACAACTCCTTCAGATGGTGAGACCAATCATTCAAAGGCATACTACAAATTTTAGAGACGTCATTTCACCCAGTGAACACCTAATGATTACATTTCTGACTTCGCTTCAGGTATTAATCAGCAAATAATCCTCAGTTCAGGTCCTTGTCCTTGTATTTGAGTAAAGCCTTGTTGGTGTCTGTTGGGGCAGTGTGAACATGACAATTGTGTTTCCCAACATTTTAAATCCAACGGCCATCTTTTAAAAGTTGGTGAACCAGGTTCACCAGCGTGAACCAGGCTTCTGAGGGATTCTATTCAGGGGGGTTGAATAATTTTGAGACTGGAGAAGTCATTATAAGTTGCATTTTCAGTTGAATTTGGGGAAGCCACTTGAAGCGTTCGCTGTGTTGAACTATTTCAGTTGCTTTTGTTTGGTTTGTTCATTGCAAACAGCTGAAAGTCTGTAAATTTTGACAGTAAAACTGATTTGCAATGGGGGTTGAATAATTTTGATTGCAACTGTATATTTTGTTAGATATGTCTTGTGCATTAGATGCTGTATATTGTGTATGGTAGATACTGTCTATTTCGTCTATGTTCTATAATAGTGTTACATTGTATTTGAATGTAAATTATTATATTTAAGCTGCCGACTAACATCCGGCGAGGGACTACAGATGAAAACAAGCCTTTTTGGGCTAACTCTGGCTCATTTACAGTACAATTGATCCTGTTTATTAATGGACACTGTCCCTGACAAATAAATTAGTAAATAAAAATACAAAATTTTAAAATCCTCCCAACAGAAAGCCGTTTAATAGA
The DNA here is from genome assembly GCA_023630585.1 of Cranoglanis bouderius. Classification (NCBI taxonomy): domain Eukaryota; kingdom Metazoa; phylum Chordata; class Actinopteri; order Siluriformes; family Cranoglanididae; genus Cranoglanis; species Cranoglanis bouderius. The sequence continues at coordinate 3,562,805 of CM042569.1, forward strand.
CACCTCTGAATACGTCCAACTTCATCTAACACCTTAATTCCTCAGACACAAGGCAAAGCGAATTCAGCCATCGATCTCCTCCTCATTGCCTAACTGATCCAGCAAAATGATGAAGTGGCACATCACCAGAAATATGAGAAATGGAGAAGAAACGAGTGTTTACAGACAGCTTGTTATTTGTATTCCTCTGCGTTATTGATTCCTTGTGTGCTTCATCTGTGATATGAAATGAATTTTGATTGATAGCTGTGAGAGAGAAAACACCGTTAGTATTGAGCTGCAACATGCAGCTCAGATTAATTGCCGCTTTGAGATTTTCTAACATATTGCTCTTGTAAATTTTCCAATATTCCCATAATGCATTGCGCTGCTTGTCTCCCTGATGGTTTGGACAAGTTCCTAATTAATCCAGAATCCAATAAACCAAATCAATTCATAATGGTGAAAAGGGTTTGGGTCTGTTTTTACAAACGCAAAGCTAAAAAATAAAAAACAATCTATATACACACACACACACACACACACACACACACACACACACACACACACACACACACACACACACGCACACACATACATTCATACTGTAAAATGGCTTCTTCTTCTTCTTTTTTTTTTTTTACAGTTGCAATCAAAATTATTCAACCCCCACTGCAAATCAGGTTTATTGTCAAAATTTACAGACTTTCAGCTGTCTGCGATGAACAAACCAAACAAAAGCAACTGAAATAGTTCAACACAGCGAACGCTTCAAGTGGTTTCCCCAAATTCAACTGAAAATGCAACTTATAATGACTTCTCCAGTCTCAAAATTATTCAACCCCCTTGAATAAAATCCCTCACAACAGCACAAATGTGCAAAACAGGAGATGTCTCAAGCATACCTGATTCAACTAATCTAGGCGTTCATTAGTTGCACCAGGTGTGCTTGAGCTGGAACACATGAAATACCTTAACTGGCTAGGGGTTTGTTGAGTGTCACGTTTGACTGCATGTTAGAAATATGGCTAGGTCAAAAGAACGAAAGAGATCATCTCCCTTCACAAACAAGGAACAGGATACAAAAAGATAGCGAAGGCACTGAATGTTCCATTGGAAGCATCGGAACCATAGTTCGCAATTTCAAAGTTAAGGGAACAATGGCTACACTACCTGGACGGGGCAGGAAAAGGAAGCTATCAACGGCTGCAACCAGATTTCTGAGAAGGCAGGTTGTGAAAAACCCTCGAGTGACTGCAAAAGACCTGCAGCAAGACTTGGTGGCAACAGGCACTGAGGTTTCAGTGAGCACAGTATGGTGCATACTAAATGCAGAAGGTTTCCATGCCAAAACTCCAGAAAGATGTTCACCACTACTGACCCAAAATCACAAGAAAAAAGTCGGCTCCGATATGCTCAAAATCATATAAATAAGCCACAGAAGTTTTGGGATTCTGCTCTGTGGAACTTTTCAGCACATTGGATCAGCAGTATGTCTGGAGGAAGAAGAATGAAGCATACGCTGAAAAGAACACTCTGTCCACAGTTGAGCATGGTGGTGGCTCGGTGATGCTCTGGGGCTGCTTTGCATCCTCTGGCACTGGAAACCTGCAGCATGTGGAAGGCAAGAAGGATTAATTGAAGTATCAGGAAATCCTAGGAGAAAACCTCATGCCGTCTGTGAGGAAGCTGAAGCTTGGGCGTCATTGGACCTTCCAGCAGGACAATGATCCCAAGTATATCTCAAATTCCACCAAGGCTTGGTTGCAGAAGAAGTCCTGGAAGATTCTACAGGGCCACCAGAGATTTTCTATGGGATTTGAAGAAGGCGGTTGCAGCACGCAAACCCAAGAATATTACTGAACTGGAGGCCATTGCTCATGAGGAATGGGCTAAGATTCCTCAGGAACGCTGCCAGAAGCTGGTGTCTGGCTATGCATCTCATCTGCAGCAGGTCATAACAGCAAAAGGGTGCTCTACTAAATACTAAAGATGCTTGCCATGAAGGGGTTGAATAATTTTGAGACTGGAGAAGTCATTATAAGTTGCATTTTCAGTTGAATTTGGGGAAACCACTTGAAGCATTCGTTGTATTGAACTATTTCAGTTGCTTTTGTTTGATTTGTTCATTGCAAACAGCTGAAAGTCTGTAAATTTTGACAATAAACCTGATTTGCAATGGGGGTTGAATAATTTTGATTGCAACTGCATATCTCATTTGCATTTCTTGTTGCTACAATATATTTTTGTGTTATTACACCATTTTACTTGTTATTTACTACATTTTAATAAATTTTTTAAATCATAAAACAATCTTCAGCTCGCGTTTTCCGCTTGCGAAGCATTGCTATAACAAATCTAATGTACAATCAACCTGCAGCATGAAGTCAAAAACAACCCAGTGACACAGGAAAACTGAGCTCGGGCGAGGTTCAGATGTTAATGATCCATGATGATACGTTTTGTTACTTGTTAGCTTCATTAAGCTTGTAAAAAAACAATAAATAATGTAAAAAATTTAGACCCAGCGACATCAAGATTTATCTCACAGTTCTGACATAAAATTTAGATCGTCACTAAGAAAGAAATGCGACTCCATTTATATTTTTAATACTTTTAATGTTTAATATTTTTAACAGTGGCATGGACGTAACACATTTATAATAAAGTAACTCATTTTGGGGGGAAAAATATTAGTCTGTAAATAACGCGGAAAATCCGAGTACATCTGACTTTCAACCAAACAAAACCTTTAAGGAGATATGATTACACGATGATACAGATGTAGACGTGAGGAATACCCCACTCTGTGTTGTGCTGTTAAAGGAAAATAATCCAACGACGGGATGGTGAGTCACGGAGTTAGGTCTAATACATTTTGTGGCTTCTACAAAGAATTTGAGAGCTGGAACAAGCCGAGCCGAACGGAGCTCGAAAATGACTCGGAGTTAATTTCCTGTTCCATTAAATACAACATTAAATCAAGTCCAAATCGGATTTAGTAACTAATTACGCCCTCAAACTGCAATTAATACAATTACACATGTATGAGCAAAGACCTCGTCTTATCATCTGCTTGATTTCCACTTACACACTCGATACACCATCTCCCCGTTATCTCTCTCCGTATAAAAGGTAAACGGACATCTAACGAGTCTTTTTTTTTTTTTTTTTTTTTTAAACCTGAATGGCGGGAGCTGTTTAATATTACGTTACACACCGTGCCATTAAAAGGCTCTGAATCAATATCAACCTCCATCAATGATATTCAAACCCACACGATTAGATTTACTGCTCTGCCAGTAGTCGCCTTACATCGCAGCATGTAACTGACATATTAGGGAGAGAACACTACGTGTCGTGCTGCTATAGGAAAATAATCAACGACACGGTGGCGTGATCAAGCAGAGTTACTCTGACGTTCCTTTATTTTCGAAATTATTTTCAGAAAACCGCACGTCAGTAAGGTCTGCAATTTGCCAAGGTTTACGATGTTTTATTTCTTAAAGAACGACAAGTTGTACTTTTTATCCGTTTATGGTTACATTTAATGTCGTGGAAACAAGTTTTTTTTCACTTAAGTTATAGTAGTAACAGCTATAAACAGATTTTTTTTTTTTTTTTTAACGCTGTCTTGAAGATAATAACACAAAAAAAGACGCAGCTTGTCTTGTTACTTCTCATCTCACACACACACACACACACACACACACACACACACACACACACACACACACACACAAACATTAGTCTCTATATTTGGGAAAATAAGTAAATCTGGGCCAATATGTGTGTGTGCAGTAAACAGGAAAAGCGATGGAGAGGATTATTCCCATGCCAACAGTGAGTCATGTTGCCACATAAAAACAAAATCAACATTGATTAATCAGAGCTTCTTAGCTTTCTTTCGAACACAATCAGAGCTCTCTTTGACATTTCTTCTCGTCGATCATGAACACAATTCCCACCTCCGAGCGCGTCCGGTGAGAACGCGCCTTCCGCTTGGACCGGAGCCGAGTCGAATCGGAGCTCCAAATGACATTTTGTACACTTATTAGGAAGGAAATGGAGGCCAGGGTGCTCGGGGCGAAGAGAGGGGGAAATGGCTGAGTCTGGAAAATGTTCTCGGTAACAAGCTGCATGAGCTGTGAGCTCTGGAGGAGAGCGTGATAACAACCACGGCGGTGACGATGAGCTGGAGGTCACTCCCAGGCGCTAATACTCAACCTCACATCGAGGCGTTACCACAGCGGAGCACTGAAGTTAACCAGATCAGTCCGATACTGTGATCATTAATCGTAAAAAATGATCTATTGTTATTGAACAAACAACACTGTGATCTGTGTTTTATTAATAATAGTAAGTGGAACTGGTGCATCTTTCTACAATACAAGTAACCTTAATAATACAGCATTATACAGCGTTTATAGAGTGGTCATTACATATGAACTTGAATTGCACACACATGAAGCCATTGGTAAGGGTTAGGGGTGGGGGTGGGGCGATATGACATAAATATCAACGAAACTAGAAGGCATTTCTACAATGCACAATATACAGTATGTATCAGGATATTTAAGCTTGTTAAACAACTGCCAGGAAAACAAGTTTTGTTGCATTAAAAAAAAAAAAAAAAAACTACAATTCTACAAAAATAAATTACTTTATCCTGAAAAAAAAAATCAAATAACGTGAATAAATTCTAATAATAAATTTTACAATTTTAATTGCCACAAAATTTTAACGTGAAATGAGCTGCTTTGAGTCCGTTTGTAAATTGCTATTTTTTAAAAAAAAGTTCGAAATATATACATATATACAGAACTGTGCAAAAGTTTTAGGCACCCTATTTTTTTTTTTAGTACAAACTTTGTTATAGATTTTTTATTTTATGACGTCTACATGATCGAGTCAGTACAAAAATCATTCCCAAACATTTTCGATTCCAAAACATTAGTTTTCTAGCACAAAATGAAATGTTACAGAAAAATGTTTGTACGTCATTAAAGAAAGCAGTATATTACAGTAAGAGACACTTTTCAGACAGTAAACACAATGAAGGCTGATGGGTTTCGCTGCAAAAATAAGAAGCGAGTGCGAAAGTCAAAGTGTCCAGAAGAACTGTGTCTGGTTCTGCAAGATGCTCAATAAAACTTACCAGCTCATTTCCTTATAAAACTGCACACATCGTACCGGAGACTACTGTTTTTATTTTTATTATTTTTTGTCACACCAAATATTGACTTTGTTTCATTTACTACTGTTTACTGCTCTTTACTGTATTTTTTTTAAATGTAGAAACATTTAATTTCATTATTTTGAAGGCATCTTTTCTCTACAGCATTTCTTTGCATGTGAATAAAACTTTTGCAGTTTATATATATATATATATAAGCTTTGTAGTTTTGCATGTGATAGAAATGTGATATTGTTAAAGATAAAGGGCTTACTGGCAGATATCGCTGCAGTTATCGTCAAGGATGTCTTCATCTTCTCCCAACACGTCCACGGCTGAAAATATCAGCGCCACCAGGACAGCGAAGCAGCACACCAGAGCAAAGATCACGATGCATTTCTGCTGAGACTGAAAAAAAAAACCCAGGAAAAAAAAACACTGATTCAGGGATATACTTTACTGCACTCTCGGGGTGAGGCTGTGTTACTTCAGCTCTGTTTCACACCAAAAATGAGAAGTAAATGCATAAATACTGTAAACTTTGGCTCTGTTTCACATGGAAAATACAAGCCGCATTGCATTATGGGACTCTGGTTTCCTCCCATTTCCCAAAAACATGCCCGTTGTAGATTTAGCTAAGATAAATTACTCCTAGGTGTGAATAAGTGTGGAAATATGTGTGTGATGGATCGGCGTCCAACCCGGAGTGTATTCCCGCCTCGCTCCCAGAGTTCCAGAGATTCTCTGGATCAGCCAGTTAGTGAAAATGAACGAATGAGTAAATAAATGTTTGTTGATATTCATCATAACAGAGCTGACAGTGTAAAGATGGATAAGCAGCGATCCGATTGATTCCGATTGTGGATATTCTGCTGTGGAGATTTAATAAAGGAAGCGAAACAGATCATTCACGTCAGCGGTACACTCCTCTGTGTTCATATTCACCATGGAAAATCTTTGGAAAATTCATTTACAAGGGGTTAGTAGAGTGATGTGTTCAAATGTCTGAGAGCACTGGAGTGAAAATGCTTCCATTTTTCATTTGATGAGACTGTATGAGTTTGTGTAAAACCTGACGATCCGTGTTGGATGAAATCCATCAGAATGTCGTCTGAACACATGAACAATGGAAGGGATAAGACTTGAGGAAAATCTTAATTTACTTAAATTTAAATACTGGCCTAGAAACAGTGCAGAATGGTCAATACTGAATCAGCAAATATTGATAATATTGAACATTTCATTTCTTTGCATACAAAATTCTAACATTTCCAAATTTTCAATGTAACTTCAGACTTCAAATGTCTGTCTGTCTGCCTGTCTGCCTGTGTACCTGTCTATCTATCTATCTATCTATCTATCTATCTATCTATCTATCTATCTATCTATCTGTCTGTCTGTCTGTCTGTCTGTGTACATGTCTATCTGTCTGTCTGTCTGTATATCTATCTATCTATCTATCTATCTATCTATCTGTCTGTCTGTCTGTCTGTCTGTCTGTCTGTCTGTGTACCTGTCTATCTGTCTGTCTGTGTACATGTCTATCTGTCTATCTATCTATCTATCTATCTATCTATCTATCTATCTATCTATCTATCTGTCCATTTGTCTGTCTGTCTGTCTGTCTGTCTGTGTACATGTTTATCTGTCTATCTATCTATCTATCTGTCTGTCTGTCTGTCTGTGTACCTGTCTATCTGTCTGTCTGTGTGTCTGTCTGTGTACATGTTTATCTGTCTGTCTGTCTGTCTGTCTGTCTGTCTATCTATCTATCTATCTATCTATCTATCTATCTATCTGTCTGTGTACCTGTCTATCTATCTATCTATCTATCTATCTATCTATCTATCTATCTATCTATCTATCTATCTATCTGTCTGTCTGTCTGTCTGTCTGTCTGTCTGTGTACCTGTCTATCTATCTATCTATCTATCTATCTATCTATCTATCTATCTATCTATCTGTCTGTCTGTCTGTCTGTCTGTCTGTCTGTGTACCTGTCTATCTGTCTGTCTGTGTACATGTCTATCTATCTATCTATCTATCTATCTATCTATCTATCTATCTATCTATCTATCTATCTATCTATCTATCTATCTGTCCATTTGTCTGTCTGTCTGTCTGTCTGTCTGTGTACATGTTTATCTGTCTATCTATCTATCTATCTATCTATCTATCTATCTATCTATCTATCTATCTATCTATCTATCTATCTATCTATCTATCTGTCTGTCTGTCTGTCTGTGTACCTGTCTATCTGTCTGTCTCTGTGTCTGTCTGTGTACATGTTTATCTGTCTATCTATCTATCTATCTATCTATCTATCTATCTATCTATCTATCTATCTATCTATCTATCTATCTGTCTGTGTACCTGTCTATCTGTCTATCTATCTATCTATCTATCTATCTATCTATCTATCTATCTATCTGTCTGTCTGTCTGTGTACCTGTCTATCTGTCTGTCTGTGTACCTGTCTATCTATCTATCTATCTATCTATCTATCTATCTATCTATCTGTCTGTCTGTCTGTCTGTCACATATTTACAGCTATCTCCCCTCAAACATATATAAAAGTTTGCACACCCTTAGGACAAAATGAACAAAACATATGAATTTAAAGCAGATAAATAATCAACGACGGGGTGGTGTGATGAAACGGAGTCACAGTCACCACTTCAGATAATTTTCCAATAACAGCACGTCCTGAAGTGTTTTATTTCTCTTACACCATGCCTTGATTACATTGTTTTTATTTATTAAAGCAGGACACATCATACTTTTTATCCGTTTATTAACATTAGATGCTGTGGAACTTCAACGAAACAAGTTAGTTCCTGTTCTCACTTACGTTATAGCAGCTGGAAACAGTCGTTCCCTCACGTGTCTCTCTTTTCTCTCTCTTTAAGCTAATAAGACCAAAAAACCACAGAAACCACAAAATGTAAACTCCCCTGTGCATAAAGCTACATCTTTACCTCTAACTGTTACAAAGCGCTGACACTGGAGACTCCTTCCATAAATATTAAATAAACTAATCCTTACAGAAAACTTCACCTTATAAATGATTCTACACTTTTTTAAAAATCTGTTCATGCGGTGTGTCCGCTTTGTATAAGTCACTATAGAAGGGATAACGTATTAGACCGAGCACGTTAATGTAAACCTGCACTACTGTCAGGGCTGCCGTTATAGAAAACTAATCAACATCTCCTGACCAATCAGAATCGAGAATTCAACAGTGTTGTGGTACACACTTATTCACTTATGACTGTTTTTGACCGAGTATTTGAAATAATTTTTAAAAAAATGCTAAAATAAATGGGATTCAGAAGCATTTAGCTGGAGGTGTGTATTTTAATATCAGTTTGTATTTTAGTTTACTGCCATTTTGCAAAACTATCTATAACTATCAGGTCATTAAAGACACACTTAAGGGTTAAAATAAATGTTCTGTTGTTTCGTGTAAACTCTGTAGGTTCTGTGTGTAGTACAGAATGTAGGCAGGTATAAAATCCTGCGGAGAGAACGGCTTATTGTTGACCAGTCGTGCCCAAGAGACAGACCTGCCCTAAGCTGAGCTGCTGCCAGCACTGGCTGATTACAGCACGGAGCCAGAATCAATACCGCCAAACTTCCAGACACAGCCTAATCCTGTCAGCCAGCAGAGCCCAAAGTGCAGCAGAGGCCATCGCAGTGAGCAGTAATTATTACACAGGAACAGCAGACTCACCTCCGCACACACACTTCTGCATCGAATCGATTTGAAAACAGAGCTGGAACCGCCGCTTAAAGCAAAGTCAAAAACAAAATGTACATCATAATCCCCTTCTGCAAATAGATTCAAATCAGCCAAGACATCTGGTGTCTGATGTTTACTTGTATGGATTTGCACTTGGGCTATGACACTAATGTAGCTAACAACCAAGGGAAACTCATAGCTACCAGTTTACCATCATGCAAACTGCAGGTCTGAATCATCACACACTCAACTGTTGTTACATAACATATATTTTACGGATAAAACGTACACCAATGAGCCATAACATTAAAACCACCTGCCTAATATTGTGTAGATCCCCCTTGTGCCACTAAAACAGCTCTGACCCGTCGAGGCATGGACTCCACAAGACCTCTGAAGGTGTGCTGTGGTATCTGGCACCAAGACGTTAGCAGCAGGTGGGGCCTCCATGGATCGGACTTGTTTGTCCAGCACGTCCCACAGATGCTCGATCAGACTGAGATCTGGGAAATTTGGAGACCAAGTGAACACCTTGAACTCTTTGTCATGTTCCTCAAATCATTCCTGAACATTTTTTTGCAGTGTGTCAGGGCACATTATCATGCTGAAAGAGGCCACTGCCGTTAGGGAATACCGTTGTCATGAAGGGGTGTACTTGGTCTGTTTAGGTAGGTGGTACGCGTCAAAGGAACATCCACATGAATACCAGGACCCAAGGTTTCCCAGCAGAACATTGCCCAGAGCATCGGTTGTCACCGGTTGTCTTTCCTTGGACCACTTTTGGTAAGTAATATCTACTGCATACAGGGAACACCCCACGAGACCTGCTGTTTTGGAGATGCTCTGACCCAGTCGTCTAGCCATCACAATTTGGCCCTTGTCAAAGTCGCTCAGATCCTTACTCTTGGCCATTTTTCCTGCTTCCAACACATCACCTTGCTGCCTAATATATCCCACCCCTTGACTGGTGCCATGGTAACGAGATAATCAATGTTATTCACTTCACCTGTCAGTGGTTTTAAAGTTATGGCTGATCGGTGTAATTCTTAACACTCAAGGATATTGTACAAAAACAAATAAATATAAAAAATGTCCAAAAACAATACACTAGTAAATCAAGAAAGAAAAATGTTTAACGTTTAATGGGCTGGAGTTAAGACCACCAGGACTAGCCGAGATCAAGTCAGTATCGGAGTTAAGGGGGTCGAGAAGAAGTCAGCTTGAGTCCAAATGAAAGGGATCAAGTCGAAAACCATCAAATCCATCAAAGAGAGCAAGTCTTTACTTCAACTAGCTAGCTTCATTCAGGCATTGCACCAATGATTAGGCCGTTTTCTAGAAGAAGGAATGACTTCTTATCAAACTTTGTGCATGTGAAAAGGGGAAAAAATGGTCAGAGGGAAAAGGAAATACCACATCATGTAATTTACACCTCGATGATGTCATGATGTCATTTTTTCAATCTTACAGTGACACCCAGATTTATATTCCTTACAAACCCACTACTGAATAAGATTAACGCTATACTGCTTGACTCTTTGGGGTTTTTATCATGGATTTTGTCTTGGATCGATTTCGCATCGCTATTGCCATGGCCAGAAATCTCTGAGATTTGTTTTGATGCCTTTGATGTCTTCTCCATATTATGAATAAAACAGCATTTTCCTTAGGGAACATTTCCTGTCTCCATCTTGTACTGCATCGGAAATGCTGAGGCATGCTTTTGTTGTCTTTGTACCGGATCCTTTTAACGCTCTTGTGTTTGGGGCTTGTTGAAGAATTTACTGACAGATTACAGTTTTCGAGTCCAACCCCAGGATCAATTTATTCCCATTCGTTCTACTGTAGCTGGCTGTCAGTTCAATACAGAATTACATTTAAGACATTTACAGGTCTTCTTACCTGCAACTGATTCATCTATATGATTGAAACGGTGAGGTCCTAAGACCGATCCCTGAGGAGCACCTTGTGTTAAGATGAGGAAAAGAGACACAAAATACACTAAAAGACACTAATTCGAAAATAGCAAATTAAATGCATGATCCATAGATCATGATCCAGTAGCTTGAGTACACAATACGAGTTCATGGCCTCGACTTAGTATCTCGTAGCTTCATTAATTTGACTTCACAATTAACTGTGCATGTGCTGGATCAAGTGCTATTTTACGTATAAGCTGCCAAATAACAATAAGGGTGGAAGCCGTAATTCCACCAAATTTTGCTACAATTGATGTGCTGATTATTATTATAACTAATTAATGTTGCAATATATTGGCAATATATTAGACTCCTATGAGATCCTCCTATGAGACTAGACCCCTAGCAAATTTTCTTTTGCTTTTATATAAAATCATATTCATCATCATCAGTGAAGAAAAAAACAAAACAAATCAAAATGCATTTTTCTTCTTGAGTCTATAATGTGTATCCCTGATTTTTTGGGGCTTAAAGGGAAGTGCTTGTGTTTAAAGGCGGTGGTCCAGACGCGATTTACAAAATTCCGCCTTTGAGAAAAATCTGGCAACCTCGGAGGCAGGAACTACACACAGGTGATTTTAATAATAATCTGAATGTGGAGCTTAGAAAACTGACACGTGCATAACGTGATTCACAATACGCAGAGGCTGAACACAGCCCTTAATTCAGACAGAATTGGTTCAGAAGATAAAATAGTTTTAGATTAATTAGCATAGTATTGTCCTTTTTGATATTTTATAAAAGTGATTATAAAAAGCCAATCGATTGTCTTTTAAGGAGAGAATAAATGCTATGCAGACAAACACCGGTCGCTGCATAATACATTAAGAGCCGAAAGATAAGACTTTACAATTTAACTGCTGCTGAACATGACATAAATTGAACAGTGATAATGTTCTTTAATTCCGCTTTAATTCTGTAATTTCCTGGCATTAGGCAAGGCACATCATTAGGAATTAAATATCTACAGAGCTCTACAGAGAGGAGACATTACTCCAGAAGGAGTGGCGGTGCCTGGGGAGGCTGTTCAACCACACATCACATTACAGTAAAGCAACTTGGCAGAAAACAGATGCCGTGTGCTGTGTTGTGTTGAGTTGTGCTGTGTCGAGTTGTGTTGTGTTGTCGTCCACATAGCGTGCTCCAGATGGCCTATAAACCTGCACTCGAGCTCTAGCTTCAAGTGAGCGTACAAATTTGCCCAATTAACCTCCCACTGCAGGACCTTAAAGTTTATGTGAGCTCATCGATCACAGGTGTCAAGACCTGACCTCATTTTACAAGACCCCTCTACACGCTGCTTTCGACCTCGGCTCTTCACAACGGCTCCCTGCAGATTTATGTATAATCCAGGATCATCTCCAAAGGTCTGGCTCCCAGGAGGTTCAATCTTTCTAAAAATAAACCAGCGAGAGCATGTTAGGATGCAGAAGGTGCTGGAGTGAATGTCGCTCACTGTAGCACACAGATGTTCGTGGGATACGTGACTCACTTTACGCCTGCTTCATCGCCACACTGCCGGTGAATCACATGGTAAAATGAAATAATCAACATGGTGCCTGGGGGGAGAACGAAAGCTTTCACGTCTTAAATGAATTATCTAAAAGGAGCTCGGTGTTAGCGGGAAAATGCGGAGATTAGTGTAGGTGTTGTAATACTTCAGAGAAACAAAAGTGAAGGTCCCTGGTGCCTGTAATTACTGCAGATTTCAGCGTATTACGCAACAGCTGTCTTGTGTGGAGGAGAAAAGCAATCATACAGTAACGAGGGAGACGCTAAGAGGCCGTACTCTGAAATTAAACAAAGCCAAAATTTATATAACACCACACAGAGCACGAGATTCTTTGAATTGATTTATTTTCTCATTAGCACTTACCATTCCCTAAGGGAAAATAATTTTGTCACGTTTGAAAGTTAAAGTATCCATGCATGTGTAAATTTTAACCAACTTATTAACTTATGTAGGAAAAGAAACGGCCTAGCAACATCTCTACATCTTTAGCCTCATTAAAAATGGCAGGATTTATGAATATGCAACATAAAATCACACACGTCCACCTGCAACCCACAAAAACTAGCCAGCTAGTTACATAAGTGCTAGCAAAGCTAGCATGATTTTGTTGTTGGTATTTCAGTTTTTACTTAGAAGCAGCCAATCATGTAAAATAAAAATAAAAAACCTTAAAAAAATATAACAAGAAATTTGTACATCTCCAAAATTAGCTAAGTTAGCTAACCCGCTAGTTTTTGTAACCGGTTCTGCAGCTAAGGCTGTCCTGCTAACCAACTGTCATAGTGTAATCTGAAAGAAGAAAAAAAAGAGAGACTGGTGAAGGAACAACTGGTTATAGCTGGAACTAACTTTGATAATGTTATACATAACTGTAAATGGATAAAAAGTATAACATCATTCTTTAATTAATGGAAAGATTTAAATTAATTGGCAAATTACTGTGATGTAGGAGGAATAATACGCTTCCGGACAGGATGTTATAGAGAAATAATCAACTTCAGGGTGGTAACAGTAACTCTGCTTTGTCACACCATCCTGCTGTTGATTATTTTCCTACAAAAATGATGTGTTTATTGAAGTGTTTTATTCCTTACTTATAGCATGTTCACTTTAGTTGTTGTGCGATTCTACTGAGATCAGCCGCATTTTCTCCTCAAGACGAGAGGAGACGAATGAAATCCCCACCGTGTTTCCACTCAGACTAAACGTGGTAATAAAATATCGCGGTGTTAAGCTGCGTCTCCGTGTTTTTGCTAAATCTGCATCCTGGGCGATATTTCCAGGCCGAGAGCTTTACCTTTAGAGTGGTACAGTATAAATGATGCTGTTTGTGTGTGTGGATTGGTGGATTTCCACAGTCTTGTGGGAATAGGAGCCATATGATTAATATTATATATGTACATATTTTACTTGCTCATGCATGTAACATTGGTCTAGAAACTAGAAGTGAAAAACTGTATACTGTATATATAGCAGAAATACACATCAGATCTTAAGAAGACGTTTTTATGGATCTGCCCCGGGACATGAAGAGCTTATAGTGGAGTTTATCAATACGCCTGATCCATAATTCATGAACTGTTATAAAAGATTCACTACATTATCTTTATAGAACTTATACAGACAGCGCTTTGTTTTCTACTTTGGAAAAGCTAACATGTTCATCCCAAGGGTGATTCCAAACCCAGGACTGAATCTGGGCTCGTCTGGGGGCGGGGTTTATAATCTGAGCTTTGCTTTCACATTGAAAGTAGAGGTAGCTTAGTGGTTGAAGTATTGGGCTACTGGGTTATGGAAGGTCGTGTGTTTAAATCCCAGAACCACCAAGCTGCCTCTGTTGGCTCTTTGAGCAAGACCCTTAACCCTCAACTGCTCAGGTGTACTGTATACCGTCTCAGTTGATGGTCGCTTTGGATAAATGTGTCAGGCAAATGTGATGAATATAAACAAAAGAGAATTTCTTCCAGGTTATGGATCGATTGCACAATTCCATACCTCACTTTTGTGCATGCAGGTTTTTTTTAAATTTTTTTTTTAAAACATTTTATTGTCCTCTAATGGGGCTTTCTGGATCCATGGCAATGTTCTCAGTGCAAGACACCACAAAGTCTGGTTTTTATACATCAATAACCATAACAACCCATCAGCAATCTTGAAACAGGAAGCAACTTGACAAGTTGAACCAATCACATTACACGGCCTTCGGGACTCTGTACCTGATGTGGCCACACCATTGTTCTACCGTTTTCAACAGGACCGGGGATCGGCTCTCTGGATCGCTCCCAGGCTCCAAACTTGCATTCAAACTTCACCAAATATACCAAAAATCAAAATAAGCAAAAGTGAAAACCTCAAAAATGCCAACAAGCTGAGGCTGTGGGTACTGTTGATCCATTAAATGTTCATTTAAGTGCTTATTGAGGAGATCTTATTCGGAAGAGATCAAGGATTAATGTCTTCACACCCGACATGTAACGGAAAGGCCGAGGTGTTAGGATATGACAAATCCAAATCATCAGACAGAGTCCTAGACAAACATGCATGTCATGTAGGTTAGAGCTGGAAGTAAGCGGTACGATGTCACTAAAGGGCAAGATAAACATTGGCAAGACATCTCAGTGTGAGTGTGTTTGTGACTTGTTTATATAGTCCTCCAATTGGCTGCAATGGTGTAGACAGAGATACCAATGGTACCAATAAAGATACCAACAAACTAAGGCAAGAGTTAGTCCATTAATACACAGAATACAAGTAGGTTTTTTATGTTAAGTGCTTAATAAATTTAGATATTTAATGAAGAAATGAATCTTCATTCTGGATTTGATGTGTTTTTTCTTGCTCATAATTAGGGACTTCAAGTGACGCCGGCTGTAGGGACGTTGAAAGCAGTGTCTCTGAGCAACGGAGTGATTGGCAGTCTTTTATTGTCACTTAAAAAGGCAAGAGAAGCATTGCTTCATGCATTAATCTTAGAGGAAGACTTTGTAATGTTACGGGCCTCTGGTGTTGTTATGAGCGGAGTTTGATATACTATCTTCATAAAAATTGATTCAATTATAATTGTCTCTGAACTGATTGAAGGAACACTGTCATTATCTAGTGTAAGTATAATTGTAATTCAACACACAGTAAAAACATTTTGGTGAGCCTGTGTTTTTTTTTAAGGAAGTAGAACCGCACCAGGAAGCAGAGAGTGAAATTCGCGCTCGGTCAGTACAGCTCAGTTTTCCTTAGCTGTCGTTGCTTAAAGTCCTTATTAACTATAATAGGATGTATGGACATTTTTTTTCATAGTGTAACCATTGATTAAAAATTCTCACACAAATGCACCCCGATTTCCACACGCCACTAAAACCTGCTTTTAAAAGCCAGATGACTTTATTTTTTATGCTGGCGCACGTGCAATTTGCTGCTATAACCTTGGCGTATTGTTAATTTGATCGAGTCCATTAGAGCCCGCTTTCGTCCGGTTTCTATCAGCGTGGGCAGAAAGAACAGGAACACGGCTGTGCTGATGTGAGCGTAGCAGGGCGTGACGTTCAAAACATGATATATAGTCATTCGTTCAATTTCGATAAGCACTTTATACTGAATCAGGATTGCAGTGAATCTGCAGTCTATCCCAGGAACGCTGGGTGTGAGCTGGGAATACACTGGGAATTCATCACAGGACACACACACACACTCACACATGGACAATTATGGGCAATTTAATTGCCAATCTACTTACTGGCATGTTTTTGGGTGGTGAGAGGAAACCAGTAGGAAACCCAGGAACCTGTACAGAATTTCCACACTTACAGTAACCCGAGCTCCGGGACCCTGGAGCTGTACGATGGCTGTACACAGTCGCTTATCCTACACAGGGTCACGGGGAGCCTGGAGCCTATCCCAGGGAACTCGGGGCACGAGGCGGGGGACAACCTGGACGGGGTGCCAACCCATCTCAGGGCTCCACTGCACACCCGTTCACACACGACAGACAATTCGGAAATGCCGATCAGCCTACAACGCATATCTTTGGACCGGGGGAGGAGGCCGGAGTACCCAGAGAAAACCCCGAACCACGGGGAGAACATGCAAACTCCACACACACAGGTCGGAAGCGGGATTCGAACCCCCAACTCTTGAGGTGCGAGGCAAACACTGTGTAAAAGCAAAGAAAAGAAACGAAAGGTAAAATAAGCAATAAGTACTAAAACATGTACAAGTGCTTTGTTTTTGTTTTTGAAGATTCTGTGTAGAACCGAACAACAGCAAGAGAATCTAAACTATCCAAAGATCGCTTTTCCAAGAAGACATTTTTTTTTTACCTCTTCTGTATTTATTTTCTTAAAAGAAGCAACATTATCTGCTAATGGAGACGGACTAGTCTCATTTCAGAACTTCAAATGAATTTTAAAAATCTCTTTGTGCTTTGTGTATGATAAATCTGTAAAATCTCTTTTACAAAACTAATTTCACCAACAATTTCACACACACACACACACACACACACACACACACACACACACACACACACACACACACACACACACACACACATCGCTATTGAATCCTTTTTAATGGTTGAAAAAAAAAAAAAAAAGACACTGGAGGTTTGATTCATTCTCTGGTTTAGTAAATGGTTTTATTATTGCGAAGCCTCTGTAACATCTTCACTGGTTTAACCTCCGCTCAGCTCCGGCTCACTGTCATCTACTGAAAGCACTGAACGGAAACATTATTCAATTTCAAATCCCAACCCCCTCCACGCACCGAAGCTAGACAGTGTCCTCAGTGTCCACAGGAGCCATTTATCGTTCGTCCATAATCAGGGACGTCATGTTTTTACACCTGGAGAGGGTCAGCGAGGGGAAAAAAAGATCAATAACTAAACATGTTACATGTGAAATCCAATCATCCCTGCTGATGAGGTCAGAGATGACTCTAATGTGCTACAGTGCTGATGGGAGATGCTGAACGCTTGAGCTCTTTCAGCAAAGGTACTCCTTAGAACATGTTCTGAGAAGAAATGTCCGGATTCTAATCCTTTTTTATTTAAGCACTAGTTATAGTTAGCTAACTTGCTAGCAATCCTGGCTTTAAACTTTGTGATACAATTATAGTCTAATGTTATATAGTCAGCTAGATACAGTGGGGGGGGGGGGGGGGGGGGGAAGTATTTGATCCCCTGCTGATTTTGTACGTTTGCCCACTGACAAAGAAATGATCAGTCTATAATTTTAATGTAGGTGTATTTTAACAGTGAGAGACAGAATAACAACAAAAAAATCCAGAAAAACGCATTTCAAAAAAGATATAAATTGATTTGCATTTTAATGAGGGAAATAAGTATTTGACCCCTTCGACTTAGTACTTGGTGGCAAACACAGAGGTCAGACGTTTCTTGTAGTTGGCCACCAGGTTTGCACACATCTCAGGAGGGATTTTGTCCCACTCCTCTTTGCAGATCCTCTCCAAGTCATTAAGGTCATTTTCAATGCCCTGGCTGAGGGAAGGAGGTTCTCATCCAAGATCTGACGGTTCATGGCCCCGTCCATCGTCCCTTTGATGCGATGCAGTTGTCCTGTCCCCTTAGCAGAAAAACACCCCCAAAGCATAATGTTCCCACCTCCATGTTTGACGGTGGGGATGGTGTTATGACTTGGGGTCATAGGCAGCATTCCTCCTCCTCCAAACACGGCGAGTTGAGTTGATGCCAGAGAGATCTGACCACACCTGACCACAACACTTTCACCCAGTTCTCCTCTGAATCATTCAGGCAAACTTCAGACGGGCCTGTACATGTGCTTTCTTGAGCAGGGGGACCTTGCTGGCGCTGCAGGATTTCAGTCCTTCACGGCGTAGTGTGTTACCAATTGTTTTCTTGGTGACTATGGTCCCAGCTGCCTTGAGATCATTAACAAGATCCTCCCGTGTAGTTCTGGGCTGATTCCTCACCGTTCTCATGATCACTGAAACTCCATGAGGTGAGATCTTGCATGGAACCCCAGACCGAGGGAGACTGACAGTTCCTTCCATTTGCGAATAATCGCACCAACTGTTGTCACCTTCTCACCAAGCTGCTTGGCGATGGTCTTGTAGCCCATTCCAGCCTTGTGTAGGTCTACAATCTTGTCCCTGACATCCTTGGACAGCTCTTTGGTCTTGGCCATGGTGGAGAGTCTGGAATCTGATTGACTGATTGCTTCTGTGGACAGGTGTCTTTTTACAGGTAACAAACTGAGATTAGGAGCACTCCCTTTAAGAGAGTGCTCCTAATCTCAGCTCATTACCTGTGTAAAAGACACCTGGGAGCCAGAAATCTTGCCGATTGACAGGGGATCAAATACTTATTTCCCTCATTAAAATGCATTTTTTTGTTGTTATTCTGTCTCTCACTGTTAAAATACACCTACCATTAAAATTATAGACTGATCATTTCTTTGTCAGTGGGCAAACGTACAAAATCAGCAGGGGATCAAATACTCCCCCCCCCCCCCCACTCTAGCTACTGTTAGCTAGCTTATTAGTTCCTGGTTTAAATTCATAATATACTAGCTAGCTAGCTAAAGCTACTAGAAAACAATACTGATGGGGAAATAACATTTGCTAAGCTTGCTAAATTAGTTAGTTCAAAACACTGTTGTGACAAAACAGCAAGGGTGGCCAGCTAATGCTGTTAATTATTATCATGCTTAAATAAAAGCAACATTTTTTAGAATAAAACAGTAAAAAAAAATATATTTTATAGATTTTCATAATGTGGCTGTCTTGTTTTCTGTAGTGCTGCGTTGGCTAAACCTCAGCAAAGCTAACGAGATTATAGCACTAGTTATACTTTGCTAGCTTGCTAGTAAACCTGGCTACTGGTTTAAATTTTTTGATACAATAGTCTAATTTTATATAGTTTGCTAGTTGGCTACTGTTATATAGCACAGTAGTTCTTGGATTATAATGATGTAACAGCTAGCTAAATGTTAGCTAGCTTGTTAGAGACCATAGCTAGCTACTAAAAATGAAATGCTGGAGAAGTAACATTTAGCTAGCTAATGTTTAAACACTGTTGTGATTAAACGGCTTGCTAATGTTACTAAACTATTATAGTGTAAAAATTAAAGAAGTATTTAATGCTTAGCAAGTATTAATGTACAGTTTGGCCAGTGATGATTTTTATTTGATAGATTTTTATCATGTCTTGCTTCATTTGCACTTTGTTGGCAAAACCCTCAGCAAAACGAACTAAACAAATTATCTTTTAGCGTGGAAATGTCAAGTATTTGATATCTTTTCCCCTGTGCTTGTACCACTAATATTATTTTTCTTGTTAATATCAGCATCAGGCCTGGAGGTCACACTGCTCTCTGCGCTAACACTCACACTGATGAAAAATACACCTCGTGATTATGTTCCTGTGGTACGGAGGGCAATTCATTTTCCCACCACTCGTTTTTGGACCTTTCATGTGGTAGCTGGACGAATTTACTTCACGAAAAGGTTGTTTTAGCCGAGTCCTGACTCGGACGTCTCGGGAACGGGTGAGAGAGACAGACTGTTCATCTCGGATGTGAGCTCCTTCACAGCCTTCATGCGGACCGAGGTTCATTTCAGACGTCTGATTGATTCTGGAGAGACCAGACAGGAAGCAGGAAAGCCCGTGAAACGTACGTCTAGAGAGCCGTGATCTGATTTTATAAGCTAGTGTACTTCCTTTTGAAACAAGCCGCATGTTTTCAGAGTTATGTCATACGTTTTAGCCAAGGTTTGGCATCAGATGGCCTCCGGGTGACATCTGAGTGTTGGATAAAATCACACAATCAATCGGTTTGAAGTAGCAACATTCCAGGCATCGGACAACTCCAAGTCGGTTAAAAACTTCTCCAAATAATCACACAAACACTCATTCAACCTCACGGACATAAAATTCCAAACATTATTTATCAACCAAGCGACGTTTGTAAAAACTGAAGACGCACAGCCATAAACGCACCAATAAACTATAAAGGCTGCGTCTCAATCAGCTCCCTAGTTCAGTACTCAGGGCACTGATCGGGTAGTCGGCCATTTTAAGGGCTGTCTCAATCGCAAAATCCTTCCAGTGAACTGGAACTTCCGCTCCCTAAAAAATCCCACAATGCACCTCAAAAACCAGGGAGCATCGATGCTCAATATGTTTCCTTAGGAACGACATCATGTTTTCTGAAGCCTCTCAGCTCGAAAGAAATGGCGGACGAACTCCGAGCCAACTTCGTCTACGAATGTAACTAGCTTGTTATGCAAGTCACGCCCCCGAGGGGAGCGGCCTATACATTCTAGAGAGAATTTAATTGGACAAGCAGAAGACTAGTACAGACTGACTAAAATGAAAACCAAAACAATATCTCCAAAATTTTCCTCTTTTTTTTTTTTGGCCATTACACTAAAGCACAGACCTGAACACAGACAGCAATTCTGATATTTAAGGCTTTGTTTAAGTTGTAACCGAGTCTTGCAGAAAGTGAAGCGCCTGCGTCAGTCCCAGAAGTGTGTTATTGATTACAGGCTGGCCCCGTAGTAATGTCGATAAGACGTTTAGACTTCCATTAGAGTGACAGAAGAGCCAGGGTGCCAGAAAACCCGCTCCGTCCGCTGGGAACAAAAACACGTATCCTCTCCCAGACCCAGAACCTCAGATCCTGAGGGATTACTCAGATCAAGCTTTCAGCAGCAGGAGGTACGACAGGAACGAAGGGCACAAAAACAATAGAAACTGACAGGATGACAGGAAGTGCTAAAATCCAATATCTGACAATATCTCAACAATGAAATTGCAGTTGAATTTAGGAATTCGTTATATCACGAGGTTCCATCAGTGACGTAATAAGAGCGATGTGCTGCGAAGTATCACACACACACACACACACACACACACACACACACAACAGCACACACATGTTTAAATAAGTTTTAAGTATTTGTTTCTACTTTATTCAGTCTGTACAGGAGTTTTGTTTTTTGTGATTGTTGCGGCCAAAAACGCTCGATTTTGTTGCGGCTTTCCTCAAAATTTGCGATGCAGCTTGCTGAGTTTCTTGTGCTTTTTTTTTCCGGAAAACTACTTGAATTGGCGTTTCACGTCACGTGTTTCGTCTTGGCCCAAATTTACGGAAAATCTGCTGTAATTTTTTAAAATTGCAAGCTCCTCCGAATGCTGCAGAGTTTGTTTGATTTTGCTTTCATTCCTGCGATTGCAGAATCGCGAAATCCTGGAGAGACTGTTTAGTGGACGCTTTAATTACAACATCTGCAAAAGGGGATAAGCATCTTTCTGACGTCTTTTATTTATTTTCCCTTTTTAAATCATTATATCACCCCCTGCTGGTGTCTTTTGCTTGTGTGTGGATGAAACAAGTTTTTTTTTTTTTTAAGTGCCTTTTTAGATTTTCGTTTTTCACATTTCTCATTTTATTGTTAAGAAGGGAAAATGGACAGTGATTAAAAGCTGAGAATTCAGCATTCGGATACGTGTTTTATCAGTTTATAATAATCCATGCTTGTTTTGCCGGAACAAAATTTTTTTTTCCCTTTTTTTTTTTTTTTTTAAATTTCAAAATGAATTCAGTTTGAAAGCATGATACACGAATTAGTAAATAATCCACCTCGTTCACGTGCGTTTCACGTTCGACTTTTAAATGAATGTTGACGATGTGGTACAGAAAAAAATCTAGCGGGCGTGTCGCTGTGTGTAATCATGTGACCATAACTGTCACGGACCGTCAGGCTGCATGAATCTACAGTCTGGGTGAGAAAGGAATCAGCCCCAGCCTCACTTCTCGCTCAATCCCACACAAAAATCCAGATTATTCTGCATTTTACAGCGAATAATTGGACGTAGATACCAGAAATGTAACGTTATACTGATGTTGATTGAACGCAGCAGAAATGATCATTCTCAGAAATTCTTCCGCAGTGGATTTATAGTTCGACATCAAGTGGCACAAGATCTTTCGAGCATGCATGACAGCATGTGTTACAGGTCAGCGTGTCCGACAGGCTCGGGTAAATCCGACAGTCTGAAGCTGGTGTGAATATGACAGTGATGGAGTGGCAGAACGTGGCCTCAAGGACACATTTAACTCTGATGCAGTGCTTCGGCACTGGCTTAGAGAGAATCTCTAATACTGCTTCTGAAGGGTGAAAACAGGGCAGTAAGGTGACTTTGGTGCTACACAAACAGAATGCAAGGGGCACTATCTTTATCAATATATGTATCTGTTAAGTGGGCGTGTCCTAAACTGGAAATTTTGTTTTTGTTTTGCGGAGGCACTAGGAAAAAATTCCCAGAGATAGAAAAACGAAATCAGTGAATTCTGGCTTGGACAGTTCCTCAACCTCAGCTACATCACTCCAGTTCTTATAGAGATGTTCACAAGATTATTTTGAAAAAACAAATCCCGTTATTACTTTTGTTAGTCCGCTGTGTGATGTTTTCTAACAAATTTATTCGGTTCTACAGTATTTCCCAAAATATAAACAAACTAGTAGCCTAATTTAAACCAGGCAGCTAATAAAGATGAATGAATGATTCATTAACGTACGTTCATGTAGGTTAGTCCTGTGATCTTCATATCTGCCATATCTGTGCTCTTTCTCTATCCCCTATCAATCACAGCGATATTAGCCAGTCACGGGCATTTGTTAGCTTATGTATGCGGAAGAGGGCGGATAGCGCTTTCCTCCGAGTGTGTCATGTAGCATGAGCAGCAGTTCGAAAGGTTTTGGTTGTTTGGCTTCACGTGTCTCAGAGGAAGCACGTGTTAGCCTTCACACTCTCCGAGTGGTAGCTGGTGTATGATAGGTGGAGAGCTGGCTGGTGGGTGGCAAATTGGGGAGAAAATGGGGGGAATAAAAACGCCAGTTTGTGCAGTCTTTTTTAAAATAACAATAAACCAAAAATCCCTAGCAAAGAGAACTGCACCTATTCGTACCTGTATCCGTATCTGACAGAACGCATTGTTTGTCCATTCTGAATAACGTATTCGTATTCAGTCACATCTTTGGTTAATATATAATCTTAATTTGTCTCTGAAGACATATGGTTGGTGAATATAGATTATAAATATCAGCCATCTCTGGTATATTTGGCGAAACATATGCACGTCTACTTTATTAGATCAATTTTAATCAAAATGACTAGGAAGCTTTACTCGTGTTACGATACTGATCTACGCTATTCCTACACTTTTACTCAAGAGCCTTTCCAACACTGAGGTTTGTGTATTGCAAAATAAATAACGCACAAAAAGATGCGCAGGCCAATTGAACTGAAGAGTCTGTAGAGGATCGCGTCTTTCACACGAGCGAGATAGTGGAAGATATCTGTTTTGCATGTTAATGAATATGCAATCTGGGACGTTTCTACCTCTTTCACTCGGATGCGTGGAGGGAAGAAAGCGGTAAAGAACACAGCCTGCAATAAATAAAGTGGCAAACTCGACACTTTGACTGTCTGCAGATTAATGAAGCATGGACGTGCTCTGAGGACTAATAACGCGCGTGTTCCGAGTCCGTTAATGTGTTTATTAATGAGAGTCTGTAGTCATTTCCTTTGATTTCAGGATCGCGCTGTTTGTTTAGGGGGCCGAGCGAGGGGGCCGAGCACCTGCGGGCCGAGCGACGAGGAACTGTGGCGTGACGAGAAGAGCTGACGGTGCCGAAAGTTGACTCGACGTTCACGTGGGATCGGCTTCGGGAGGCACGAAACTGTCAGCGTTGACGCGTCGTGTCACTACGGTTACAGCTCACTTGGTCTCGGTGCTCGGTCTTGGCCTGTCACTTCAGACAACAATTCACAAACTACTGTATATCAAGATGATCGCTTGTACATTTAAAGTGTTTAAATGGTTCCGTCCTCTTGGATGGCTTCTTTACACAAATCTCTTTTTTTTTCTTTTTTTAAAAAAAAATTTATTTAAAGCTTTCTTAATAAGTAAAAAAAATTGATTTGTAGGTGGAGCTAAGTCAATAATAAAAATTGATTTTATCTGAAGGTTATAGACGAAAAGGACTAAAGCGCCGCTGCATCACTTTCTTTACGTACAGATGAAGCGAGGAACGAGCGGACAGGCCGAGACATAAAGAGGACCCTGTGCAGGGGGACGAGTGTGGGGTCACTCAGTAATGGACAGAGATGAAGAGAAGGGGGAAAGGATCCATTAAACACTCACACATGGAACTGCAATATTATATTTACTGTATAATCAGTAGTAGAGATTATGTCATGTTCATGACAATGTAATAACAATGTAGGAACTAATGAACGTCATACTACATCCACTATCGTGTATCTATACGGAAAAGTTTTACTCACGTGCAAAGAAATGCTGTAGAGCAAAGATGCCTTCAAAATAATGAAATTAAATGTTTATATATATATATTAAAAAATACCGTAAAGAGCAGTCTCTTATGTAATACGTTGCTTTCTTTAATGACATACAAACATTTTTCTGTAACATTTAATTTCGTGCTAGAAAACTAATGTTTGGGAATCGAAAATGTTTTTTGTACTGACTTGATCATGTAGACGTCATAAAATAAAACATCTATAACAGAGTTTGTACTAAAAAAACAATAGGCTGCCTAAAACTTTTGCTCGTAAACACCAGGCGTTGGCGGGAAACAAGCTGCCGCTCATCTGCACAATTTCCTGTAACTTATTAATTTGAATAGTTTCTATAGTAACAGGGACTTGTATTATGGGACACATAATCTGAGATTAATTTTTTTTTTTTTTATATATTTTTAAAAAAAAAATTTTTTAACAAAGAAAAATCGTTGATACGATGAAGCTTTTTGTTAGGAGACGTTTCATGGAAGGAGTCTCCAGTGTCAGCGCTTTGTAAAAGTCAGAGGTAAAGCTGTAAGGACAGAAGTTGACACTTTTTCTTGTCTTCATGACACAATCTCTGATACAATCTGCGTTTGTTTTTTTTTGTTTTTTTTGTCTCATTAACTTCAAGAGAGAGAAATAAAGAGAGGCTGGTGAGGGAACCACTGTTTATAGCTGCTATAACACTACTGAGATCATCACAGTAACATTATATGTAACTATGAACGGATAAAAAGCGTGATGCGTGATTCATAACGTTATTCCTATATATTCATATTATATATATATATATATATATATATATATATATATATATATATATATATATATATATATATATATATATATATATATATAAAACATGGCCGCCGTTTTGGTGTTTGGTTTGTGACGCCATTTTGTCCTTTTCAGTATGTAACTGTGTCAGAAACCACATCATTAACTCTATAGGAGACACCGAATGTACCGTCTACGTGACGCTAAAGCTGTTCTTACTCGTTAGCAACATGTCCTGCTGAGGGATTCATTGTCCATGCTCATAAATAACTCAACAGAGAGAGAGAGGGAGAGAGAGAGAGAGACATTGATGGAATTCCTGTCCCTCTACCCATGTCAGGACATTGGTGATCTGTCCATTTTCCCCCCTCATGCTCATGTGCCCTGGCTGTCAGCATTAACACATCTGTGCTGTACATTTCCCCGAGTGAATACCGACTCTGCAGACTCATGAATCACTCCACGAGACGCCAGTGGCACGGCCACGGGACAGGAATGCTGGACTTCGCACTTTTTCCTTTCGCTAAATGGGACATCCATCCTGACGACATCCTGCGTGTAGCAGAAGCAGCGACGCTGGAACGGAAACTAAAGAGGCTCCTTAAATAACAGACTTCAGGCTTACACGACTGTGTTAACTAACGACACGGTATGATCGAAACTTCACATCTCCAGCACGTGGCGTGTTAAATCACTGTCCAATCAGAGTGCAACTTCGCGTCGTAGATGCTAATAAAAATGAGCTACATGATTAACTATGTTTCTTGCACAAAGGTCATGTGGTATCATGCAGCTGTTCGGTTCGAGTTCTGGATTCAGATGAATCAAAAAAATCAAATATTGTTCATCGATCAAAAATACGTTGGCTACATCTAGCTAATTAGTGTTAGCTTGCTAGTACATAAGATAGCTAGCATTACAGGGCTTACGAGAAGCTTAAAATCAGTAGCTAGTCATAGTTAAATAAAATGTTAAATAAATAAGATATTAAAGGCAACGTGAAATCAAAAATACTGATAATGAAACTTTAGTTCATGCCTTGAATTGATCAGTTTATCTTCTGACTTAAAACTTTAAATGTTAGAGAAATCGCGGTGTCTACTTAAGTATATTGTAGTGTTTGGAATGCAGTTTGTGATCAAATGAAATACATAACATACAGTAGCTGTGTAAACAAACAAACAAACAAACAAACTTTTGTAAAGAATACATTCGTAATTTA
Organism: Cranoglanis bouderius; assembly: GCA_023630585.1. NCBI lineage: Eukaryota > Metazoa > Chordata > Actinopteri > Siluriformes > Cranoglanididae > Cranoglanis > Cranoglanis bouderius. The sequence goes on from CM042569.1 coordinate 3,589,543, forward strand.
TTTATTTTTTATATAAATGACTAGTCATTTTTATACCTGGCAAAGAAAATTTCTGTAAAGAATACATTTAAAATATATTTTTCCTAAATTAAATACAATAAAAATATAATTAGACATTTTTCACACACTGCAAAAAGTCTTTCTAAAGAATGCGCTTAAAATAAATGTCATTTTTTTAAAGTTTGGACATTTTCATACACTACAAATAGATATCCGTGAAGACTATATTTTAATTTTTAAAATAGAAATTCAGCTGTTTTCATACTTTGCAAGAAAATGTTTGTAAATAACGCCGCCCTGCAGCTAGAAAAAAAAAGTTTATGCGGTTTTGCAAATCTCACCTATTGTTTTTACCTGTTCGGGTCACGCTGAGTTCAAATATGCCACTGAAAATTCCCTATCACGTCCTGTTCTCCCACAAAATAAGAATGAAGTTTTTAATAATTTTGCTAAATTTATATTGCTTTCAGGGTTTTATTTAAATTGGTAGAAAGCCGTCAAATTTCACTATTATTATTTATTAATTACAACAACAGGCACGCGAAACATAACGCTTGTTTACAACATGAACAGCAGACAAATAGTCTGTGAAATGTTTGTGAAAATCTCTAAATAAAGCTATTTCTAAAGACGAACGTTATAATAATATGCGGAGTGCTTAAGGAGTGAACTTCCTTTTGAGGGATTTTCTGGAATGACTGACTTCTTGACGATCTCTCTGAAGGCTCCAGCAGGAGTCAGCCATCATGTTCACGTTCCATCTACCACGGTCTGTCCTGGTCACCCAGCTTCATTCCAAAATATGCACAATATGCCTTTTTTTTTTTTACAAAGTCTGTAATTTTCTGCCGTTGTTTGGACGTTGCAAAACACCCAGAGATGTAGCAGAACTCATCTGGGCTGTGCTTGTGGTCATTATAAAGCCCTGAAATCAGGAGTTTTGTGTGCATGTAAGTGTGCCTAGCGTTCATATAAGGGCTAATCAGAGGAAACGTGATGAACGTTGTTCACCTAGTGTACGTAAACACAGTGTTTCCTGTGTCGGTGGCAGTGGATCTGGCAACAGCTCTAACGTTTATGGTCCATCTTAGGCAAAAAAAAAAAAAAAGCTCTACACTGGACATCAGGCTTTGTGAAAAGTTGCAATTTTTTTTTCTTCTAGAAAATGTTCTAGAGCAAAACTAACAGCATATCTGGACTCAGCATCTAAGTATTAATGAGAAACAACTATCAGATCCCTATTCAGCAAATCTGATGCAGGGCGGTGTGATCAGTGTAAACGTATTTTACTCTAAATGAAATTTGTCAATTTCATACAAAAATCATTTGTAAAGAACGCATTGAAAAATAAATTTTATTTTAAAAGGTTTGGTGTTTTACCAACGCATTATAACAATTTTCATACGTGACAAGAAAAGAAGAATATATTTAAATGTTTTTGTTGTTTTTTTGTTTTTTTTAAATAAAAATTTGAACATTTTCGTAAATGGCAAAAAAAAGATTTACGTATAAAGATAAAAGTATCGAACATATTTCAAATGTATTTTATAAATATATTTGACCGTACAGTTTATCAAATGTATTCAAATCTCACCGTTTTCACATTACGAGAAAAATAATATATGTAAATTTCATTTTTATAAAGAAAATTAAAATATGGCAAAAAAAAACCCTACTGGTAAAGAATTTCAATTTAAATTTAAAAATTCAAACATTGTTCATACGTATTGTGTTTAAATGTGTCAAATGCATTTAAAACTTACTTTTATTTAAAAAATATATATATATATAAAATATATTATTTTTAAATGTATATTTTTGCACTAAATGTTCTTAACAAAATGTCTACAGAGATGTTTATGTTTTTACACAAATTACAAAATGACGTGATGTAAAAGTGGAGACACTGATAAGTTTTGCATAAAGACAAGGAGAAAAGACGCCGAAAGACCAGTGAATAACAGCGTGTGTAATCACATGAATGCACACACACACACACACACACACACACACACACACACACACACACACACACACACACCACCACCACTCTGTACATTCTGTACATTAGACTGATCACAGAGCTACAGATGAGACGACAGATATGAAGAACTGCTGTCACATGTGAGCCTGAACCAGACCCACGGTCATTTAATACAGCAGGGAAAGCAGAAGCGAGCATCTGCGTGACACACACACACACACACACACACACACACACACACACACACACTTCATGCAGTCATAACGCTTACCTTCATGATGTAGCGTCGTTGTCAAGCTCTGCTCCTTATTCACACACACTTTCTGTCTGCTGCACGGGAAGACGTCCAAACAAAAAAGAGTGCACAGTTTTCACTGGAGAGCTGCTACACCCTGGCATGATTCCCTCTCTCTCTCTCTGTCTCTCTGTCTTTCTCTCTCTCCCCCTCTCTCTCTCTCTCTCTCTCTCTCTCTCTCTATCTCTCGCTCTCTCTCTGTCTCTCCCCCTCTCTCTCTCTCTCTCTCTCTCTCTCTCACTATAAAACCCCAGAGGGACTGAGACTCTACAGTTTCTTCTTCAGAAGACACACCCACTAATGTGCGTAGTCCAATGTGGCAACATAGATCCTGCATGTTCCTGAGTGGATCCCATAATTCAAGCTAACACACACACACACACACACACACACACACACACACACACACACACACACACACACACATTAAAAGAATAAATTCAACATCACCACAAAGCAGAGTCACAGGAATCCAGATGTAGACCGAGATCCCTAATGAACAAGTGGTCACATGGTCAAAAGAAAAACTCCCTGAGTCTACAGACACACTCACAGGTGACAACAGGGCGTGTGTCGGTCGTTTGGGCGTGTTAGCAACTCTACCGTAGAGGAATGTTACCAGCTACGTATCAAGCTAACTAGTTAAACACAAATTAATACAGATGTGCTCATAAATTTACACATACCTTGCAGAATCTGCAAAATGTTAATAATCAAATAATAATCAAATAATAATAATAATAATAATAATAATAATAATAATAATAATAATAATAATAATAAGATGAAATAGCCAGGCGAGTCTGCATTTACAGACTCGGGTGGGGTCAAAGGGGCGGGGCTTATAGACACGCTGTAACACCCAACTGGTGTAAAAGCCACCAGCAAGCACCCCAGTCGTTATCACAGTAACATCCTCATGCTGCGTTAAACGATACCACATATCATACACGTATTCTGTTTATACAAAATGGCCGCCCTGTGACATCCCAGACGTTCCATTGTTCATGTTTATTAAACGACAGGAAGTTGCACTGTGTCCTAAAACACATCATTACACCTGTGTGACATCACTGAAGAACAGGGTGAGGGTCTGAGGAAGAGATTTAGGCATGAAGTGCAGAGCAAATACAAGGCGCTAATCACGTCTTGGCTGAACGACCGCATTTGGAATTGGATTTTTTTTGACAAACGTCTCCTTTAATGCATTCCCTCACGCACACACACACACACACATACACACACACACACACACACACACACACTTTCAGCTGTGTTTATAGACTGAAATATAAACTCATTAGCATAAACTAATAAATAAACAACAGGCAACATTTAGTCTTAATTAATTAAACATGCTGTAGTACGATAAGGAGGGAAAAAAAACATTTCTTTTCAGAGTGTAGTGTGTTTCTCTGAGCACAGCAGATGTGTACAGATGAGTACAGATGTGTACAGATGTGTGTTCTCGTTACAGTTGCATAATCTCAAACCAATTAGTTGAGGCTGTGGCTCAAATAAGCTGTCAGATTTTCTTTACTAATATTTCCCCTTGCTGCTACACCCAGACATCTCTCTCTCTCTCTCTCTCTCTCTCTCTCTCTCACACACACACACACACACACACACACACACACACACACACAGAGCAGTTCACACCCTGAAGCGACAAAACACACTCGGCTATAAACAATTATCTCCAACCAATTAATCACACCAAAAGAGTTTCTGAAATGAACAGGGAGTTCCTTTTTTCAGCCTCTATTCTAAAGCTGCAGTGTGTGTGTGTGTGTGTGTGTGTGTGTGTGTGTGTGTGTGTGTGTGTGTGTGTGTGTGTTCTTCCAGTCACACAAACACACACACTTACCCAGACACGCAGCATCTGTTTGCCTGACCTATCACTGCATTTCACTGCCATGTTTTCTGTCTCTCACACACACACACACACACACACACACACACACACACACACACACACACAACACAGCAAGTGGGCTGTACAGAGAGACAGAGAAACAGAGAGAGAGAGAGAGAGAGAGAGAGAGAGAGAGAGAGAGAGAGAGAGATTGAAAAGGAGGGAAACAAGAGGGAGATGGAGATGAGGGAGGGAGAGAGAGATTAGACATAGGTGGAGAAAAGGAAAGGGAAAAAGCAAGATAGATCTCTCTCTCTCTCTCTCTCTCTCTCTCTGTGTCTATATATAAATATATAGGAGGGCAGGCGAGCAAAAGGGAGAGTGAGGGAGTGTAAGTGAGAGGTCTGGACTGAAAAATGGAAAAGCGTGATGGAGAAAAGGAGCGAGATAAAGCAATAAAGGGGGAGAGAGAAAGGCAGCATGATGGAGAGCTGGAAGGGGAGAACATATGTGTGAGAATATAATAAGGAGATGGACAGAGAAAGAGAGAGAGAGCGTGTAGGGAAGAAGGGCAGAAGAGAGTAATATTAGAAGAGAGCGAGAGAGAACAGTTTATAAAATGCCTACAGTAGGACTCTGTAAATATTACTACATGTAATAGTAGGATAATAATGCAGTAATAATGCAGTAATAATGCAGTAATAAGTACAGTGATACTATAAACAGTGTTGTACACTCATCAGTGAACACAGCATTACAACCCACATCGACACACTCCATAACACACACCACGTCGACACACTCCATAACACACACCACGTCGACACACTCCATAACACACACCCCACGTCGACACACTCCATAACACACCCCACGTCGACACACTCCATAACACTCACCCCACGTCGACACACACCATAACACACCCCACGTCGACACACACCATAACACACCCCACGTCGACACACTCCATAACACACCCCACGTCGACACACTCCATAACACACCATAACACACCCCACGTCGACACACTCCATAACACACACCCCACGTCGACACACTCCATAACACACCATAACACACCCCACGTCGACACACTCCATAACACACACCCCACGTCGACACACTCCATAACACTCACCCCACGTCGACACACTCCATAACACTCACCCCACATCGACACACTCCATAACACTCACCCCACGTCGACACACTCCATAACACACCCCACGTCGACACACTCCATAACACACACCACGTCGACACACCCCACGTCGACACACTCCATAACACACCCCACGTCGACACACTCCATAACACACCCCACGTCGACACACTCCATAACACACCCCACGTCGACACACTCCATAACACACCCCCACGTCGACACACTCCATAACACACCCCACGTCGACACACTCCATAACACACCCCACGTCGACACACTCCATAACACACCCCACGTCGACACACTCCATAACACACCCCACGTCGACACACTCCATAACACACCCCACCTCGACACACTCCATAACACACCCCACGTCGACACACTCCATAACACACCCCACGTCGACACACTCCATAACACACCCCACGTCGACACACTCCATAACACACCCCACGTCGCCACACACCATAACACACCGCCCGTCGACACACTCCATAACACACCCCACGTCGACACACTCCATAACACACCCCACGTCGACACACTCCATAACACACCCCACGTCGACACACACCATAACACACCCCACGTCGACACACACCATAACACACCCCACGTCGACACACTCCATAACACACACCCCACGTCGACACACTCCATAACACTCACCCCACGTCGACACACTCCATAACACACCCCACGTCGACACACTCCATAACACTCACCCCACGTCGACACACTCCATAACACACCCCACGTCGACACACACCATAACACACCCCACGTCGACACACTCCATAACACACCCCACGTCGACACACTCCATAACACACCCCACGTCGACACACTCCATAACACACCATAACACACCCCACGTCGACACACTCCATAACACACACCCCACGTCGACACACTCCATAACACTCACCCCACGCCCACACACTCCATAACACTCACCCCACGTCGACACACTCCATAACACTCACCCCACGTCGACACACTCCATAACACACCCCACGTCGACACACTCCATAACACACCCCACGTCGACACACTCCATAACACACACCACGTCGACACACTCCATAACACACACCACGTCGACACACTCCATAACACACACCACGTCGACACACCCCACGTCGACACACTCCATAACACACACCCCACGTCGACACACTCCATAACACTCACCCCACGTCGACACACTCCATAACACTCACCCCACGTCGACACACTCCATAACACACCCCACGTCGACACACTCCATAACACACCCCACGTCGACACACTCCATAACACACACCACGTCGACACACTCCATAACACACACCACGTCGACACACTCCATAACACACACCACGTCGACACACCCCACGTCGACACACTCCATAACACACACCCCACGTCGACACACTCCATAACACTCACCCCACGTCGACACACTCCATAACACACCCCACGTCGACACACTCCATAACACACCCCACGTCGACACACACCATAACACACCCCACGTCGACACACTCCATAACACACACCACATCGACACACCCCACGTCGACACACTCCATAACACACCCCACGTCGACACACTCCATAACACACCCCACGTCGACACACTCCATAACACACCCCACGTCGACACACTCCATAACACACACCACGTCGACACACTCCATAACACACACCACGTCGACACACTCCATAACACACACCACGTCGACACACCCCACGTCGACACACACCATAACACACCCCACGTCGACACACTCCATAACACACACCACATCGACACACCCCACGTCGACACACTCCATAACACACCCCACGTCGACACACTCCATAACACACCCCACGTCGACACACTCCATAACACACACCACGTCGACACACCCCATGTCGACACACTCCATAACACACACCCCACGTCGACACACTCCATAACACACACCCCACGTCGACACACTCCATAACACTCACCCCACGTCGACACACTCCATAACACTCACCCCACGTCGACACACTCCATAACACACCCCACGTCGACACACTCCATAACACACCTCACGTCGACACACTCCATAACACTCACCCCACGTCGACACACACCATAACACACCCCACGTCGACACACACCATAACACACCCCACGTCGACACACTCCATAACACACCCCACGTCGACACACTCCATAACACACCCCACGTCGACACACCCATAACACACCATAACACACCCCACGTCGACACACTCCATAACACACACCCCACGTCGACACACTCCATAACACTCACCCCACGTCGACACACTCCATAACACTCACCCCACGTCGACACACTCCATAACACACCCCACGTCGACACACTCCATAACACACCCCACGTCGACACACTCCATAACACACACCACGTCGACACACTCCATAACACACACCACGTCGACACACTCCATAACACACACCACGTCGACACACCCCACGTCGACACACTCCATAACACACACCCCACGTCGACACACTCCATAACACTCACCCCACGTCGACACACTCCATAACACACCCCACGTCGACACACTCCATAACACACCCCACGTCGACACACTCCATAACACACACCACGTCGACACACTCCATAACACACCCCACGTCGACACACTCCATAACACACCCCACGTCGACACACTCCATAACACACCCCACGTCGACACACTCCATAACAAACCCCACGTCGACACACACCACATCGACACACCCCACGTCGACACACACCACATCGACACACCCCACGTCGACACACTCCATAACACACCCCACGTCGACACACTCCATAACACACACCACGTCGACACACTCCATAACACACACCACCTCCACACACTCCATAACACACACCACGTCGACACACTCCATAACACACACCACGTCGACACACTCCATAACACACCCCACGTCGACACACCCATAACACACCCCACGTCGACACACTCCATAACACACCCCACGTCGACACACTCCATAACACACCCCACGTCGACACACTCCATAACACACCCCACGTCGACACACTCCATAACACACCCCACGTCGACCCACTCCATAACACACCCCACGTCGACACACTCCATAACACACCCCACGTCGACACACTCCATAACACACCCCACGTCGACACACTCCATAACACACCCCACGTCGACACACTCCATAACACACCCCACGTCGACACACTCCATAACACACCCCACGTCGACACACTCCATAACACACCCCACGTCGACACACTCCATAACACACCCCACGTCGACACACTCCATAACACACCCCACGTCGACACACTCCATAACACACCCACGTCGACACACTCCATAACACACCCCACGTCGACACACTCCATAACACACCCCACGTCGACACACTCCATAACACACCCCACATCGACACACACCATAACACAACCCACGTCGACACACAGCATAACACACCCCACGGCGACACACTCCATAACACACACCCCACGTCGACACACTCCATAACACTCACCCCACGTCGACACTCACCATAACACCCACCCCACGTCGACACACTCCATAACACTCACCCCACGTCGACACACTCCATAACACACCCCACGTCGACACACTCCATAACACACACCACGTCGACACACACCATAACACACCCCACGTCGACACACTCCATAACACACCCCACGTCGACACACTCCATAACACACCATAACACACCCCACGTCGACACACTCCATAACACACACCCCACGTCGACACACTCCATAACACTCACCCCACGTCGACACACTCCATAACACTCACCCCACGTCGACACACTCCATAACACACCCCACGTCGACACACTCCATAACACACCCCACGTCGACACACTCCATAACACACCCCACGTCGACACACTCCATAACACACACCACGTCGACACACTCCATAACACACACCACGTCGACACACTCCATAACACACACCACGTCGACACACCCCACGTCGACACACTCCATAACACACACCCCACGTCGACACACTCCATAACACTCACCCCACGTCGACACACTCCATAACACTCATCCCACGTCGACACACTCCATAACACACCCCACGTCGACACACTCCATAACACACCCCACGTCGACACACTCCATAACACACCCCACGTCGACACACTCCATAACACACACCACGTCGACACACTCCATAACACACACCACGTCGACACACTCCATAACACACACCACGTCGACACACTCCATAACACACCCCACGTCGACACACTCCATAACACACCCCACGTCGACACACTCCATAACACACCCCACGTCGACACACTCCATAACACACCCCACGTCGACACACTCCATAACACACCCCACGTCGACACACTCCATAACACACCCCACGTCGACACACTCCATAACACACCCCACGTCGACACACACCATAACACACCCCACGTCGACACACACCATAACACACCCCACGTCGACACACTCCATAACACACACCCCACGTCGACACACTCCATAACACTCACCCCACGTCGACACACCTCCATAACACACCCCACGTCGACACACTCCATAACACACCCCACGTCGACACACACCATAACACACCCCACGTCGACACACTCCATAACACACACCACGTCGACACACCCCACGTCGACACACTCCATAACACACCCCACGTCGACACACTCCATAACACACACCACGTCGACACACTCCATAACACACACCACGTCGACACACTCCATAACACACACCACGTCGACACACCCCACGTCGACACACACCATAACACACCCCACGTCGACACACTCCATAACACACACCACATCGACACACCCCACGTCGACACACTCCATAACACACCCCACGTCGACACACTCCATAACACACCCCACGTCGACACACTCCATAACACACCCCACGTCGACACACTCCATAACACACCCCACGTCGACACACTCCATAACACACACCACGTCGACACACCCATAACACACACCACGTCGACCCACCCCACGTCGACACACACCATAACACACCCCACGTCGACACACACCATAACACACCCCACGTCGACACACTCCATAACACACCCCACGTCGACACACTCCATAACACACACCCCACGTCGACACACTCCATAACACACACCCCACGTCGACACACTCCATAACACACACCCCACGTCGACACACTCCATAACACTCACCCCACGTCGACACACTCCATAACACTCACCCCACGTCGACACACTCCATAACACTCACCCCACGTCGACACACTCCATAACACACCCCACGTCGACACACTCCATAACACACCCCACGTCGACACACTCCATAACACACCCCACGTCGACACACTCCATAACACACCCCACGTCGACACACACCATAACACACCCCACGTCGACACACTCCATAACACACACCACGTCGGACACACCCCACGTCGACACACTCCATAACACACCCCACGTCGACACACTCCATAACACACACCACGTCGACACACTCCATAACACACACCACGTCGACACACTCCATAACACACACCACGTCGACACACTCCATAACACACACCACGTCGACACACCCCACGTCGACACACACCATAACACACCCCACGTCGACACACTCCATAACACACACCACATCGACACACCCCACGTCGACACACTCCATAACACTCACCCCACGTCGACACACTCCATAACACACCCCACGTCGACACACTCCATAACACACCCCACGTCGACACACACCATAACACACCCCACGTCGACACACTCCATAACACACCCAACGTCGACACACTCCATAACACACCATAACACACCCCACGTCGACACACTCCATAACACACACCCCACGTCGACACACTCCATAACACTCACCCCACGTCGACACACTCCATAACACTCACCCCCCGTCGACACACTCCATAACACTCACCCCACCTCGACACACTCCATAACACACCCCACGTCGACACACTCCATAACACACACCACGTCGACACACTCCATAACACACACCACGTCGACACACTCCATAACACACACCACGTCGACACACCCCACGTCGACACACTCCATAACACACACCCCACGTCGACACACTCCATAACACTCACCCCACGTCGACACACTCCATAACACTCACCCCACGTCGACACACTCCATAACACACCCCACGTCGACACACTCCATAACACACCCCACGTCGACACACTCCATAACACACCCCACGTCGACACACTCCATAACACACCCCACGTCGACACACTCCATAACACACACCACGTCGACACACTCCATAACACACACCACGTCGACACACTCCATAACACACCCCACGTCGACACACTCCATAACACACCCCACGTCGACACACTCCATAACACACCCCACGTCGACACACTCCATAACACACCCCACGTCGACACACTCCATAACACACCCCACGTCGACACACTCCATAACACACCCCACGTCGACACACTCCATAACACACCGCACGTCGACACACTCCATAACACACCCCACGTCGACACACACCATAACACACCCCACGTCGACACACACCATAACACACCCCACGTCGACACACCCATAACACACACCCCACGTCGACACACTCCATAACACTCACCCCACGTCGACACACTCCATAACACACCCCACGTCGACACTCCATAACACACCCCACGTCGACACACACCATAACACACCCCACGTCGACACACTCCATAACACACACCACGTCGACACACCCCACCTCCACACACTCCATAACACACCCCACGTCGACACACCCCCCAACACACACCACGTCGACACACTCCATAACACACACCACGTCGACACACTCCATAACACACACCACGTCGACACACCCCACGTCGACACACACCATAACACACCCCACGTCGACACACTCCATAACACACACCACATCGACACACCCCACGTCGACACACTCCATAACACACCCCACGTCGACACACTCCATAACACACCCCACGTCGACACACTCCATAACACACCCCACGTCGACACACTCCATAACACACACCACGTCGACACACTCCATAACACACACCATAACACACCCCACGTCGACACACACCATAACACACCCCACGTCGACACACTCCATAACACACCCCACGTCGACACACTCCATAACACACACCCCACGTCGACACACTCCATAACACACACCCCACGTCGACACACTCCATAACACACACCCCACGTCGACACACTCCATAACACACACCCCACGTCGACACACTCCATAACACTCACCCCACGTCGACACACTCCATAACACTCACCCCACGTCGACACACTCCATAACACTCACCCCACGTCGACACACTCCATAACACACCCCACGTCGGCACACTCCATAACACACCCCACGTCCACACACTCCATAACACACCCCACGTCGACACACTCCATAACACACCCCACGTCGACACACACCATAACACACCCCACGTCGACACACTCCATAACACACACCACGTCGACACACCCCACGTCGACACACTCCATAACACACCCCACGTCGACACACTCCATAACACACACCACGTCGACACACTCCATAACACACACCACGTCGACACACTCCATAACACACACCACGTCGACACACTCCATAACACACACCACGTCGACACACCCCACGTCGACACACACCATAACACACCCCACGACGACACACTCCATAACACACACCACATCGACACACCCCACGTCGACACACTCCATAACACACCCCACGTCGACACACTCCATAACACACCCCACGTCGACACACTCCATAACACACACCACGTCGACACACTCCATAACACACACCACGTCGACACACTCCATAACACACACCACGTCGACACACCCCACGTCGACACACACCATAACACACCCCACGTCGACACACTCCATAACACACCCCACGTCGACACACTCCATAACACACACCCCACGTCGACACACTCCATAACACACACCCCACGTCGACACACTCCATAACACTCACCCCACGTCGACACACTCCATAACACTCACCCCACGTCGACACACTCCATAACACACACCCCACGTCGACACACTCCATAACACTCACCCCACGTCGACACACTCCATAACACACCCCACGTCGACACACTCCATAACACACCCCACGTCGACACACTCCATAACACACCCCACGTCGACACACTCCATAACACACCCCACGTCGACACACTCCATAACACACCCCACGTCGACACACTCCATAACACACCCCACGTCGACACACTCCATAACACACCCCACGTCGACACACTCCATAACACACCCCACGTCCGACACACTCCATAACACACCCCACGTCGACACACTCCATAACACACCCCACGTCGACTAACACTCCATAACACACCCCACGTCGACATTAACACTCCATAACACACCCCACGTCGACACACTCCATAACTTACACCCCACGTCGAGCACACACCATAACACACCCCACGCTCGACACACACACCATAACACACCCCTACGTCGACACACTCCATAACATTACCACACCCCACGTCGACACACTCCATAACACTCACCCCACGTCGACACACTCCATAACACACCCCCAGACCGGTCGACACACTCCGGATAACACTTCACCCCACGCCTCGACACACTCCATAACACACCCCCACGTCGACACACTCACCCATAACACACCCCACGTCGACACACACCATAACACACCCCCACGTCGACACACTCCATAACACACACCACGTCGACACACCCGCGTCTGACCACCCCCACGTCGACACACTCCATAACACACACCCCACGTCGACACACTCCATAACACACCCCACGCGGTCGACCACACTCCATAACACACACCACGCGTCGACACACTCCCATAACACACACCCACGTCGACACACTCCATAACACACACCACGTCGACACACCCCCACGTCGACTACACACCATAACACACCCCACGTCGAAGCCACACCAGTAACACACTCCATATCGACACACACCACATCGACACACCCCACGTCGACCACACCCGATCGACCTCCATAACCCACACCCCACGTCGACACACTCCATAACACACCCCACGTCGACACACTCCATAACACACACCACGTCGACACACTCCATAACACACACCACGTCGACACACCCCACGTCGACACACACCATAACACACCCCACGTCGACACACACCATAACACACCCCACCTCGACACACTCCATAACACACACCCCACGTCGACACACTCCATAACACACACCCCACGTCGACACACTCCATAACACACACCCCACGTCGACACACTCCATAACACTCACCCCACGTCGACACACTCCATAACACTCACCGTCGGGCCTCCATAACACTCACCCCACGTCGACACACTCCATAACACTCACACTCCCACGTCGACACACTCCATAACACTCACCCCACGTCGACACACTCCATAACACCCCACCCCACGTCGACACACTCCATAACACACCCCTACGTCGACACACTCCATAACACACCCCACGTCGACACACACCATAACACACCCCATCGTCGACACACTCCATAACACACACCACGTCGACACACCCCACGTCGACTACACTCCATAACTTACACCCCACGTCGACACACCTCCATAACACACACCACGTCGACACACTCCATAACACACACCTACGTTCCGACACACTCCATAACACACACCACGTCGACACACTCCATAACAGACACACCACGCATTCGACACACCCCACGTCGACACACACCATAACACACCCCACCGTCGACACACTCCATAACACGCACACCACATCGACACGACCACCCCATCGTCGACACACTCCATAACACACCCCACGTCGACACACTCCATAACACACCCCGTCACGTCGACTACACTCCATAACACACACCCACGTCGACACACTCCATAACACACACCACGTCCGACAACACTCCATTATAACACACACCACGTCGACACACCCCACGTCGAGCACACACCATGCCGAACACACCCCACGTCGACACACTCCATAACACCAACCCCACGTCGACACACTCCATAACACACACCCCACGTCGACACACTCCATAACACACACCCCACGTCGACACACTCCATAACACACACCCCACGTCGACACACTCTCATAACACACACCCCATCGCGTCGACACACTCCCATAACACTCACCCCACGTCGACACACTCCATAACGACTTCACCCCACGTCGACACACTCCATAACACCTCACCCCACGCCGACACACACTCCACATAACACCTCACCCCACGCCGACACACTCCATAAGCCACACCCCACGCCGACACACTCCTGCTGCAACCACGTCGACCCCACCTGGCATTCTGATGTTTGTATACTGATTTGAGCTGACTCCACCATTTACATAAGTAAGTACCCCACGCCGACTTTACTACTCTCATTGCGCCGTACAACTTTACTCAGTAGATTTACCCCACGCCGACACAAGTCATTTGCACCATAACTACACCCCACGCCGACACACATGCTATAACACATTGTCACCACGCCTGCATCACACCCCTACTGGGCCGACTACACTCCATAACACCACCCTTTTATTGACACTTTAGCCGACACACTGACTATAACAGTTTTCACTGCACCACGCTTAAATCGACACACTCCATAACACACACCACAGCCGACATCATGCTCCATTTTAGTGGGCACACACCACTGCTTTGTCGTCTCTGTTTTTACGTCAGATTGCGCCATGTTTTGCCAGTCAGGCGACACACCTCATAACACACACCACTTTTGCGTCGACTTTCATGCCACCCCACGCCGACACACACCATAACACACCCCGTCGACCCGCATCCGCCGACACACTCCTGGTCAACACACACTGCACGCCGACACACCCTAATGGCCGACACACTCCATAACACACCCCACGCCGGCCTACTCCATAACACACCCCACGCGCCACGACATACTCCATAACACACACCACGCCGACACACTCCCATAACACACACCCCACGCCGACACACTCCATAACACACACCACGCGTCGACCACACTTCACAACACACCCCGTCAGGCCACACTCCATAGCACACACCACGCATTACGCCGACACACATCATATGCCCACCCCACGTCGGCCTCCTGCTTTTACACCCCACGCCGACACACACCATAACACACTTGCGTCGACCTCCACTAACCGACACCCCGGTGGTGCCTCCACTAACACACACCCCCACGCCGACACACTCCATAACACACCCCACGCCGAAGACACCTCCATAACTTGCCACGTCGACCTCCATAACTTTTCTGCCGACACTCCATAACACACACCCCACGCCGACACACCTCCATAACACACCCCACGCCGACACACCTCCATAACACACACCCCCTTACCGCCGACCACACTCCATAACATCTTCACCCCACGCCGACCACACTCCATAACACTTCACCCCACGCGTCGACACACACTCCATACTGCCCCACTTCGACACACTCCGCAACACACCCCGCGTCGACACACCTTATAACACACCCTACGTCTCGACATAATAATTTCCATAACAGGCTGGCCCCACGCCGACACACCTCCATAACGACACCCCACGCCGACACACCTCTTACACCCGTAACACACCCCACGCCGACACACACCATTCGAACACTCTGCTACCCCACCTGCGTCGACACACTCCATAACACACCCCACGCCGACACACTCCATAACACACACCCACGATCGACACACTCCATAACACAATTTACCCAATGCCGACACACTCCATAACACACACCCCACGCCGACACACTCCATAACACACACCCCACGCCGACACACTCCATAACACACACCCCACGCCGACACACACTCCATAACACTCACCCCACGCCGACACCTGCTAACACTACCCCACGACACACCCATAACACTCACCACGCTTCGACACACACTTATAACACACCCTTAATGCCGACACACTCCATAACACAATTTACCGCCGACACACTCCATAACACACCCCCACGCCGGCTAATACACATTCCATAACACACCCCCACGTCCGACAATAATACCATAACGACACCCCCACGTCGACACACTCCATAAGCGACACACGTCACGCCGACACACCCCACGCCGACACACACTCCATAACGACACCACCACGATCCGCACAATACTCCATAACACACACCACGCCGACACACTCCATAACACACACCACGCTTTGGCACACACTCCATAACAGCCACACCACGCCGGACTAACACTCCATAACACACACCACGCCGACACACACACCCCCACGCCGACACACACCATAACACACCCCACGCCGACACACTCCATAAACACACACCACATCGACACACCCCACGGCCGACACACTCCATAACACACCCCACGCCGACACACTCCATAACACACACCCCACGCCGACACACCTCCGCCATAACATAACACACCACGCTCGACACACTCCATAACACACACCACGCTCGACACACCTCCATAACACACACCACGCCGACGACAATACTCCATAACACACCACCATCGCCGACACACCCCATGCGCCGACACACTCCATAAACACACCCATCACGCCGGACACACCTCCATAACACACACCCACGCCGACACACCTGCCAACACACACCCCACAGCCGCACACACACTCCATAACACACACCCCACGCCGACACACTCCATAACACTACACCCACGCCGACACACTCCATAACACTCACCCCACGCCGACACACTCCATAACACTTCACCACACGCCGACACACTCCATAACACACCCCACGTCACACTCCATAACACACCCCACGCCGACACACACTCCACCTAACACACCCCACGCCGATTAACACTTTCCATAACACACCCCACGCCGACACCTCCCATAACACACCCCCACAGCCGACACACTCCATGCTTTAACACGTCGACCTCCTGTCTGCTCTGCGTCGACACACTCCATAACACACCTCCCACGTCGACACACTCCTCTTAACACACCCCACGTCGCACACTCATAACACACCCCATAACACCTTGCGTCGACACACTCCATAACACACCCCAACACGCCGACACACTCCATAACACACCCACGTGTCGACACACTCCATAACACACCCCACGTCACACACCTCCATAACACACCCCCACGCCGACACACTCACCCATAACACACCTCCCACGCCGACACCACACCATAACACAACCCCCACGCCGACACACACCATAACACACCCCACGCCGACACACTCCATAACAATACACCCCCGTCGACCGACACTCTCTGCTAACACACAATTCCCACGCCGGCGTCGGCCACTCCATAACACTCTACACCACGCCGCCACATTACCGCCATAACACACCCCACGTCGACACACTCCATAACACTCACCCCACGTCGACACACTCCATAACACACCCCACGCCGACTAACACCCATAACACACCCCACGCCGACACACCATAACACACCCCGCGCCGACACACTCCATAACACACACCACGTCGACACACCCCACGCCGACACACTCCATAACACACCCCACGCCGACACACTCCATAACACACACCCCACGCCGACACCTCCTTATAACACACCACCACGCCGACACACTCCATAACACACACCACGCGTCGACACACTCCATAACACACACCACGCCGACACACCCCAGCTGGCCGCCGACGACACACACCATAACACACCCCACGCCGACACACTCCATAACACACACCATCGACACACCCCACGCCGACACACTCCATCAACACACCCCACGTCGACACACCTCCATCAACACACCCCACGCCGACCTGCACTCCATAACACACACCACGCCGACACACTCCATAACACCTGCAGTCGGCACACCACGCCGACACACCCCCTACGCCGACACACACACCATAACACACCCCACGTCGACACACCTCCATAACACACCCCACGCCGACACACTCCATAACACACACCCCACGCCGACACACTCCATAACACACACCCCACGTCGGTACACTCCATAACCACACACCCAAGTCGAGCCTACCTCTATGCAACACTCACCCCCACGCCGACCACACTCCATAACACTCACCCCACGTCGACACACTCCATAACACTCACCCCACGCCGACACACTCCATAACACTCACCCCACGCCGACTACACTCCATAACACTCACCCCACGCCGACACACCACCATAACACGCACCCCACGCCGACATTGCTCCATAACACACCCCACGCCGACCACTCTCAACACACACCCACGCCGGACACACCTCCATAACACACCACCCGCCGTCGACACCCCACGCCGACGACACTCCATAACACACACCCACGCCGACACTGCCTCCATAACACACACCACGCCGACACACACCATAACTACACCGCACGCCGACACACTCCATAACACACACCACGTCGACACACCCCATAACACACCGCGTCGACCGCATAACACACACCACGTCGACACACCCATAACACACACTGCACGTCATTGACACACTCCATAACAACACACCACATCGACACACCCCACGCCGACACACTCCATAACACACCCCACGCTTCGACACACACTCTATAACACACACCACGTCGACACTCCCCCACGCCGACACCACGTCGACACCTCCACCAACACACCGTCGATCCACCCCGCCGACACACTCCACTAAGCACACACACACGCCGACACACCCACGTCATAACACACCTTGCTAATGCTTCGTTAATACACCATAACAGCACACCACGCCGACACACCTAACATAACACCACGCCGACACACTCCGCCGACACACACCATAACACACCCACGCGCATTCGACACTCCATAACACACACCCCAGCGTCGACACACTCCATAACACACCCCACGCCGACACACTATAACACACACCACACCTACGCCGACACACATCCATAACACACACACCCCACGCCGACACACTCCATAACACACTCACCCACACACCGTGGCCGACACTCCATATTCCCACTCACCCCACGCCGACACACTCCATAACACTCACCCCACGCCGACACACTCCATAACACTCACCCCACGCCGACACACTCCATAACACACCCCACCGTCGACCACACTCCATAACACACCCCACGGCGTCGACACACTCCATAACACACCCCCACGCCGACACACTCCATAACACACCCCACGCCGACACACCCCACGCCGACACACCGCATAACACACCCCACGTCGACCACCTCCATAACACACACCACGCCGACACACCTCCATAACACACACCACGCGCGTCGACACCTCCATAACACACACACCGCGTCGACACACCTCCATAACACACACCACGCCGACACACCCCGCATTCGACACACTCCATAACACCTGCGTCCGACCTGCTCCATAACCTACACACCACGTCGACACACTCCACGCCGGACACACTCCATAACACACCTTGCACGTCGACACACCCATAACTACACACCCGTCGACGCCGACACACCATAACACACACCACGTCGACACCTCCCATCAACCACACTCACTGCGTCCCACTCTATAACACACCACGTGCCATAATACCCATCACCTCCGCCAACACCACGCCGACCCACCGCTTAATGCCGACACACTCCATAACACACCCCCGCGTCGGCACTCACACTCGGCAACACACCCCACGTCGGACACACTCCATAACACACACCCACGATGCACTCCATAACACACACCCACGCCGACACTCCATAACCTCTTGCGATCGACCCCACGCCGGTCACCCATAACACTCACCCCACGCCGGCACACCTCCACCTAACACACTACCCCACGCCGACACACTCCATAACACTCACCTACGCCGCACACACCCATAAATACGCCCCACGCCGACACACTCCATAACACACCCCACGCCGACACACCCATAACACACCCCACGCCGGCTGGACACCCATAACACACCCCACGCCGACACACTCCATCAACACACCCCACGCCGACACACCCATAACACACCCCACGCCGCCACACTCCATAACACACCCCACGCGTCGACACACTCTGCTACCACGACCCCACGCCGACACACCCGATAAGCACACCCCATCTTCCTGCGCCGACATACTCCATAACACACCCCACGCCGACACACTCCATAACACACCCCACGCCGACACACTCCATAACACACCCCACGCCGACACACTCCATAACACACCACCTTGCGTCGACACACCTATAACACACCCCACGTCGACACACTCCATAACACACCCCACATACACACCATAACACACCTCCCACGCCGACACACTCCATAACATTACACCCCACGCCGACACTCCATAAACACTCACCCCGACGCCACACCCATAACACACCCCACGCTGACATTACCCATAACATCACCCCACGCTTAGACACACTCCATAACACACCCTGTCGCCGACACACACCATAACACACCCCACGCCGACACACACCACAACACACCCCACGCCGACACACTCCATAACACACCATAACACACCCCACGCCACACACTCCATAACCACCCACACCCTACGCCGACACACCCATAACACTCACCCCACGCCGACACACCTCCATAACACTCACCCCACGCCGACACACCCATAACACACCCCACGCCACACACTCCATAACACACCCCACGCCGACACACTCCGTCCGCTTACACACCACGTCGACACCTCCTGCTTCACACACCATGATGACCTCCATAACACCCTGCGTCGACACACCCGTCGACCACACTCATAACACACCCCACGTCGACACAC